>CM077265.1:16108886-16446386 GCA_039654775.1 Spinibarbus caldwelli | reverse complement strand
TATATATATATATATATATATATATATATATATATATATATGTGTGTGTGTGTGTAGCAAGACTATAAAATAAAAATAATATAGATTTACTGATTATTATTAATAATAATAAACTAAAATAAGAAATGTTTCTTTAGTAATATTAATCATAATCATAATATTTGTTCATAATAATAATATTTTATAGAATTATTTGAATTATTACTAAATAAAAACCAGTGTGCGCAATTTACAATTACAAATAGCGACACAGAGTTTTGTAGTGCGACACTGCTACTTTTTGTAAAAACAGCTTAAAGCTAAAGCTTAAAATGACAAATGGGACATCGTATGGTCTTGTGGACTTCACATATATACTCAAATGAAGACCAAGACAAAAATGCAAGTCATACGTTGGCAATTTTATAGCTATTTAACAAATTTCACATATGAAAGTGACTAGCCAAACAGAATATAATATTGAGATGTGTTTGAGATACATGTACGATAGAGAGCAGAGAGTCTGCTGTAGGTTTTTAAGAGCCCAACACAATGTTAGCATTATCAATTCTGCCTAAATTGTTTGTTAATCAACTACCATGCCAATTCATTTGTATTTTTTTGCTATTTAAGTTCGATAAAATAAGTGGCACTCAATCACAAGCAGGGCCGAATGTGCCAGTGTTCATTACTTCTTCTGGCAGTGGCACAAACCGTATCCTCACCTGCAAGAAGCCTCTATGACTCTTCTATAGGCCTCCAGAGATTTCCCTCGGAGGAAGTGTGTCCCTGGCAGCACGTGGTGAAGCTGCAGCGAGGGAACTTCAGAGTCAAAATGTCAGACTGAGTGTTTGACTCCTTTCAGCCTCTCACAGATGTTTTTAATGGAGTGCACTCTCTACCCTTCACTCAGCCACAGCAGATGGAGTCGGCTGTTATGCTGCTTCTCTGTCTCGCCACCTCTCTTTTTCTCTTTTCTCCTTCCTTTTTTCACTCTCGCTTTTTGTGCTTTATATCCCAGCCTGTGCTGAGGAGAGACCACTATATCATATTAGTCCCTTCAAACGAGGTTTTATCTGAGAAATCGGCCTATATTATGAAAAACTGACTTTACTCTTTTGAAATAAAGGAGTTTGATATAGACGGATTGTAAGTTTAAGAACTCAAAACTTCAGAAAGTGTATAAAGACCTTTTCTGAGGAAATACAAAATAGCTCAGAGATTGTCGTAATTGGGAGCTCATTAACATATGACTGCCCACATTTACATAAAACACCTGTTCAGTATTTATCCTTTTGCATCCTATTGAACAACAATGTGAACTGTTACTAAATGGAGGTTAGTCAATCAGAACAAAGCATGTTATTAGCAAGTTTTTAAGGTACAGTAGCAAAAACAGCCACAATGTGATAGAGAGCAAAGTAAAAAGAAAGAAAAAAAGTTGAATATTGCATGTAAATCTGACTTTTTTGTATTACTTGGCTGCATTTTGTCAAATGCTTTGTTTTCACTTCTGTGGCAGTGTTGCCACTTGATTACTATTCTTTTTTTTTTATTTAAACAAAGCTGAAATAAAATAAAATAAATTAAAATATAATATTAGGTGAACAACTTAAATGTAAAACATTAATAAAAAACTTTAAAAAAAAACCTTAAACGTAATTTGAACTGTTGCCTTTGCAAAATAAAATATAAATATTTGATAACAAAAACTTAAAGACAATTAGAAATTTTGTCTTTGCAACTAACTGAAATAAAATTAAAATAAATATTTGATAGAAAAAAAGCTTAAATAGAAATGTTGCCTTTGCAACAACCTGAAATAAAATATAAATACTAGATGAAAAATGTAAACTTAAATGAAAACTAGAAATGTTTCCTTGGCAACTAACTGAAATAAAGTAAGTTCAAGTACCAAAATTACTAAAACTAAAACTGAAATAAAAATAAATTAAAGCTAAATAGAAATATTGAAAAAATAAAGGAAAAAAACCTAATAAAATGATAAAAACACAAAACAAAATTGCTAAATATTGAACTTAAAATATTGCAAAATTGAAAAAACTACTTGAAAAAACCTACTCCAAAATATAAATAAATACTATAATTAGTATACTAAAATAATGCTACAGCAGTGTCATTGTCATGTCAAACAACCGTTTTGCATTCAGTATTATTTATTGGTAGAAACTTGTCACATCGAGCTTGGTTAGGACACATGTAAAGATTAGAAAATTAGTGAAAAATAGTTATATGAAATAAAAATAATGACTTTCTAGTGCAAACAACCTTATGTGGATTTCAGAGTGGAAAAATAACATATTTTACACTTTTTGGCATTTTAAGTTAGTAGCTGGTCTAAAAGGGCACAAAGTACTAGTAGTGTAAGTGTGTGTGTGTTTGTGTGTAAGAAAGGGGGGTGTAATGGTAAAAATAAGAACCCCGGCAGGAGCGGAGCAGCAAGGTCACCTCTGCTGTAGCCAGGCTGGGCCGGGCCGGGCAGATCGAAGGCACGGTGAAGGGGCTGCCGTAATACAGGCCCAGTCTCTCAGGAATGCTTCAAGAGATTCTCCTGCCATACCTGAGGCGGCCGTTCATTTATCTGGAATGCACTGCTCCGAACTGCTAACGACCAGCTCAAATTGGACTATTTTTTCCTATTTGTCAGGCGGCCAGCTGCACTGGCTCCAGCGCGCATCTGTGCGGACGGAAAAGGCATAGGACAAAGAAAGTTTGTCGCTCATTTTTCTTGCCTCCTTTCCACTCTGCCTCTCTCTTTCTTTCAGAAGCCATCCGTCGATCCGTCTCCAGGTTGTCGCTGTGTTTTTGTCATATATCAGTCTTGGGTGTTCGGCCCGGGTTTTAGAGGTGACTAGGGTTTGCGGTGTCATTCACAGAGACATTTTTGAGGTATTTATGGAGGAGGGGCTTCTTACCAGGAGCTGTAATCTGGTTTGGGTTTGACGATATAAATCTGTAGATGTGGTTTGTTTCAAAGACTCGTTTGAAATGTGACACTCAGAACGCTGATGCATCACAGAAGCATCAGTTTGCGTTGGAATTGTTTCAAATACATATAAAATTATATTTAGGTTTATTTATATGAGAACATCTGTATATTTTATGTATGTGTTAATTTGAAGTAAGTTTGATTGAAAATCAACTGCTTTTTCTATATTTAATATTAAATAAAATAGTATAATATTAATTATCAAATATAAATTTATACTATTTCTATTTTTATATGTAAAATATAAACAGTCATAAAAATATATAGAATATAATATATATTTAGATATTATAGTTTATTTATTTGTGAAACGGATATTTGTGGCCTAATAAAAACACATTAAGTTAAAATCAGAGTCATTTGTTAATGAAATTCCATCTAAATGAATTGGTTATGCAAGTGCACGTATTTCCATGTCTCAGTTTTAATTTTATTTCCAGAGTTTCAGCCGTCTAACCACAGACAAACTCTGACCAACTCAAATATTTACCATTCTGTACCGTCTCAAGGAACACATAATTAATTTGAGCAGAGTGCGTTTTAACACTTAATTATTTAACTTTTCGTCCCTCCCTCCCTTTCGTCTTTCTGACCAGATGTTACCGTCTAGACCAGCCTTCGTCCTTTTGCCTTTCCTTTACCTGTGTTTAAAAAAACTGCCTTTTTTAAATTCTGTATTTTTAACATTTTTTCTTCTTGTTTTGTTTTTTTGTTTTTTGTTTTATTGTTTTGTATTTCTTTTTATTTGGTGTTTTTTTTCTTTTTGTGTTAGTTTTGTCTTTTTTTGTTTTATTGTTTTGTTGTGTTTCTTATT
The DNA here is from genome assembly GCA_039654775.1 of Spinibarbus caldwelli. Taxonomy (NCBI): domain Eukaryota; kingdom Metazoa; phylum Chordata; class Actinopteri; order Cypriniformes; family Cyprinidae; genus Spinibarbus; species Spinibarbus caldwelli. Next base: position 16,442,583 of record CM077265.1, on the reverse strand, counting down.
TTTGTTTTGCTTAGCTTTTATTGCTTTTGTTTTGTTTTATTTTTTGAGCGTGTTTTGTTTTGACAGGGTGATTATACAGCAAATAACAGTCTCTTGTTTTTTTTTTTGTTTTTTGTTTTTTATTTTGTCTTCATTTACTTTGTTTTGCTTTGTTTAGTTTTGTGTGTGTGTGGTTTTTTTTTTTTTTTGAGAGGGTAGTTACATAGCAATTAAGCGATAGCTTTCAATTTCCTTTGCAGAAATGACTTTCCTTTCACTTTTCCAGGAGCAAAACTATGAAAAACCAAAGTGACGAATGTTAGTTCACTGGATTTTTTTACTTCTCATGCTAACTTGTTCTTTTCTTTTTCCCGAAACTTGTTGTAAGGACACCTAATTAGGCACCTGCAGCTGTGTTGTGTTCAATCTGCGTATACCTGTTCGAGTGCTTTTGTCTGTGCGAAGCCGCATACTAGTTTAAATTTCCTACTGCTTCATCTGTTGAAAACCACAGTGTTTAAACTGTTCCCTTAACACAAGAGCAAAGCACAGCGTGCAAGACTGCTGAAACCGGTGTTCGGCGGGGAAGACGGCCCATTGTCTTAACGTAATACTGATGCAGCAGCAAATTGTCTGCGTAGACTCGACTTGTCTTGGTTTGTTTGGATGATGTAACCTTTTTGCAATCAGGCCTTCGGCAGCTTTCTCCACTTTCAAGTGTCCTGTAATGCTGTACGTTTGGATTTCTTTGAAATCATCGCACAATCTGCATACTTAAAGTTGACTGTCACTTCAGGCTTGGTGAAGTTCATAATTGGCTGAATTATTTTGCATGATGTCTTGTCAGGACAGTTCAGCTAATTAAAGGGAGGAACCTTATATTGCAGAGTCCATGACTGTTCCTAAACCCAGTGTGCTGCCTACAAGGCATTATAGGTGCGGACCCGATACGAAGACTTTACCGAAAGGTAGGCAGAATAATTATGCAACCTTCTAAATTCTAAGGAAGTTGATATTTTTTTTTTTTTTTTTTTTTTTTTACAGGTATTCCCATAATGCATTACAATGGATTTAAATGGACAAGAGAAATGTTCATTATAAATGTGATCCATTCAGTTTTAATAAATGTCTATAAATAATAGAAAAAAATCCAACATTTGTGTTGTGTATATATAATTTTAAGGCTGTCACAATCAAATTATGTTTGAGGCACAATTTTTTATTTCTAAAAAATATTTTTAAAACATTTTTTTATATTTAGATTTTATAATTAAAATTTTTATTAGTAATTTGTTATTTTCTAATAAATATTAATAGATATTAATTGAATGTTTAACATAAACAGTTAATTAAAAAATATCATTATGGTTTTGTTCTGCTTTCTGTGGAAGCGCGTTTCCGCCACTGAATAATAATTAAAAAAATATATACTTTATTCAATTTTTTTTTTTATTTATCTTGAAATATCTTGAAATTCTGATTTTATAACACAAAACTTGTGACTTTATATCATGCAATTCAGACTTTATAAGTTGCATTTGAGAGTTTATATCTCAAAATTCTGATGCGAGATGCAAACTTGCAATTGTGAAAAAAAGGTCAGAATAAATGTCGCAATTGCCTTTTTTATTCTGTATTCAGTGGTGGAAATGGGCTTCCATCGCTTTCTAAAAACAGATTGCAGTTTTGTTATATTCACAACCCTAGTTTTTCAAAGTAAGAAGTAGTTTCATTAAGTAATAAATAGTTTTATACTTCTAGGTTGACAGTGTACCATTATTTTATATATAATAATTTTAGTATAATAACAATATAAAAACTAATTATTTAATTTAAAAGAAAATGATGTCATTGTAAATGAGTCTTTATACAATATTGCTTCTTTAGCTTAAAAACATGCTAACGCCAAACTACTCAAATTACATCAATTATTCAGTCAGTTGAGCATATTAAGTAGAGTCAAAATCTTATATTTTGATGACATTATATAACTTTTATATAATTTTAATTATATAATTAACACAATGTGTAATTGATAGCTATACCATAATAAGTCACATTAAGTACACATAATTCATTTATTATTACAGTACTTGCATAAAGTACTGTCATAACACAGATTACTTGCAGAACATGTTAGTGCATCACAAAATATTACGCTGCCCTGCCGTGCTTCCGTCACAAATGAACTGTTGGCTAAACTCCTATGAAACACCCGCTTCACTTATAACTAGCATAAAGCATGAATTTCTATTGATTTAAGGTGACAGTTTTCTTAACAAGCGCACCGTCAGCCATATCCATGTGCAAAGTGAGCAGCCTGATTCCTCAGTGGGGGGAAAAAAGGAAGATTTACCCTCTACCTTCTGATGTAGAGGCTAGTCGTACTGACAAGGTGTGAAAAGAGTCATGATAGTCTATTTTCTAGCCTTCAGATCGCGCTTTGATGGCCTGTCAGAGCTTTTAAAACGACTCTCTGAGAGAATCGTGACTACATTATAATACGTACGCAGAACATGTCCTGATAGACAGAGGCACTCGCTGAAATATCAGTCTATTTCTGCACTGTCCTGTCCAAATAAAAGCTGATTTTATAAGATGTCTGAGGTGTGTCACTATATTAGCACTTAATACAGTATAATCTCTTAAGTGACAGCGTTGTTGTTTATGCATGCGTGTCTCATCTGGTTCTGTCTCCATCTGTCTTCCTGCATCTCTTTGTGTCTCCTTCTGTCTCCCAGCGTCTTTTCTCGTCTCATTTGTGTGTTTGTTGTTGCTGAGGTGAGGTGTGACAGGACGGCCTGCGCTGCCTCTCTCTCTCCCTTGCATGGCATAACAGAAAGTGACACGTGGTGGGACGGTGTGACACACGGAAATCAAAGTTGATGGCTGATGACAGTCTAGAGACATTCAATACACCTGTGTGTGTGTGTGTGTGTGTGTGTGTGTGTGTGTGTGTGTGTCACTTTGGATATATTAATGGACAAACTGCTGTGATTATTGTGTATTGGTAAGTAAGTGGACGAAGAGTATTTTTTACAATAAATAGGCAAAAAATCCCATAGAAATTCATTTTAGGAGGGACCCAAGTGACCTTAGAGACTTGGAGAAGTTTGGGCCAGTTAGCCACCACACAGCATACCCTAGCAACCACATAACAACATTCTAGAAACCTTCTGATAAACCTTAACAACCAAATGCCAACATCGTAGCAAAAACGCAGAACACCCTAACAACCACATAGGACCACCCTAGCAACCTCCTAGAACACCCTGACAATCATATAGCAACATCCTAGCAACATCCCAGAACACCCTAGCAAACACATAGCAGCATCCTAGCAACCTCCTAGAACACCCTAACAATCACATAGCAACATCCTGGCAACATCGCAGAACACCCTAACAACCACATAGAACCATCCTGAAAACATCCTAGAACACCCTAACAACCACATAGGAACACCCTAGCAACCTCCTAGAACACCCTAACAATCATATAGCAACATCCTAGCAACCTCCCAGAACACCCTAGCAAACACATAGCAACATTCTAGCAACCTCCCAAAACACCCTAACAACCACAAAGCAACCTCCCAGAACACCCTAATAACCACATAGCAACATCCTGGCAAGATCCCAGAACACCCTAACAAACACATAGCAACATCCTGACAACATCCTAGAACACCATAACAACCACAAAGCAACATCCTAGCAACCTCTCAGATCACCCTAACAATCATATAGCAACATCCTAGCAACCTCCCTGAACACCCTAACCATCACATAGCAACATCCTGGCAACATCCCAGAACACCCTAACAACCACAAAGCAACATCCTAGAAACCTCCCAGATCACCCTAACAATCACATAGCAACATCCTCGCAACCTCCCAGAACACCCTAACCATCAAATAGCAACATCCTGGCAACATCCCAGAACACCCTAACAAACACATAGCAACATCCTGACAACATCCTAGAACACCATAACAACCACAAAGCAACATCCTAGCAACCTCTCAGATCACCCTAACAATCATATAGCAACATCCTAGCAACCTCCCAGAACACCCTAACCATCACATAGCAACATCCTGGCAACATCCCAGAACACCCTAACAACCACAAAGCAACATCCGAGCAACATCCTAGAACACCCTAACAACCACAAAGCAGCATCCTAGAAACCTCCCAGATCACCCTAACAATCACATAGCAACATCCTAGCAACCTCCCAGAACACCCTAACCATCAAATAGCAACATCCTAGCAACCTCCCAGAACACCTGAACAATCACATAGCAACATCCTAGCAACCTCCCAGAACACCTTTCCAATCACATAGCAACATCCTAGCAACCTCCCAGAACACCTTAACAACCACAAAGTAACATCCTAGCAACCTCCCAGATCACCCTAACAATCACATAGCAACATCCTAACAACATCCTAGAACACCCTAACAACCACATAGCAACATCCTAGAACACCCTAACAACCACAAAGCAACATCCTAGAACACCCTAACAACCACAAAGCAACATCCTAGCAACCTCCCAGATCACCCTAATAATCACATAGCAACATCCTAGCAACCTTCCAGAACACCCTAACCATCAAATATCAACGTCCTAGCAACCTCCCAGAACACCCTAACAATCACATAGCAACATCCTAGCAACCTCCCAAAACACTCTACCAACCACAAAGCAACCTCCCAGAACACCCTAACAACCACATAGCAACATCCTGGCAACCACCCAGAACACCCTAACAAGCGCACAACAACATGCTAACAACCACTCAGAACACCTTAGCAACCACTTAAAACACTCTGGCACTAGCTAAATGCTATCAGGCACACACGACACCTAACCACCTGACCACATTAGCAACCGCACAGCATCATTTTAATACCCAATTATAGCAACCATACAGAACATTAACAGCACAACTTATGACAAGCATTCAGAACACCTTAACAACCCCATAGCAACATCCTGGCAAGACCCAGAACACCCTAGCATCCACACATCAACATGCTAACAATCCCTCAGAACACCATAGCAACTGGATAGCAACTTGTTAACACCCAATTGGAACACCTTAGCAAACCCATAGCAACCATACATAACATTATATCAATCATTCAGAACATCCTAACAAACCAGCTAAGTGCTATCAGGCACACAGAACATTGTATCAGCTGCATAACATCTTAGAATCCACTGGAACATCCTAGAGACCACACGACAACATGCTAACACTTGGAACACCTTAGCAACCCCCTAGCAATCTTACAGAACATTATATCAACCGCACATCTGCTGACAACAATTCAGAACACTTTAACAACTACATAGCAACATACTGGCAACACCCAGAAGACCCTAGCAACTACACAGCTGCTGACAACAATTCAGAACACCTTAACAACCCCATAGCAACATCCTGGCAACACCCAGAACACCCTAGCAAACACACAACATGCTAACAACCACTCAGAACACCTTAGCTACTGCATAGTAATTTGGTAACACTGATTTGGAACACTTTAGCAACCCTATAGCAACCATATAGAACATTCTATTAACCGCACAGCTGCTGACAACAATTCAGAACACCTTAACAACTCCATAGCAACATCCTGGCAACACCCAGAAGACCCTAGCAACCACACAGCTGCTGACAACAATTTAGAACACCATAACAGCCCCATAGCAACACCCAGAACACCCTAGCAAACACACAGTGACATGCAAACAACCACTCAAAGCACCTTAGCTACTGCATAGTAACTTGGTAACACTGATTTGGAACACTTTAGCAACCCCATAGCAACCATACAGAACATTCTATTAACCACACAGCTGCTGACAACAGTTCAGAACACTTTAACAACCCCGTAGCAACAACCACCCACAACATCCTAGAAACCACACTACAACATGCTTACAACCATTCAAAACACCATGGCAATGGCCATAGTAGCATCTTGGCAACCACCCATTGTTTTGGTTAGAAATTCGCATTTTCTTCCAAAAATTTAATGTATATATTTGTTTATTTATTTTTTAAATATGTATTATGTGCACACACAGTGGTGAGAATTATAATATAATATAATATAATATAATATAATATAATATAATATAATATAATATAATTCATATCTTATTCACAGATATGATTACGATTATTTGGTCCATCCAAAATGCAAAATTATCATCTGCCTCTCCAAAAGTGCATTCAGTGTTTGTTGTTTTTTTTTTTTTTTTTTCTGTTAGGAATACATTAATAGTTTGGGTGAAAAACAGGCAAGTTTTACATATTCTTTACATGTTTACTGCACACTCCGGTACAACAAGTGAAGCAGAAATTTAATTGTAACTAATTAGCTCCCAAGAGGATTAATTGGATCCGCTGTCTTTATTCCCCAGTTTACCTGGGATATGCAAATGCCTCTAGTGAGAGAAGGCGAGAGAGAGGGAGTGGTAATGCAAGTTTCGATGAAGCGAAGTTGAAATTAGTTCGTAACAAGCTTAATTTCTGTCACATCACCCTGGTCGCTCTCTCCCTCCTGTGCCTGCAGCACTGTGGAGCCTGTCTAATTGAAATCACTCATATCGGTGTCATCCGACGTTACCCTGGTTCAAGAGCCGGGTCACGGCGAGCCTTTGTTCTTCCATGAGCCAGATCTGAGCAACAATAGGCGTTAATGATAATGACACACACTCGGCTGCTCTGAACCGCACTGAATTTTAGTGTTCGGAACGGGAAGCCACGTTCCTCTGAGAGAGGTTTCGGTTTATAAAAAGGACAGTTGTTTCATTCTGATGATCTCACATGAGAGATGAAGAGGAAAGAACAACACCGTCAGCTCCAACACCCTACCACCATCTGTCCACCTTGACTTTGAGACAAACTAACTTATCTGGGATAGGACCTTCTCTCGTCGACATTCCGGCTCAAGTTCAACCCTGTTTGTCCCGTATTAGGATTTGGCCGCTGGGATATTGTTCATTCTCTCCTTGACAAATGGGCCAGGCAGGGTGAAAGGTTAAAACAACTATTTTACAGCCAAAACAGGATATTGGATCTCGCTGAGATAGTGCAGCTAGGATACGCAAATAGAAAGGGTGGGGGGAGAGAGAGAAAGAGGATGTGGGGCTTTGCACAACTCTATTTCCTGTTGTGTTTCTATAGCAACCAAGAGTCTTAAAAATCACGTTTCCACTGGTTGTGCACACAATGCAGATTAATATGGTTGTCACAACTCTTTAATTCTGTTCTGTACACGCAGAGTTTGGTTGTTCTAAAACTGAATTCACATTCATTCAGGTTGTGGCAGTGTGTAGAGAGCCAAATCAAACTAGTTGTGATCTATTGAAATTGACTTCTCATTTGGACACTGTTCTAAAACCGAATTCACTTCCATTCATGTTGTGACAGTGTGTACAGAACCAAATCGAACTAGTTGCAAACTTTTGAACTGGCGTCTCTTTTGGATACTGTTCTAAAACCGTATTCACTTCCATTCAGGTTGTGACAGTGCATATGGAACCAAAATGAAGTAGTTGCAAACTATTGAACTGGCATTTCTTTTGGATACTGTTCTAAAACCGTATTCACTTCCATTCAGGTTGTGACAGTGCGTACGGAACCAAAATTAACTAGTTGCAAACTATTGAACTGGCATCTCTTTTGGATACTGTTCTAAAACCGTATTCACTTCCATTCAGGTTGTGACAGTGCGTACAGAACCAAATCAGAGTAGATGCGAAGTATTGAACTGGTGTCTCTTTTGGAAACTTCTAAAACCAAATTCAATTGTTGCAAACTATAATGCATCTCTTGCTGCATTTTTTTTTTAAATAAAAAATGTATCAAACCAAATGATTGGCTAAATAATGGCAGCTACATTTCTGATTTACAGTCACTAGATGCTAAATTTTTTGCCAAAATTTCATTAGATTACCTTGTTTTGTAGGCAAACAGAACAATAATTTTGTGGGATTCACTCCTGTATTTAAATATATTTGTCACTCCTTAAATATGGTTGTACTCCCTAAAAATGTTGCAGTATATGGCAGTTGCAAAAAAAAAAAAAAAATAAATAAAAAAAGGACTTTGGGATGTTTCTACACTAGAGAAACTTCTGATGGAGCATTTTACTGATATGAATGCATTAAATGCGTTTTAAAGAGTTTGGAAAGAGTCTAGATGATAATTTAGGGGCTTTGCTCCTGTGGTTGCTACTACAGGTGCATCTCAATAAATTAGAATGTCGTGGAAAAGTTCATTTCTTTCAGTAATTCAACTCAAATTGTGAAACTCGTGTATTAAATAAATTCAGTGCACACAGACTGAAGTAGTTTAAGTCTTTGGTTCTTTTAATTGTGATGATTTTGGCTCACATTTAACAAAAACCCACCAATTCACTATCTCAACAAATTAGAATACTTCATAAGACCAAAAAAAAAAAAAAAAAAAAAAAAAATTAGTGAATTGTTGGCCTTCTGGAAAGTATGTTCATTTACTGTATATGTACTCAGTACTTGGTAGGGGCTCCTTTTGCTTTAATTACTGCCTCAATTCGGCATGGCATGGAGGTGATCAGTTTGTGGCACTGCTGAGGTGGTATGGAAACCCAGGTTTCTTTGACAGTGGCCTTCAGCTCATCTGCATTTTTTGGTCTCTTGTTTCTCATTTTCCTCTTGACAATTCAGGTCTGGTGAGTTTGCTGGCCAGTCAAGCACACCAACACCATGGTCATTTAACCAAGTTTTGGTGCTTTTGGCAGTGTGGACAGGTGCCAAATCCTGCTGGAAAATGAAATCAGCATCTTTAAAAAGCTGGTCAGCAGAAGGAAGCATGAAGTGCTCCAAAATTTCTTGGTAAACGGGTGCAGTGACTTTGGTTTTCAAAAAACACAATGGACCAACACCAGCAGATGACATTGCACCCCAAATCATCACAGACTGTGGAAACTTAACACTGGACTTCAAGCAACTTGGGCTATGAGCTTCTCCACCCTTCCTCCAGACTCTAGGACCTTGGTTTCCAAATGAAATACAAAACTTGCTCTCATCTGAAAAGAGGACTTTGGACCACTGGGCAACAGTCCAGTTCTTCTTCTCTTTAGACCAGGTAAGACGCCTCTGACGTTGTCTGTGGTTCAGGAGTGGCTTAACAAGAGGAATACGACAACTGTGGCCAAATTCCTTGACATGTCTGTGTGTGGTGACTCTTGATGCCTTGACCCCAGCCTCAGTCCATTCCTTGTGAAGTTCACCCAAATTCTTGAATGGATTTTGCTTGACAAAAGCCTCATAAGGCTGCGGTTCTCTCGGTTGGTTGTGCATCTTTTTCTTCCACACTTTTTCCTTCCACTCAACTTTCTGTTAACATGCTTGGATACAGCACTCTGTGAACAGCCAGCTTCTTTGGCAATGAATGTTTGTGGCTTACCCTCCTTGTGAAGGGTGTCAATGATTGTCTTCTAGACAAATGTCAGATCAGCAGTCTTCCCCATGATTGCGTAGCCTAGTGAACCAAACTGAGAGACCATTTTGAAGGCTCAGGAAACCTTTGCAGGTGTTTTGAGTTGATTAGCTGATTGGCATGTCACCATATTCTAATTTGTTGAGATAGTGAATTGGTGGGTTTTTGTTAAATGTGAGCCAAAATCATCACAATTAAAAGAACCAAAGACTTAAACTACTTCAGTCTGTGTGCATTGAATTTATTTAATACACGAGCTTCACAATTTGAGTTGAATTACTGAAATAAATGAACTTTTCCACAACATTCTAATTTATTGAGATGCAGCTGTATATGGCAATTAAGAGGTAAATAGAGTTTTGAAGCTTGATGTAAAAGCTTTTTGGGGTGCATTTGTGCTAGAGAAGCTTTCACATGGAGAGTTTTACTGACAGGAATGTGTAAAATGCGTTTCAAGAGTTTGGAAAGTGTCTCAACAATAATTTAGGTAATTCGCTCCTGTTTTTATATATGGCTGTAATTTAGCAGTATTTTGCACTAGAAAAAATTTTTGTCTGAATATTTTATTGTTGACAATCTGTTACCAAATTAGACCAGAAATATTAACACTGGGTTAAATAAATGATGTAAGTTGTTGACTGGGTTATCTTTTTCTAATATTTGAACAAATGGCAAACGGAGTATCTGAATTTTTTTTTAGAAAATCCTCTTTAGAGTGAGTTCAGTTCAGCTCTCAATTTTGCAGGCCTTAATCATTATCTGGTTTAGGTTTCGTTGAGGGATATGACCTCATAACCATGAGCAGACACTGTACAGACACTTTCGTCTTGGAAAGAGGTCTATTTTTGGCGTCAGTTTAACAAAAGTCCTCCTCGACGCTCTGCCTTGTCAGTGTTTGTAATCAGAGCACTGGAACGTAGAGCAGAAGAAACCGAGGGAAGGCTCAGCGGGGAAACTGTGAGCAAGGGAAACCGAGATCTGGAATGCCTGCATTTAGCAGCTGTTACATCACTGGACTTTTCCATTCTCCGCTCCACCGAAAGCTGGGACGCGTTTCTCGTCCAGACCAGCACGCAGATGGAGCTTCTGCAACCTTTCCTACTTCCCTTCCCGTCTGAGGGCTACGTTTGTTTAAAACCAGATAACTGGAAATTGTTTGTTGCGTCTCGTTCTTATTCCCGACACTGTCATCTTTTGGCAACTCACGATTTACAAAGTCAAATCTGATTTCAAAATGAATCCTGGTGCTTTTATTTTATTTTATTTTATTTTATTTTATTTTATTTTATTTTATTTTATTTTATTTCATTTTGTTTCGTTTCGTTTTGTTTTGGGAGCCTGTTACCGAAGCCTGTTTCTGCCACAGAATTTAAAAAAAAAAAGTAATTGCGACTTTTTATCACACAATTATGACTTTTTTCATGCAGTTCTAAGGAAAAAATAAAAGAGAGATGTAAACTCACACTTCCGACTTTTTTCCGAGTTTTTATCTTGCAATTCTGACCCTTTTTTTTTCTTGCAAATCTCAGATTTGGGAGAACCTCAAGTTTATATCTCGCAAAGTTTATGTATCTCGCAATTCTGACTTTTGTGAGGGAAAAAAATCAAAATAGTGAGATATAAATTCATAGTTGTGAGGAAAAAAGTCAGAATGGTGGGATACAAATTTGCAGTTACCTTTTTTATTTAATTTTTTTATTCCATGGCTGAAACAGGCTTCCATGACCCTTTAGACGTTACGACAGTAACAGCTCATTGAAAACTATTTTAGTTGTTATGCTAGGCTCACGTTTCATCAGTCACAAAACAAAACCAGTCACATTTTACATCATATTACACTTTGTAGACTTGTTACTAAACTAAAATGAGCAGCAAAACGTTAAATTAGAGAGCTGTAAGTTGCAGAGATGGATTGTCAGTGATGGGATGTGTTGTTAGGTGTTTGGCAGCAGGAGGAGGGAAGTAACGCAGGTGGCGGTTTGGAGAGAGATTAGCCTGTCCTGCTGGACGCTGATAAGACGCCCAGTGTCCATGCATATCATACTCACTGACTCACTCACTGAATTTACACAGAGAGATAGATGAGTCTGTCGAGGGATATTCCTTAAAAAGTAGTGGGAAAATAAATTACATAAGTGTGGAGCAAGATTTCCAAGTTAGCACCCCCTCTTAAATCTACATATTTAAAGATACTTTGCCCAATCTACCTTATTTTGTAACAAGTGAGCTGTTTTCTGTGAATATGCGAGCCTTTCGATTCATTACCTACTGTAGGTGAATAACTAGAAGAATATCAGTGTGCAGTAGATGGTAAAACAATTTATTCTACAAAACGGGTTTAAGATTATTGTGGTAAATTAAAAGAATAATTTTTACTGCTGACATAACTGGAAGTGAATGACATCAGAAACCTTGTACATTCAAATTACTTGAAATAAGCACTTTAAAAACAAGGTGTATATGTATGAAAATCCTACAATAACGATATTCTGGAATTAAAAATAATTATTAATACAATTATTTATAATTATAATTTGGTTACTTTTTTAGAAATACATTTTATGGGTAAAACAAATTACATTTAAAAAAACAGTAAACATTTATTTATTTATTTGTTTGTTTGTTTGTTTGTCATAATTTACTCATGTATATATAAATTAAATTAAAACAATGACATGTAGTCATGAAGTATTTGCCACTAAAATAAACAGCGTTTAAGTTTTTTTAAAAAATTCATTCAGTGATCCAATTAGTTATTCCATTATTCAAATATTTATGTAATATTTGTTATTATTATTATTATTATTATTATTATTATTATTATTATTATTATTATTATTATTATTCTCTGTAATCTTTATCTCATATATTTATATTGATATATTATTCATATATTTATATTCATATATTTGGAGACCATACTTTTTATTAGTACAACAGTTTAGTAGGAAGAAGGATTATATTATATTATATTGTATTATATTATATTATATTATATTATATTATATTATATTATATTATATTATATTATATTATGTAATATAGATGGTATATTACACTTATTATCAAGATCAATAGGCCTGCTTATTGTAGTAGTTAAGTATTATCTAGTACAAATCATTTTAAGTGTTCATAATGTTTTATTATTATTTATTAATTAAATACTGTATTATTATTAATGATTTATTCTGCCAAATTCAAACCTGCATTACCTGCATGAGCACAAAGGCTTTGTATTAGAGCTAACCACAAGGCCATGGCTCAGATTCCTTCAAGTTTTACATTAAATCTTCTCAAAGTCATGTATGCTACTGTATACCAGTTCTGTCTGGTTGTGAAGTATGTGAGTGAGGCATGTTTTGCAGGGGTATAGCCAGTGAGCTTCATGCATTATGTAGCACGGCTAGAGCCACACTTCCAGTGAGGAAAGCACGTCGCCTATGGAGAACAGGGAAATCTAACCTGAATTTGACATTTCTTAATATCCTAGTCTAAAAGTTTTTTGTTTCAGGGAGATAGGAATGGTAATTGCTCCACCACAAGAAAGACCGGTGATCCTACTGGGTATTGTGGCTGACTGTGGGGACGAGGAGAGATTGGAACGCGGTAATTGCGAAGACAAGGGGCCTGAGAATAAATGGAGAAAAAAAAATAGTTCCTCACTGTCAGCACTGGGAAGGTCAAAAGTACAAGCATGTGATATCCGCGCATGTTACAGCATATTATGCACAACGCACTCATGGGATCTGAATCTTTTCTTAGATACTCAATGAGGCTGAGATGATCCGCGCCGAGGTAACAAGACAGGAGCCGCCAGATGCATCATGTCAACAGTGTGAGGTTATGGTTAATATAGCGACCAGGTCCCGGCTCCCCAAAAATCACTATTCCATTATTTGATTAATGCGTCGCTGCTGTTGTCAGAATACATACATTTCCCTTGTAAGATATAAGACAAACAGGCGCAATTTATTTCTCCAGATTAAATATTGATCAGCGGTTCTATACCGAGCGTCAGGTGTCTGTCTGAAAAATGAACGCAAAAGGGTTTTATGGTACAGATACAGTCTTTTGGCTGCCTTCACCTTACTGTCCTTCGACACGAGATTAATCGCTCCTAGGTAGGGGTGGGTGGTATGACCAATTTAATATCAGAGGAACTGTATATATATATATATATATATATATATATATATATATACTGAAAGAAAAAATTGATGTAGAAACAATTTTCACTCAGAAATGGTTTGTGAATTTCACAATTAATCACAAAGAACCTGCAACTGACGCATTGAAATAAATGTGAAATTTTGAGGTACAAAGACTTATTTAAAAAAATAGTTTTTCACAGTGTATTTCATCACACTGGAAATACAGCAAAATAAAGATTTATATTTTAAATAACCGTATGACAATGTCTTTTTTTTCTTTTCTTTTTTTTTTTACAATCTAGTGAATTAAAAAGAAATTATTTTCTCTTTTTATTTACAGTAGAACTTGTTGGACAAAAATCAAAAGATGATTATTCATTACAAAAAGAATAAATCTCACATTTTGTAATGTAAAACATATGTTGGACATAAAACAGAGAAAACAGTAAAATTTAATAATTCTTATTGGAATTCTTGGACTTAATTCTGATTGGAATTCTGATTGAAACAGTTAGTAAAATAGCCAGTAGTCTGTAAAATTTTTAATTATTGCATGAAGTTGCAAGATGACTTACAGGAGACCTTTTATTTATAGTAGAACTTCTTGGTCGCAAATCAAAAGATGATTTTCATTGCAAAAAGAATAAATCTCACATTTTGTAATGTAAAACACATTGCACATAAAAGAGAGAAAACAGTAAAATTTCTATTGTAAATCTAATTTCTGACTTAATTATGATTGAAACGGTTGTTAAAATTGCCCATAGTCTGTAAAATTTTACATTTTTGCATCAAGTTTACTTACAGGATGCTTTTTATTTATAATAGAACTTCTTGGTCGCAAATCAAAAGTTTGATCATTCATTACAAAAAAAAAATAAATCTCATATTTTGTAATTTAAAACATATGTTGCACAAAAAAGAGAGACAAACAGTAAAATTTACACTATAAATCTAATTTCTGACTTAATTCTGATTGGAATTCTGATTGAAACGGTTGTTAAAAAACAGTAGTCTGTGAAATTTTACATTATTGCATCAAGTTGGAAGTTTACTTACAGTAGACCTTTTATTTACAGTAGAACTTGTTGGTCACAAGTCAAAATATGATTATTCATTACAAAAATAATAAATATCATGTTTTATAATCCAAAACAGATTGTAAGTTGCACATAAACGAACTAAAACAGTAAAATGAACATTATAAAGCTCATGTCTGACTTAACTGTGATTTGAATTGTTTGAAACTGTTGTTAAAAAAACCCAATAATCTTTACAATTCTACATCATTGGATCAAGTTATAATTTTAAACATTAAAATTATAATTGAAACTAATTTAAGTATCAATCAGTCTTCCTCCTGTCTTAGTTTAGATTAACAAAAAACCTGAAACAGTAAAGTGAACATTATAAATCTAATTCCAAACTTAATTCTGATTGGGATTCAGTTTGAAACTGTTGTAAAAAAGACAATATACTATAACATTCTACATTATTGCATCATTGTACAAGTTCCAACCTCAATATTAGAACTCAAACCTATTTTAAGTACAAAATCAATCAGTCTTCCTCCTGTCTTAGTTTAGATTTCAACAGTCTAAATCAGAGAGAGGACGGTCAACCAGAATGGGAATCGCAGTGATGCATTGTTATTGTTACGATACATGATTCACAGTGCAATAAGTATTGCCATTTTTTTTACAGCACAAATACACCAAGTATTGCAGTACATCAATCTTTTTTTGTTTTTTTTGAATGCTGTAAGATGTTCATATGACAATCCTTGCAAAATCATGTGTCAGACTCATTCTTCTAACAGTGTCAAAAAAGCCAGAACAAAATGAAACGCAGTGTAAACAATCGCATGTCTTGAGTACTTGTAAACTCTAGGGATGTGAATCAATCTATTTTTAATGAAAAAAAAATGCATGCTTTTATTTGTAATATTTTATTTATAATATTTATAATGATGTTTATCTACTTAACTGTTTTCTGGTTAAATCAAAATGAATTATTTTAGGTGCTTTTTTACTCCCTTAAACTGGTTTAACAGTCCACATTAATCACATAAATTAATGTAAATATCCTCAATCCCAGTAAATTTAAATTATTTTACAAATCAACAGTCAATATTTTTGGTAATATTTTGGTACAATTTTTGGTTATAGTTTGGTAACATTTTGGAAGCATTGGTAAAAATGATTCAGTGGTTTCATATTTTTGCAACGGACGTCTTTCAGATTAATTTAAGGCAATTTTCAGCATTTTCACAAGGATACAAACAATTTCACTGTGGTTATGTTGTCTTTTCACATCTGAACTACTGTTTATAATGGTTTGGTAGCAGAGGAGACCAACAGACCCACCGCAGAGAGCAAGAAAGGAAGGAAAATGGATGGAGTGAAAGAGAGGGAGCAAATTTGTAAGGAAAAGTGCAAAGAGCCGCAGTTACTGACATAAAACAACAAGTTATCAAATCTAATTAAATCCACAAGGCTGGAGGGAACAGTGTCGCTTATTGCGGCATATGTTTCGCTAGTCACACAACACGGCGGAACATTAAAGAGCCGTCACATTGATAACTAGATGTCAGTACATTTCACTCTGGATGTCGAAACTGAGCAACAACTTCCATACGAGAGCATTGCTTTCAATTATAATCGAACAGGTTTTACTTTGGAATACATATGGATGTGTTCCTGTGTGTGGGTGTGTTTCTATCCTAACTGTACTGTTGGGACAAGATTGTTGAAAAGTGTCCCAAGAAGTTAGCAAAATCTAAATATAGGGGATGCCATTGAAAGGAAAATGCTACATAAAGTGTCTAAATGCAGTTATTTACTTCTAAAAAATAAATTAATTAAAAAGACTTAGTTTACAGTAAATTGATTTTTACATTTTCTGTACTAAATATGGGTGATGGTTTGTGTAAAAATGATTCTAAGGCATTCTAAATAGTTTTTAATTGTTATTATGCTGTTACGAGGGTTTTTGGGGTGGTTGCTATGATGTTGCTAGGTGGTTTTTTTCAGGATCCTGAAATATGTGTATTTTAGCTCCCTAAGTATACAACAGGATACTTGAGACACCTTAGGAAAGTGCCTAGAGGTTTTTTTTTTCAGATGTTTTCGAGTGTACTAATATGATATTCTGTTCATTAGATATAATTCTAGCTCCTCCTTCAATGTAAATTAGTTTAATAATTTAAATTAAATTATTTTTTATTTTAAGTTTATTTTAATTTTAATTTTATTTTCCATTTTAAATTTATTTTTTGTCATTTATTTATTTATTATTATTATTATTATTAATATTGTTGTTGTTGTTGTTGTTTTGTTTCTCATTTTATCATCATTTGGGTGAAAATCCAGAGTTTCATTGCTTAGTTTGAATAGTAGCACACAACTTCTGCCTTAATAAACAGCTTATATTAATAATTTCAGAATGTTAATGCATCATTAAGAACTTGTGTAGCCAGATAAACATTGTTTTATTTGATTAAAAATAGAGATGTCTGTAAGAGTTATTTACAGTACTTTATTGACCTTAAACAACCAAGGGCCAGATTTACTAAACAGGGCAAATTAGCGTTAGAGCGCAATTCCATAAAAGCGCCGATGGGAGGGAAAATTCTGCGCGTGATTTACTGACAATGCATACATTAAAGAACACAGACATAGCCAGATCATTTCCATAATGACTAAAGCAATCTACCAAGAGTAGCGCAAATTACCACCTGCTTTAAGACATGCTTTTTTTGGATGTTAAATAATGACACAAATACCAGTAATTTGATGAGTGTAAACGTTAGTACATTGTGTTGCATGATTCATTTTAATACTCTCCTCCCATAAATTTTGCATCTGAAAGGGAAACTCCTACAAATGCATATTCAATAAGGTCAGGTGCAAAAATAACGCTGTCCCTGCCTTTTCAGCGCTAATTCTTCACTGTGTGTCTTTAGTAAATCCTGACAGTGCTATTTTAACGCCAAAAGACGGTTTGCATTGGCACAAGCTGTTAGTAAATCTGGCCCTAACTGTGGACAAGTTTTGATAAAAAAAAAAAAAAATACAATTTTGTATTATTGAATTATAATTGGTTAATAGTGAAATAAGTAATATTGTAAAATATTATTACAATTTAATAGAACTGTTTTCTATTTGAATATGTTTTACAGTGTAATTTATTCCTGTGATGCAAAACTGAATTTTCAGCATCATTACTCCAGTCTTCAATGTCACATGATCCTTCAGAAATCATTCTAGTATGCTGATTTGCTGCTCAAGAAACATTTATTTTTATTATGAGCATTGAAAGCAGTTGTACTGCTTCATATTTTTGTGGAAACTCGTGATACATAATTTTTCAGGATTCTTTAAATGCAATATTCAAAAGAGCAGCATTGATTTAAAACATTTTGAAACATTTCAAAAGCCTTTACTGTCACTTTTGATTTAATGCTAAATAAAGGTATTAATTTCTTAAAAATAATAATAATAATTTTGCTGACCCCAAGCTTTTAAACAAAAGTGTTCATTTTCACCTTTTTATTAAAAATAGTGAAATTTTATCTTTGGAAAAGCAAGTCTGAGAAATTCCATTGTTGGACATTCGTGTCACATCAAGTGTTCTGAGGCACAGGAAGTTCACGATTATCCATCTCTGGGAAGTTTTTGCCTCTCCAACTTGGCTGAGACATGTGCTGCACTCTCCATCTGCTCTTCAACCCCCCCCCCCCCCCCCCCCCCCGCTTTCTCTCTTTCTGACATTTAAACAGATCTGCCTTCATTTGTAATAAAAAGCAACCTTTGCATTGGCCTGCGGTTGCCAAAGGAGACTTGTGATGATTTGAGTGTCGTTTTATGTGTGACACAAAATTAATTTCCCAAATAAAAGGGGGAAAAAAGATTGATAGCTAATGGAAAAGAAAAACCCAGGAGTCGTTATTTTGCTCCGGACCTCCCACTGACAATCTAGAAACCTTCAATCAATCATAAGTCATCAACATACTGTTGCTACAATTAAATCAATACCCGCGCCTTTAATTAAATTCTGATTTTTCTCGCCCCTAGAATAAAACATGCGTGAAGGCTGAGAAAACATCCACTGTTGTTTGTGCTTGTGGTTTTTCAGAGGCGGTTGTCAGCATAGTGGGCTGTATCTCTCTTCTTCATCCAAACGGATGGAGAAGAAGAAGGGGAGGCATAAATTACTGTAGCTTCTGCAGGGGCGAAATAAAAAAACATGGGGAAATAATGGGTGTATTGAGTTTACCCGCTGTTATATAATTTATATATTGTGTTAAGCCATCCATCAACACCTCCGAGACACAAGTGTGCCCCACTCTGATCCCAAAACCACATGAGGAATAAAAGGGACCTGGATACACTATCAGCTAATTACAGATAGCATTTCTGGCCTTCTGTAAGGCACGTATACACTCCATAGTCACTTTAAAGGAAGAGTTCATCCAACATTCTGTCGTCATTTACTCTCCCTCATGTTGTTTCAAACCTGTATGAGCTTCTTTCTCCTGCAGAACACAAAAGAAGAAATTTTGACGAATATTGGTAACCAAATAATTTTGGTTGTATAGACAAGAAAAAATGAAAGGTTTCAAAATGTCTCTTTTGTGTTTCATATAAGAAAGGAAACCATGACAGTAAGGAATGAGAAAATAATGACAGCATTTTCATTTTTGGGTGAACTGTGTCTTTAAGGAAGTCATTTTATTGTTTATGATATAATGTGATTGTATTGTAGATGTCAAGTTGTTTCATTTATTTAGAAATTTTTGATAATTTATGAAAGATTATATCTGGAAACAGTAAAATTTTATTGATAATGCCAGCACCATAGAAAAACACTTTATTTAAAAGTAAAATATTAATATAAATATTTACGATTTAAATGTAAACATGGAATGAAGCATTTTAAGAACTAGTTTTTAAAAAAATAAAAAAAGTAAAAATAATTATTCCTTTTTTAAGACAATTTTTCTTACATATTTTTGTTTATTATTATTAAAGGTCTAAAAGATCTGTCAGAATTACAATTTTATTTTGTTGATTTTTAAAAATTGTATCAAAAAAACATGTTTACAAATTAAATGTAAACATGGAATGTAGTTATTAAGAACTAGTTTTTAAGGGGGGAAAAGTAATTTTTCTGACATATTACCATTTTTTTTTTTTTTTTTTTTTTTACATATATTTGTTTGTTTATTTTTTAGTAAGGTTGCACTGATATTAAAATTCTAAATTCTGTCAGATACAGATAAGCTGATAATTATTTTTGTGTTATAGCCAGTATGGACGATTGATATATAGATATATATTTATATATATATAAATAAAAAAAAAA
Organism: Spinibarbus caldwelli; assembly: GCA_039654775.1. Taxonomy (NCBI): domain Eukaryota; kingdom Metazoa; phylum Chordata; class Actinopteri; order Cypriniformes; family Cyprinidae; genus Spinibarbus; species Spinibarbus caldwelli. The sequence continues at coordinate 16,422,577 of CM077265.1, read as the reverse complement.
ATCAAAATAAAATCAAAATAATTCATATTAAATGTGAGTTTAGGCATCAACAATTTATTATATGCAGAATGAATGCACAATTAAATATTGACCACCAATCATAAAAAAACCCTTTAAACAAATTTTCCAATAACTGACTTTTTTTTCTTTCTTTCTTTCTTTCTTTCTTTCTTTCTTTCTTTCTTTCTTTCTTTCTTTCTTTCTTTCCTTCTGATAACTGACCTTTTCTTTCTTTCCGATAACTTTATTTTTCTTTCTTTCTTTCTTTCTTTCTTTCTTTCTTTCCTTCCGATAACTGACCTTTTCTTTCTTTCCGATAACTTTATTTTTCTTTCTTTCTTTCTTTTTCTTTCTTTCTTTCTTTCTTTCAAAAAAATTTAAACAAAGTAGCAAAAAAGTTTCATTTGCCACCAGTCCTAGCAGCTATAAACATAAATGTTGCTGCAATTTATATATATATAAATAAAAAAAAAATCAAAATAAAATCAAAATAATTCATATTAAATGTGAGTTTAGGCATCAACAATTTATTATATGCAGAATGAATGCACAATTAAATATTGACCACCAATCATAAAAAAACCCTTTAAACAAATTTTCCAATAACTGACTTTTTTTTCTTTCTTTCTTTCTTTCTTTCTTTCTTTCTTTCTTTCTTTCTTTCTTTCTTTCTTTCTTTCTTTCTTTCTTTCCTTCTGATAACTGACCTTTTCTTTCTTTCCGATAACTTTATTTTTCTTTCTTTCTTTCTTTCTTTCTTTCTTTCTTTCTTTCTTTCTTTCTTTCTTTCCGATAACTAACTTACTTTCTTTCTTTCTTTCTTTCTTTCTTTCTTTCAAAAAAATTTAAACAAAGTAGCAAAAAAGTTTCATTTGCCACCAGTCCTAGCAGCTATAAACATAAATGTTGCTGCAATGTTTTCAAGTAGCGTTCTTATTCAATATGAAGATGTTGTTAATCAGAGTTGGTTTGTGTCCGTCATCAAAGTCTAAATTTAATACACTTGTAATTCCTCCCATCTCATATTTTAAGCAAAATCTGGCACCGTTGTGCAATAGGATGTGATTTTACTGCTTGTCGATGACTCCTGGAATTCGAGATGTGTTGTTGATTTTGAACATGTGCACCCTAATGAGGGAAGACAGCCTCTTTTTGTTATCATCTACGCTATGACTCACTAAGGATTAGAAAGGATTTGATGTTGTGACTCAAGCTTCAGGCTCAAATAAAAACTCACCCCCTCACATCCTCATCCAGCGACCGAACGCCGCCTCGCATCCACATCCTCCCGGCGTTACCGAACACTCGTGGCGAATTTGCTTCCATTTTGCTGACAGCGTTCTGATGGAACGTCTCAATACAGCCGTCGGCGTGATGGGAAGTCATGCGTTGGTGGCGGCGAGGCTTGTGGCTCACTTGAGTGATGGTCGTCTGGAAGAATTGTTTGAAGGACACTTGGTAATAATAGTGGAAGGGCCAACTGTTTAGTGGAAGAAAGAGAGTGAGCGGTGAATATGGATAGATGGATGAGCGCTGGGTAAAAGTTATTCAAGGTGAAGAAGCACCCAGTTGCCTACAGCATGAAAAACAGGAGATGACAATGTAGGGCTGTGCGGCTCAGTGGTACAGTACATACTGTGCAACAGTAGAAATGTGTGAGCTAGGTCGAGATTTTGATATATACCGTGGTAGTGTTCTAATCCAGTAAATAAATGTATATAGTAAATAAAACTATAGAATAGTTTTCATGTTATGGTTGATATTAAAATTCAATGTCTTTTCTAAATGTACGATACAATACTGTTCAAAAAATTATATATTTTAATTATAAAATTATTTTTAATATTAATTTTATCAGTTTTACTGCTAGCCCACTATATGATGAAGTTTTGGGTTTAATATGTCAGAGTTTACTTTAATTTGCTATCCTCACTTACATAAATTAACTATAGTGTCCTGCACCCACTAGTTCAAAAAATATCAAAATTTATATCTGGTGTCTGTATAATTGATCTATCTATCTATCTATCTATCTATCTATCTATCTATCTATCTATCTATCTATCTATCTATCTGTCTATCTGTCTATCTATCTATCTATCTATTTGGGGTGGAACGGTACACAGAAGTCACGGTCAGCGTATTAATGCACGGGCTTACCTGGGCTTAAGCCCAAGGCCCCGGGCTGAGGGGGGGCCCTGGTGATGCCAGAAAATATTGTAACCGCATTTTGTAATGAGTTGACTGTTCCCTTAAAATTACGCTTAATCGGTTTGCTTTGAATGCACATGCGAGCGTTGCAAGTCCTGCGCGAGAAGTGTCAGCCAGTCAGAAAAGAGAAAAATTGCCAAAAATTCAGAAGCTCACGGCATATTAACGCGGGGCAAGGAGAAGATGCCGATGCAGATCATGGCAGATAGGTCATATGCTATCAGTAGTTAGATACAGTAGGCTATAATTACTCAAATAATTAACTACTTTTCCATCTTAACATAGCTGAGCTTGCAGTTGTTAGTTAGCCACACTACAGCTGCGATGCTAATGTAGACGATTCTGCATGAATGTAATTAAATAGTCCTATCATATATATATATATATATATATATATATATATATATATATATATATATATATATATATATATATATATATATATTAATGTACTATTTTATTATAAGAAAGAATACTTGTTATAGGCTATATTAATAAAGAAAAGTTGTGCATGCCTTTGGAAGCAAAGCACTTAAGCGTCTGATGTTTCCAGACAATCTCTACCAGATAATAAACTTAAAAAATAAAGCAAGATATTTGGGCACATTTAGTTTTTTACAAAAAGAATATGCATGAATGAGAAAATAATGCGGGACGTGATTGATGTTAAAACGAGATTTTAAGCGCAATAGGCTAAGCCACAAAAATAGATCTCAATGCGTTACTTGTGCTGACTGACACACAATCGCGCAGACAGAAAGTTGCCTCTCTCAGACACTAAATTACTTCAAAATGTATCTGTTTTTGGAGTAGGCTATTTGTGTAAACATTGAGGGGTAAGTGAACGTAAACAGTTGTGGAAAAATCTGATGTGTTACATATTAGATTAGATTCGTGATTTAGATCTTAATATAATAGGCTACACCTCAAACAATGAAAGAAAAGAGGGAATTACTCACTGCTCTTGATTAATTGTAATTAATACACCAAAGACTATGTAATGATTATATTTACATTTGATTATTCAATTTCTGTATTATTCTTACTTAAATGCTTCTGTAAATTAGATGTAAAATAAAAAAAAAAGTAAAGCACTGTTAATTCTATTTTTTTTTTTTTTTTGATAGGCCTGTTTTGTATTTTCTCTACTTTTTTTTTTATTTGCATCTTTGTTTTTATTTTTAATAGCAAAGGTAAAATAAAAAAGAGCTTTATTTTGATTATTCATTTAATAAGGGCTCAGCAGTGGTTTAAATTTTTACTTGCCCTGCCACAAAAATAAAATTGTTTTGTTATCATTGTTTTTGACTCTAAAATTATAGATACCAATTCAATTTTACAATTCTCGATTCCAACTGAAGACAAGTGAACAGTCAGTAAAAACAAATTAACAAATTATAAGCAATAGCACAAATAAATAAACAGAACAAAGATAAAAAATTAAACAATGTTTTAGGTTTTGGAGTTTGTTGATGTTCATGTACAGAAACTGAATAATAAAATGTAAAATAACATTGCAGAGCCTACTCTTGTATGTATTTTTCTGTTCAAGTGCTGTTGCGGAAAGAAAGGAAATTTGGGGCTCGTGTGCTGAGACATGGCTCTGTGTGCGTACAGAACACACTGAATGGACCTCCCTTTCGTGTCGTCTTGCCCTTGAATGCTTTAAACTCTCTTGAATGTTTAAGTCGGCAAGGCTTAAAACACGTGCAAATGATCAACTTTTGTGACAAATCCATCAACTCTCCCAAGCGTCTTTCACACTGGCTCCAGGCCATCGGGCAATCCTTATTGTCCAGCCGTTGGCCTTAATTGTAATTAAAAATACAACTTTGATGATAAACACTTAAAAACTTAGCTACTGTAGCACGTTACAAAGGTTTCACTCATTAATATTAGCCTAGTTATTTCATTAGATGTCAAGAATATTATGATTATGATTATAATATGATTAACAATATTTTACATTTTTTATTTCTTTTGGTTGATGTTAATAAATTATTTCACTATTATTAAGGTAAATTAGTGATTTAAAAAACTGCAAAGATCCACAAGCAGAAAGACATGTTTGTGAAGGTTTATAACTAATTTACCTTCCTACACTGTTCCTAACTTAATATTAGTTAATAATGAATTTAACCAACGTTAACACGTACAATTAAATGCTACACATTTTTAGATATCTGTGTAAAATATGTCAGACCATGTGCATATGTGTAGTTCATGCAGTGAAATTTGTGTATATTTTATATGACAGACCTTTAGGTTTGGATGTTTTGTTAATGGCATTTATTGCTGCAAAATTAAAGGCTGACGCCTTGCGTTTTATGATTATCAAGATTGAGTGAATGTAAACTGTAGTTCTCATTGATGAATGGCCCCTCAAGAGGTAAAGCCCAGGGGCCCCTACAGTGTTAATGCGGCCCTGGTCACGGTTCAGTACGTACCTTGGTTCGGGGGTCACGGTTTCGATATGATTTCAGTACAACAAGAAAAAAAAACAACAACAAATCTGCTATGCTCGGTTTCTTTTCATTTATTTTGAACAGACAGTAGTACAAATTACAATTTTTTCCACGTAGATGTGGAAATACTAAATATTATTACATATATGTAAAAACTGCGGTACATATATACATACACGGAATAAATTCTTGAAATAAATTTGATTTAGTTTACAGATAAACAAGGGAAAAAAAACAGTGCGACACGTAACGTAGCTTATATATGCTGAGTTTTTCAGTTAATTTTTGTGACACGCTTAATTTGTTCACAGAAAGGAAACTCAAATGGCAGAAAGCGACATTCTATTTGTTTTCCTTATTTTACAAAAGCACATTTTGTTTTCATTGTGAGTGTACACAAATAAAAGCAGACCTTCATACAGTGATCCATTATTAACTAGATAAAAAAGTTTGTCGAGACAAACTTTAAGTTGGCTTGAGAAAGCCGGACCAGAAAGTTTTAAAAAGTTTGAAAAGTTTAAAAATTTCAAAAAGTTTAAGAAGTTTAAAAAAGTTTTAAGTTTCAGTCTGAAACAGTTTAAAGTTTAAAGTAGTTTTAAAAGCTTAAAGTTTAGATGTTTTGAAGGCAATGCAGTCTGTCAGTGATAGATAGATAGATAGACAGACAGACAGACAGACAGACAGACAGACAGATAGATAGATAGATAGACAGAATTAGTCAGATGATAGATAGATAGATAGATAGATAGATAGATAGATGCTAAGGACCTCAGAGTGGTTGCTAGGATGTTACTATGTGGTAGATATGGTACTCTGGATTGTTGCTAGGGTGTTGCTATGCGGTTGCTAGGGTACTTGGGGTGGTTGCTAGGGTGTAGCTATGCGTTTGCTAAGGTATCCAGGTCGGTTGCTAGGGTGTTGCTATGCGGTTGCTAGGGTACCCGGGATGGCTTCTAGGTTGTTGCTATGCAGTTGCTAGGGTACCCGGGGTGGTTGTTCTTGAGTTGCTAGGGTACTCCAGGTGGTTGCTAAGATGTTGCTATAAGGTTGCTAGGGTGTCCACGGTGGTTGCTACGGTGTTGCTATGCGGTTGCTAGGGTACCCCGGTTGGTTACTAGGGTGTTGCTAGGGTACTCGGGGTGGTTTTCATGGTGTTGCTAGGGTAATCAGGGTGGTTGCTAGGTTAGTTTCGATAGTTGCTAGAGTGTTGCTATGAAGTTTGCAAGTGACTAGCATGTCACTAGCATGATTAGCAAGTGATTATCATGTTGCTAACAAGATTAACAAGTGACTAGCATGTTTCTAGCATGTTTTAGCATGATTAGCATGTTACTAGCAAGACTAGCAAGAGACTACCATGTTGCTAGCATGATTAGCAAGTTACTAGCATGACGATAGCATGTTTCTAGCATGATTAGCAGGTTACTAGCAAGACTAGCAAGAGACTACCATGTTGCTAGCATGATTAGCAAGTTACTAGCATGACGCTAGCATGTTTCTAGCATGATTAGCAGGTTACTAGCATGTTGCTAGCATGTTTTTAGCATGATTAGCAAGTAACTAGCATGTTGTTAGCATGATTAGCAAGTTACTAGCATGTCGCTAGCATGTTTCTAGCATGATTAACAAGTTACTAGCATGTTTCTACCATGATTAGCAAGTTACTAGCATGTTGCTAGCATGATTTTAGCATGATTAGCAAGTTACTAGCATGTCGCTAGCTTGTTTCTAGCATGATTAGCAAGTTACTAGCATGTCGCTAGCTTGTTTCTAGCATGATTAGCAAGTTACTAGCATGTTGCTAGCATGATTTTAGCATGATTAGCAAGTAACTAGCATGCTACTAGCATGTTGTTAATGTTTCTAGCATAATTAGCTTGTCGCTAGAATTGATAGATTGATAGATAGATAGATAGATAGATAGAGTCGGATGATAGAGTCAGATGATAGAGTTGGATGATAGATAGATAGATAGATAGATAGATAGATAGATAGATAGATAGATAGATAGATAGATAGATGATAGTCAGTGATAGATAGATAGATAGATAGATAGATAGATAGATAGATAGATATAGTCAGGTGATAGATGATAGATAGATAGATATAGTCAGGTGATAGATAGATAGATAGATAGATAGATAGATAGATAGATAGATGATAGAGTCAATGATAGATAGATAGATAGATAGATAGATAGATAGATAGATAGATAGATAGATGATAGAGTCAATGATAGATAGATAGATAGATAGATAGATAGATAGATAGATAGATAGATGATAGTCAGTGATAGATAGATAGATAGATAGATAGATAGATAGATAGATATAGTCAGGTGATAGATAGATAGATAGATAGATAGATATAGTCAGGTGATAGATAGATAGATAGATAGATAGATAGATAGATAGATAGATGATAGAGTCAATGATAGATAGATAGATAGATAGATAGATAGATAGATAGATAGATAGATAGATAGATAGATAGATAGATGATAGAGTCAATGATAGATAGATAGATAGATATAGTCAGGTGATAGATAGATAGATAGATAGATAGATAGATAGATAGATAGATAGATAGATAGATAGATTAGAAATATTAGATAGATGAGTTTGAATGAGTTTGAATGGGTTAGAAATAGTACATAGAAGGGCAGTCTGATTGAGTCTAATGGGCTTCAGTGTGTTTAGATTTGAATTTTTGACAGTTGGAGTTTGAATAGTCTTGGCCCATCTGAACATTCCGTCAATGTAAGTCTATGGGATTTTTATGATTTTTAATCTTCATTTTTATGAAAACCGTAAGTCCGATCAGTTAGAAAAGATATAGCACACCCGGTGAGATCAGTCTGAAGATCTGGTCTGAGTTTGGAGTCTGTAGAGTTAAAGCTGTAGGAGGAGTAGCAGTCAGAAATTTAGTCTCAGAAGAATAATAATAATAATAATAATAAGTTTAAATAGGATTTCAGTAAGTTGGCTTTCTCAAGCCAACTTAATAAGACAATAAGTGTTTAAAGTTGATTCTGCTTGTATAAGGAAACAGTTGAAGTGATCGCGCCAGAGCACGCATGCACACACACACACACACACACACACACACACACACACACACACACACAAAAAACACATCAGTTCCAGCATTGCTAAATTGACAGCACAGTTGGTACTTTATCAAAATAAAATACAGTGAACCAAACATCAGCGCGCCCGCCTCTGTGTCACCGTTGGAACGTGACTGAAGTACAAAGCCTATCATTTACATAATAAATAATAGTTTAGCATTCAGATACGTTACATCGCAAATATGGAAATATTATGGAATATTTGGATTTGTGCCGAAGGAGAGAGGTAGGATACACGAGCACAAAGCTCCATTTCACAAACAGTTGAGTGCACAAGCCTTTAAAGTATACTCCTTTGTCAGTCTATGTGAGAGACACATTCAGAATCAGCACATAGTCACTGTCTAGGGGGCTTTGTTTTCAAGTGCGCAACTCATGGCATTCGCTGTTCTTCTGCTGGCGGTTATCAAACAGCGTTGCATTACTGCAGGCGCCCCTTCTGGATTGGGGGTGAATTGCCTGTATTCATTGTAAGGCCTCATGCACCGAACCGAGATGTCCGTAACGTGACGGTTCAGTACGAATACATGTATCGTTCCACCCCTACTATCTGTCTGTCTGTCTGTCTGTCTATCTATCTATCTATCTATCTATCTATCTGTCTTATCTAAGGGAGTTAGATAACTGTGTAAAAAAAAATTTTAACATTTGAGAGTTGACATTACTTCAAAGCAGCATATATAAACATGCATATTAGAATATAATGTAATTAAAACAATATATAATTGATATATAAATAATTTATGCGTGTATATCTAATTGTAAATTTAGGAAACATAAAAAAACCCAACTCTTCTATGCAGATTACTCATGTAAGAGCTGTATGTACAGCATATGTTGTCACTGATCCCATTATAATATCGTGCAGTCCTTGTTTCAGCCACATAATTGATGCTCAGAGTATGGCGGTTGTATTTCACACACTTTGACTGATGTCATTTCACAAGAGAGTCCTTATGTCGTGAGTAAATCTGGATGTTGATGTTGAACCGCTTCTTAGTCTCACAAGCCATTCAGATGTATATAAATCATCTGCATTCACCAGACGTATTTAATCATAAAACTCCCTAAGAAGTTTCTCTGAAATGCCCGGAGAGTGTTTTCCCTCTCTTTTGGTGCGCTAGCTTTGGCAGCGCTTCAGCTCGTACCTTCCAGCGACACGAGCAGCGGTGTAGACAAGGTGCGGAGAAATGCAGAGACACCTGCTTGTTCTTGTCGCCATGTTTTGCATAATTTGAGCTGCTCGACTCTCGGATTTTGCTCTTCGTTCTCCTGCAAACTTTCCATTTTCCTTGACGGGAGATTAACGGTCGTCTTTCCCAATGCCTTTTTGAACTGTCTTTTATTATTTCCTTATTTATGCACATCACATTTCTATTTAAAATGTCATTTTAATGAACTCCGTCATTATGGCCTTTAAATTTTTAATTTCCGTGTCAACTTCTGACGATTGCTGCTGGAGTGTCTTTCTAACCGCCTCACTGTCTCTTCACTCTTAAAAATAATCGATGGTTCCATGAAGAACATCCATGGAATCTTTCCATGGATGTTCTTTCCATGGATGTTCTTTCCATTATACAATAGTGGAAAAAGGTTCTTTAGTTGATTCAAATGTTCTTCACACTAAAAAAGGGGTTCTTTGAAGAACCAAAAATGCTTCTTCAGTGGCTTTGATAGTTCCAAGAAGAACATCCATGCAATCTTTCCATTCCACAAAAGGTTCTATATAATGGAAAAGAGTTCTTTAGATGATTCAAGTGTTCTTCACACTAAAAAAGTGGTTTACTATGAGGAAATCAATCCAAACCTGGCTGTTTTTTTTTTTTTTTTTTTTTGACACACACAACCAAAAAACCCACCACAGACTTTGACCTTTCACTGAAGCCTTTCAATCAAGGTCTTCATTGGAGCCAAGATCCCTCAAAGTGGTCGCCAGGTTGAAGTCGGAGCGCCTATCCGAGTGCCGCCCACACCCGCTTCTTTATCCTCATTTTCACCCGACGTCCAATTCCACCTCTATCCAGACCCCAATCAGGTCCAGATTCTGTCCCTAAGCCCCGTTCTGTTCAGTCGGTGGACTCTTCCTCGTGCGATAAGGTGAACATCTGCCTCAGCCTGCCAAACCTGCTCTTGCCGTGCCAGTGCCTTGTGCATGATAATTGAAAATGTCAGCATGATTTTAGAAAATGTCATTTATCTTGCTGAGCTGTGCCTAATGCTGCCGCCCTTTAATGTTGGTCTGGGATCAGATTAGTTGTATCTGTGACAGTGGGGTTTGGATGGAGAAACTGGCATCAGATCAGTTTTTGAACACTTGAACAGCTTCCTGAACGGTTACAAATGTCAGTTTTCGTTTTGAAAAAGTGTTCTTTTTCATGTTTAAACTTTTCACTGATTTAACCAATGGGGACAGAAAGAATAGACAGGAAATGAGGGCAGACACCAAATGACGCAAAACGGATCTCAAGTCTGTGTCCCAGCGTGTGGACTAACAGCTAACAGCTAGGCAACACCTCCAGTGTACACCACAACACCCCTTCCCCGGAGTCCCCCCCTCCCCTTTTGTTTTTGAAGGTGGAAGGGGTTTGATTTTTGTCAAATTACTTTGCTTTGGTATTATTATGGATTGTACTATTAATGATTACAACTAAAAATAATTGAGTGCCAAATAAAATTCAATTCTGTTTGTTTACTCAGCACAATATTTGCTCAGAATTTATTTGTATTTCTTTGATAAATTACAAAACCTACCAAGAAATGTCCAGGTCACATTTCACCCCATGCCAAAAAAATAAAAATAAAAAACAAAAAATAAATCTATCTATCTATCTATCTATCTATCCATCCATCCATCCATCCATCCATCCATCCATCCATCCATCCATTTATTTTATTTATCCCAGTAATATATATGGTACTGTATTTTATTTTGTAATATTTTAAAATTAATTAATGTTTTTAAAATGTTCTGTTTATACACATTGATGCATTTAGCCTTTTTTAATTTTGAAATTATTTTAATAATAATAATAACAAGAAATGATATATACGTATAAAATATGTAATAAATAGTCTTATAAAATTTATAAAAGGACTGTTTCAATAATATTAAATTAAATTAAATTAGAGACTTAGAGACTTCAGTGGATGGGCATTATTAGGAGGCCATGATTGACAAGGGTCGGTGGAGGGAATCTGGCCAGGACACCGGGGTTACACCCCTACTCTATACGAGAAGTGCCATGGGATTTTTTAATGACCACAGAGAGTCAGGACCTCGGTTTAACGTCTCATCCGAAAGACGGATATATATATATATATATATATATACTGATGTGTTCATACTTTTCATTTATAACAGTAATGTTAATGTAAATTAATTAGTACTGTTATAAGATGTATAAAGCATTCCAAAATTATATATCATTACATGTAATTTGAAAAAATAATAATACTCATTATTTATTTTTTACAAAATGTGACACTTTTGCATGAGATTCACTTATTTATGCATTTAGTAAACACATTCACTAAAGCGACTTACAATGCTTTCAGCTTATACATTTGATCAGTACATATTTTTCTGAAAATCAAAGCCTTTACCGTGATGCTGTTAACTCAACAAACAGTTTTTGTTGTTGCTGCTGACACAATGAGTCACGTCTCTATGTTTTTCCAGAATTTTGTGCTTTGAATGTTGTTTTAAGTTGCCATGTCAGATTGAAAATAATTCAACATCACATTCCCTTCCTTTACATCCCATCTAGCTGTCACACATAAATGCCCTCATAAGAAAAGCATCTGACTGGTATCCGGTGCACTTGACTCTAAACCAACACAATTATACATTTCTTTAGACAGACTAGTCGATTTTAAAATACGCCATGGTTTTTGTTTCACGTCAGAGTTGTTTTTAGATAGGCTGAATGTATTTTCTGTTTCATACTATGCACTTGTTCCAGGCTGACAGTGGTTTTTACGTACGGAGAGGGTGCGAGAAGATACGGAGGCTCAGTAGATGTGAGACAAAAGCCCATCATCAGAGGTGTTACGCAGGAACAGTGACGCTCATGAGGACATCGGTAACAGGAAAGACACTCTCTCATCCTGATGCCTATCTGGTTTTCCTTTGTCAGTGGCTAGCGAGTGTGGGCCGCGCCACTTTTTTTCCTATCCGCCAGAGAAAGAGAGGTGTTGCTGTGTTATTGAGAAAGACAATCCTTCTCCAAAGATGAGTGGGTTAACGGGAACCATTAATTGGTTTAGCAGGATTTCATAGGGACTCTAGTTCCGGCTTAGCTTGCAGGCGGAAAAATGGTTATATTCAGATGTATTCTGCTCCTACTTGTGTTTTTTCCCTCTTTTTTTTTTCCTTTGCAAATGATCTCAGTGAGAGGAGAGGCTGTTTAACATTTGCTTTTAAGCCTGAGGTTTTGATTCGGGGATCTGGAGATTAAAATAAAGTGGAGTTTGTACACACGTCATCACTTTTAATGCTGAATTCAAAACCCGAGCTGTCATATATTATTTAATGAGTTTTCTTTTTTCCTGCTGAGCGCTATATGCCGCTTTCACGAGACTTGCTGCTTTCATCCGAGCTTAAAGAAACAATGCTCAACATGAGCAGGGTGCATTATGGGGGAGGATGGAGGGGTCCGAGCCACCAAAAATTTGCATTTGAACCCCCCAAAGGAAGGTTATTGGTTCAATCCATTGGTTTTTAGTTGTATTTTGAAATGTAGGAATTGCATTTAAAAATTTATTGGAGCTTGCAGTTGATTGTAGGAAAGGGGCGGAGTTTAAAGTGGATTAAACGATTGGAGAAGTCCAGCATGTCATCAGAGAGAAGTCTGTTCATTAAATTTCATTTTCATTAAATGTTATGAGACGTAAATAAATTAATAAAAAAAAAAAAAATAAAATAAATGAAAAAAATATAATAATTGTTCACAATATGATCTATAACATGCATTTACAAAACAGATTTTAAAAGTACTTGCACCCTTTTTTTTTTTTTTTTTTTTTTTTTTTTTTTTACAGAAGTCTTATTGCGTGTTAATTAATATTACAAATAATTATAATGAAATTTAAAAAAATAAATACAAATTTGTCAGATGTTATCTTAGAACTAATGGGTCTTGAGATACATTTTAAAAATGTAAACAATTACAATCTTGACAGTCATAAAAAGTGGCATGTGTCACAATAATATGATTTGTTAAATTGTCTTTATACTTATTTATATTTAAATATTTATTGTATTTATATGTATAGGAATAAATACATATATGCATACATTTCAGAAGTCTTTAAAAAAAAAAAACATTGTTTCTGCAACCACAAAAGTTGAATCTAAGTAGAGAGAGAGAGAGAGAGAGAGAGAGAGAGAGAGAGAGAGAGAGAGAGAGAGAGAGAGATAGAGAGATAGATAGATAGATAGATAGATAGATAGATAGATAGATAGATAGCAAACATGTATTTACAATAAATAAATGAGGTAAATTTTTACAATTATTTTTACAAGTCTGGTAGATTGTGCATTAATTTCATGCAAATAACTGCTGCTCAGTGAAGAAATATTGAACGTTTCCCCAGATGTTTCTTAGAACAAATTGATCTCAATATACATTTTTAAAATTTTAATTATTTTTGTCTTGACCGCCATAGACAAGTGGCATGTGATTGGCTTATTTTCAGTGATATACAAATAAACAAACAATAAATGGACTTTAAAGCATTATATTTATTTATTTATTTATTTTTTTTTTTTTTCATTGGCACCAAAGAGTGATTTACATTACGTGAGACAAAATACCCAAATGCACATTTTGAAAATTACTGACAACGACTTCTTTAAAAACTCACTCCTCTTCAATAATTTGCATTTGTAACCCGTATATCTAATATCCTTGAATATCTACGTCTAGTTTTTTTTTTTGGTCAAGAACCTGAAGCAGCCTCGGTAATCTATAACCCAGACGGCAAGAGGATGTGTTTTTAATGTGTAGCCCCCACGGGAGCCGGACGAGTCTGTTGTCGCTCTCTCTTAACCAAATTTATTGCCACTCTATCTTTGATACCCTAACAAAGGCAGCCGGTCGGCCGCTCCCGGCTTATTTGTCAAATCGCTGCACCTGTGAGTTCCTGCGCAGGAAAAATTTGTGACTGGAGCGCTCGGGCAGGAATAAATCTTTTTCTTTCACTCCCCTGTTGTTTTTTTGGGGTGTTTCTCTGTTTGGTGCCAAAACAGCGAGGCTATGAATGAGTGGTCTCTCTCATGAAGTGTAGTGGTGAAAGCCGTGATAAATTGAGTTCATTCTTGACACCTTCATTGGGTTATTTATGGTTCATTAATTGAACAGAAGAGGAGAATTGTTGGCACAGTGGGGGGTTTGGGGGGCCGTGCAAGGCCCGGTTTCTATGTCTTTGCCTGGGTAAGACCCTCAGAGCTGAGAGGAATGAGTGAGAATGAGAGTGCGCCTCTCTTTTCTTCAGGTCTTCTCCCTGTTTACTGAAGAACGACAGAACATTCATCAGAAGAGGAGAGAGAAATGGACACTCGTACACTGTCTGCCCCCACCCATCTCGTCCAAAATCCTGGTTTTGCCCTTCTAAAACAGACATAATTTAATGTGGGTGCTGTAGGGACATGTCCCAGCACTTTTGCCCCAACCGTTAATGGAATAGCTTGCTGCATGTATTTATGTCTTTGCATTTGGTATTTTGGCTATTAAAGATTTATTAAATAATTTTATGATGAGATTTGACACACACACATATAGTATAGAGTTTTAAATTTTGGCCATTTATCAGTTATTGGATGCTCAATTGCAACTTCTTGGGCAAGCAAGCCTGTTAAGTTTTAATTTATGGTTTCCTGTCTGTTCTATTGAAATCTCAAAACAAAATGCAAACAAATTTTGCAACCTTGCAAATTTTTAGCAAGGTTCATTGGAAAACTTGGCTGTATTGACCTTTCTGAAAAATGATCAGTTGCTACTTGCAAATATTGTGACACTTTCAAAGTCAGACATCCAGGAAGTGGTGCTAAAAGTGCTTTCAGTTTATTCTGAAACAAATAAAGTAAATCTGGCAACGTTGTATTACATTGGTTGTTGTTTGTATTGTGACAGTTCAAAAATTAAATGTCCGGTGAGTGAATGTGAATCTGGCAACATTATCTATTTATTTATTTATTTAATGATTTTTGTATGTATTGTGGCAATTCGGAAACGAATTAATGAGTGAATGTGAATTGGGAAACATTTTTATTACGCTGTTTTTTTGTGTGCATATCATGGCATTTCGGAAATTAAATGTCCAGTGAGTGAATGTGAATCTGGCAGTGTATTATTACAATGATTGTTGTACGTAACGCAACAGTTTGGAAATAAAATATCCTTGGATTGAATGTGAATCTGACAGTGTTTTATTACAATCATTGTTGTATATATCATAGCAGTTTGGAAATTAAATATCCGGTGAGTGAACGTGAATATGCCAACGTTTTATTATATTGGCTGTAAATATTTTGGCAGTTTGGAAATTAAATGTCCAGTGAGTGGCACTAAAATTGTTCAGTTCTAGTGGTTGACAGATATATCACCAAGGTCGATATATCAGCCTATTTTTGACGTTTTTCAAATATAGGCATCGGCTGATAAGTTTTTCTGTTTGGCCGATGTGTTTGAGGTGGAACTTTTATTTTAACAGCGCTGAGAACAGCAGTGCCTGTGCACACAGTGTTCACATTCTCACTCTTTATTGTTTGCTGTCGCCGTTTAACAGTGCTGTCTAATACGGATATAGATCTGTCTTATAATCAGATAGAACTATTAAAGGGGTCATATAGTATGATTTCACCTTTTTAACTTTTGTTAGTGTGTAATGTGCCTGTGTGAGCATAAACAACATCTGCAAAGTTACGAAGCTCAAATTTCAATGCAAAGGGAGAAATTGTCTTTTACAGAATTAGCATAGCATCGCCTACAGCGAACGGCTGGTAAGGGACTACAACAAAATACTTCTGGGTCAGTGACATCATAAACCCAGATAAACCCCCGCCCCCGGGAACATGCAACGAAGGGGGCGAGGCCATGCTGAGCTGCTTCAGAGAAGAGGAAGAAAACAAGGGGTGCACATAAAAATCTATTCATATACTGTATGAATCGCGATTCTGTCTTCTAACGGTTCTAATGGATTCACAAGTTTCAAAACCAATGTTCTAAAGCAGCAGTTCTTAATACTGTTCCTCGCGTTGCCCTGCTCTGGACATGCTCTGCATCTCTCTCTCTCTATCTCTCTCTCTCTCTCTCTCTCTCTCTCTCTCTGTCATTCAGATCAGCTCAGCCCCAACAATCAACTGTTCCATTTATACACTTATTTTCACATAGCTATGACAAGCATTAAACATGGAGGCTCATGCGGTTGCCATACTGTATTAAAGCTTTGATCATGATAAAACCATATATTAAAAGCTAACATAAGCAGTAGCATAAAAACAGCGTATCTAAAAGTATGAGACAACAACAAACAAAAAACATAGGCCTACCATTAAAAGCCGTGCTTGCACAGGTTCTGCGCGATCCTCTTCACTAATATCCTCTGCATCTCAATCGGGCTCAAACTGATAAGCAATACAGATGATGTAATTGTTTACAATACAACCGGAGCACATGCCACTGAGCTGAGGGGCGGGACGTTTAGACGTGCACTAGAGGCGGTTTAGCTAATCACAACATATTGGGCCAGCTAACCAATCAGAGCCCATTGCGAATTTCTGAGGGAGGGCCTTCACAGAAACAGGAAATCGACCGGCCGTTTTTATGCTAGTTGAAAAGCAGTGTACAATACAGGTAAAATATGTGAAAAATAATGTGATTTTTTAAAAACGAAGCATGAACACATGTTGCTGTGCACCCCATAAACACAATCAAGCCTTTGAAAAAATCCATTAGACTATCCCTTTAAACAAAGATTAAAAAGTATATAAAAAGTATTATAACAATTGCTTTTCTATTATTAGTAATAGAAAGACAAACATTATAATATTTTATCGTTTTTTAAATTCATTTTCAAATAATTTCAAATTTCTTAAATTTTAACTAAAATGAATAAAAACTATGTAAGATATCGGCTTTATATCAGCCACCCTGCTCTCTAAGATATCGGCATCGGCTGTCAGAAAAACCAATATCGGTCAACCACTATTCAGTTTTATCTGAAACAAATGAACATGAATATGCCAACATTTTATTTAGTTGGTTGTTGTACATATCTTGGGAATTTGGAAATTAAATGTCCAGTAAGTGGTGCTAAAAGGTTAATGCTTTGTCGCATTTATAAAAATGGCATCCCAGTAAACTAAACTCTACCCTAAACCTAACTCTGTGTTAACAAGCAAAGTGGGGTAAAACCACATTTCCTGAAGCAATCATGGCATTTTTACAAGTTCAAAAGCTCATTTATCATAACTTTGAATTTTCACGGGACTCATGACTCATGAAATGCTGTATCAATTGCGCTACAGAGCAAGTTTACTGTCAGAAAAGCCATACATATGTAGCTGGTTTTGTGATGCAAACATCAAAATGTATTAGTTTACAAATCATGCACTATGGTAAAATGTTTTGAGGACATAACACATATTATGAGGAGTATTGTGCAAGAAAGCACACAAAAATAAGACATTATTAACCAATAATCTGCCACTGTAATCATAATTTGTGTGAAAATGAATAAAAGTTGATGGCGTTTACTGCTACCAGTCTGGCAAGATGGTGCCGCTCATGGCAGCCTTCGTGGCGTCATCCGCAGTTGTTTTTATGTTTTTGTTAGTTTGTCCTGTCTTTAGTCATATACTTCAGGACGCGCAGACTGGGGAAGCAAGCCGGCGCTCTGCTGCTCTGTGTTTCACGGAAACCTGGCTGAACGACGCCATTCCGGACAGCGCGCTTCATCTGCCGAGCTTTCAGCTGTTTAGAGCAGACCGCAACGCAGAATCAATGGAGAAATCGTGCGGTGGCGGGACGTGTTTTTACATCAATGAAAGGTGGTGTACAGATGTAACTGTGTTAAAGAAGATGTGCTGTTCAGATCTAGAAATGCTCTTCATTAACTGTAAACCTTTCTACTCGCCGCGGGAGTTTCACTCGTTCATTCTTTTGAGTGTTTACATTCCACCGCAAGCGCACGTGAGCTCAGCTTTACAGAAACTAGCTGATCTAATCACAGACACAGAACAACAACACCCGGACTCTGCTTTAATCATTCTCGGGGACTTTAATAAAGCAAATCTCTCCCGTGAACTGCCAAAATACAGACAGCATGTTACATGTTCCACCAGAGACAGTAATATACTGGATCACTGTTACACAGCAATAAAGGATGCATATTATTCTGTCCCGCGAGCAGCTTTAGGACTCTCTGATCACTGCCTGGTTCATCTTATACCAACCTACAGACAGAAACTGAAATCTGTTAAACCTGTGGTAAAGACTGAAAAGAGATGGGCCAACGAGACAGAGCGGGTTTTACAAGCCTGTCTCGACCTTACTGATTGGAGTGTTTTTGAGGCTGCTGCAAAACGATCTGGACGAGCTCACAGAGACTGTCACTTCATATATCAATTTCTGTGAGGATTTGTGCATCCCTACCAGGACTCATTTAACCTACAACAATGACAAACCATGGTTCACTGCAAAACTCAGACAGCTCCGTCAGGCCAAAGAAGATGCTTACAGGAAAGGGGATAAAGTCTTGTATAAACAGGCCAAATACACACTGGAAAAAGAGATCAGAGTGGCAAAGAGGAATTATTCTGAAAAAATAAGGATCCAATTCTCTTCCAGCGACTCAGCATCAGTGTGGAAAGGTCTGAAAGAGATAACCAACTACAAGACACCATCCCCCAGCACTGTGGAGAATCAACAACAGGCAGACGATCTGAATGAGTTCTACTGCAGGTTTGAAAAAAACACCCCACACCCGCCTCGAACACCTCTCCACACAACCATTAACACCTCCAGGAACCCCCCTCTCCCCCACACCTGCAATTCAGATCAGCGAAGATGAGGTGCGCCAGGTCTTCCGGAAGCAGAAAAGGAAAAAAGCACCAGGCCCAGATTGTGTTACACCAGCCTGTCTGAAATCCTGTGCTGACCAGCTGGCCCCCATCTTCACACAGATCTTCAACAGATCACTGGAGCTATGCGAAGTCCTTTCATGCTTCAAACGCTCCACCATCATCCCCATCCCAAAGAAATCCAAAATTACAGGACTAAATGACTACAGACCTGTGGCTCTAACATCTGTGGTCATGAAGTCATTTGAAAAACTGGTGCTGGCCCACCTGAAGGACATCACTGGACCCTCGCTGGATCCTCTTCAGTTTGCCTACAGAGCAAACAGGTCTGTGGACGATGCAGTCAACATGGGACTGCATTATGTTCTGCAACATCTAGACAGACCAGGGGCTTATGTGAGGATCCTGTTTGTGGACTTCAGCTCAGCCTTTAACACTATCATTCCAAACCTCCTCCTGCCCAAACTAATTCAGCTCTCTGTACCCACCTCCGTCTGTCAGTGGATCAACAGTTTCCTGACAGACGGGCAGCAGCTAGTGAGGCTAGGCAAATTCTCATCCAGCACCCACACCATCAGCACTGGTGCCCCCCAGGGTTGTGTCCTCTCCCCACTGCTCTTCTCCCTGTACACCAACGACTGCACATCTAAAGATCCCTCTGTCAAGCTCCTGAAGTTTGCAGACGACACCACACTCATCGGCCTCATTCAGGACGGTGACGAGTCTGCTTACAGACAGGAGGTTAAGAAGCTGGCTGTCTGGTGCAGTCTTAACAACCTGGAGCTGAACACGCTCAAAACAGTGGAGATGATCGTGGACTTCAGGAGAAACCCCCCTGCACTCCCCCCACTCACCATCATGAACAGCACTGTGACTGCAGTGGAGTCATTCAGGTTCCTGGGCACCACCATCTCCCAGGACCTGAAGTGGGACATTCACATAGACTCCATTGTGAAAAAGGCCCAGCAGAGGCTGTACTTCCTTCGCCAGCTGAGGAACTTCAGCCTGCCACAGGAGCTGCTGAAACAGTTCTACTCCGCCATCATTGAATCCATCCTCTGCACTTCAATAACTGTCTGGTTCAGCTCAGCTTCCAAATCTGACCTCAGAAGACTACAGAGGGTAGTCCGGACTGCTGAGAGAATCATTGGTACAACCCTCCCCACTCTCCAAGAACTGTACTTATCCAGAGTGAGCAAAAGGGCTGGCAAAATCACTCTGGACCCCTCACATCCAGCACACTCCCTCTTTGAACTATTGCTGGCTGGTCGACGCTACAGAGCTCTGAGCACAAGAACGACCAGGCACCGGAACAGTTTCTTCCCTCAGGCAATCCATCTCATGAACACTTGACAATAATAACACACACTATTTATACACTTATTTATCTAACACACATACTTAGTCTACATTTCAATTTGCACATAATATACCTGTACATACGAAACTGTCTACTGTTATATACCTGTACATACAATTGTCAATTTGTATATTGTTATTTCTTATTTACATGTTCTTTTTAATTCTTCTTTTTATTATCTGTTTTTTTTGTTCTGTCACTGTCATTCTGTTGCGCTGCGGTAGCTTCTGTCACGAAAACAAATTCCTCGTATGTGTAAACATACCTGGCAATAAAGCTCATTCTGATTCTGATTCTGATTTTGATTCTGATTCATTTCAGCTGGAAATTGAATTGCATGTATAGCAGTTTTCGAGTCCAATTAACCTAGGTTGAAATTTTGAAAAATGCAATTAAATTTATTGAAATACAAATGTATATGGGTGGATTAGACTCAGTTACATTAAAATATTTGTTTATATCCCAATTAATATTAATAAGCTCAGCTTTTGCCATTTT
The DNA here is from genome assembly GCA_039654775.1 of Spinibarbus caldwelli. Lineage (NCBI taxonomy): Eukaryota > Metazoa > Chordata > Actinopteri > Cypriniformes > Cyprinidae > Spinibarbus > Spinibarbus caldwelli. The sequence goes on along the minus strand of CM077265.1, from coordinate 16,401,830 downwards.
GTGACATAACCAGCACATCTGTGAACTACTACTACTTTTTATCAAAGTGCTGCCCTCTGAAAACCCCCCAAAAACCTCTTTTAAATCCCTTAATGTGTGTTAATTTGGTTCCAGGAAGGAAGTGCGTTAATCACATTGAGGCAGGAATTGCACTGTAGGCACCGAGTTCTTCGCACAGCTCAGAATGAAACTCACTTCTCAAAGAAGCAAGTGAAGCTACTTGTTTTGTCTTTCCTTCAGTGGAAGACTGGAAACTTTGCCACCGAGCGCAAGCTAGCAACAGCCCGGAGTATAAACACTCGAGTCTGGTGGTATGATCCAACGCATGAGTAACATATTAAAGCGCCTGCTTGTCAGCATATGGCTTCTCTCGTTTTATCAGTGAAAAATCGAGTTGGTTCCTTTTGATATCAATCTCCTTTCAAGGCCCTTCAAGTCTTTCAAGGAGAAAGGGGCACTTCAGACATGAGCCTGCAAACACGCTCTTAATTAACAAGTGGATTAACGGTGCTCGTTTTCATGGAGAGGAGTAGCTCAAAGCACTTCAAAGGGTGATTGGAATGCAGCTTGAGGTACAGTAATGAGGGACGGCTGAAGAACAGAGCAAACTATAGGACTTCTGTAGATCCTTCTCTCACTCTCACTGTCTTATTTGTGCTGTTTGCTAAGGCAGTCACTACTATTGCTCTTACTTGGGGTTAAGAACTTTTGTGCCTTTTTTTTCATTTTATCATCATTAATGGGCCTCAAATTGTACAACCTAGCAACTACGGTAAAGTCGAAATGTGCAGTTGTGAACCCAAGGAGCTATTTATTTGACAACAGAAACCATAAAAATGGTAACACTTCATAACAAGGTTCCATTAGATAATGAATTAACTAGCATTACCAACAATGAGATACATTGTTACAGTGTTTTAATTATTATTATTATTATTATTATTATTATTATTATTATTATTATTATTACTATTATTTTATCTTTGTTGACATTAGTTAATAAAAATACAACTGTTCATTGTTTGTTCATGTCAACTCAGGTCCATTAAATAATATTAGCAGATACAACTTTTGATTTTAATAATGTAGTAGTAAATGTTGAAATTAACATTAATTGAGATTAATAAATGCTGTAGAAGTATATTTCATTGTTAGTTGATGTTAACTAATGTTAGCAAATAGAACCTTAATTGTAAAGTGTTATAATAATAATAATAATAATAATAATAATAATAATAATTTAATGTAGGCTTTAAAATTTTAGTTTAGCTTTAGTTTAACAGTATTTTTTTCACACTGAAAGTGTTCTATTAAAGTTTTGTTGGTGTTGGTGTATTCTAATGTAGTAAGATTTATTTATATATTTATTTATAAAATATTTTTAAAATGTATGTTTTAAAAAAAGTTATTATTATTATTACAGTTTTTTACATTTTACAGGTTTTTTTTTTTTTTTGCTTTTTTTGCTGAAATCGTTGCATAATTTTCTCTTTAGAAAATCATATTTCTGTTTTTGTTGGTATATTCTAATGCACTCGGATTTATCCAGTCATATTTATTTATTTTTTAAAAATAAATTATTATTATTGTAATAAGTTATTATTATTATTATTATTATTATTATTATTATTATTATTATTATTGTTATTATTATTATTATTTAAAAATTAGATTTTTTTTTTCCTTGCAGAAAATAATGCATAAAATGTTCTCCTCAGAAAAGTTTATTTCTGGGTTTATTAGCTAGATCTCTTGCAGCTTTGGGGTTTGATGTTTCAGAACCAAGCTTGTAGTTTGGATAACATCAAACAGTGGCCGTGATCACAGTGGCTTTGTGCTTGATGTCTTCTGCCCCATGACTGACGCTTCAGTTCCTGTCTCATCTGTCATTCAGGCCATGAGCCCAGATGCAGGTTCACACTCATCCTACCCAGACTTTAAATTGAGAATGTGCAGTTCGGACCTGCTTTTGGTACCTGAACTGATGCTGATTCAAAATAAAGTCAACATAAAATGAAGCTAAATTATATTATATTAAATTATAATAATATAATTTATTATAATGTAAAGTTATTAAAAAAAAATTATATATATATATATATATATATATATATATATATATATATATATATATATATATATATAGTTATCCATATTTCTGAGTGAATAAGTATATTGACTGGAAAAAAAAAAAAGAATATTGACCAATAGGATTTCACTGTGGGCGGTGTTATGCAGCATGGGCTGTTTAGAACAAAAACTTTGTTTAACATGTAGTATATGTGATTTATCAGTTCCTTGTTCCCTCTGTTTTTCCATCGATATGGTGAATCTGATTTGTTTTCAGGGGATGACAAATCCTCCCCCTCATTTTTACAAGTACAAAGCCCCGTTCCTCTTTGTAAATGGCTTACATTTTGCTGTACGTTCAGCTGCGGTATCAGAAAGTCGAGCAAAGCTTGTGGCTGCTCCACACGAGCACTCTGTGTGTATTTTTAAAGGGGTTTTGATCTGGCAAACACATGGCTGATAGTAATCTACACTTCAATTACACTGCACAGCTCATCGGACGTTATCTGTCTCTCTGCCGCTGGAGGCCAAGGGCTTTGACGTGGCGTCAGAGCCGATGTGATTCAGCTTTTCGACAGCTCTCACACAGAGGCTACACCCACCTGTGTCGATAATGAGTGCGAGTGTGTGTTTTCATGTTGGGCACCAACCTCTCCGTGTGCGTGGAGGGGCTTTTATGCTGACGCTTTTAACTCGCTCTAAGAATGTCACGTTGTTTCATAAGCATTAATCATGAGTTTAAAATACTGTAAATATGTGTTTAGATGAATATCAAAAATAAATAAGAACATATTTTGCTTAAAGAAAATGTAAGCTTGGTTTTTACATTTAATTATTTTTATTTTAATATTTTCTTAACTTTATTTTAATACATTATCATGGTTGTAATGCAATATGACTATATATAATTTATTTTTTATAAAGCGTTATAAAAGTATTATTGAAAGTTTACTATTAATGATATTTTTTTTTTGTTGTGCTGCTAAAACCAAACTGAAATAATAATAATAATAATAATAATAATAATAATAATAATAATAATTATTATTATTATTATTATTATTATTATTATTATTATTATTATTTATTACTTAAAATAAAATAAATGTTTACATTCACAAATAAAAAAATATAATAATAATAATAAAAATAATTTTAAAAAAATCAGCTAGTTGCCAAGGCAATGACATTTCCCATTTTAATTTAGTTTAACTAGATGTACTGAAATAACTAAAACTAAAAATGCAAAGTATAAAAATAAATACTGAAATATATAACAGTATCTCAGTGAAGCTTAAATAACACTGGTGCTGCCTTTATAGATATTTTAAAGTCATTTTATATATATTTTTTCTTTTCTTTAATGCAATAAGATGAAAAAGAGAGAAAATTTTATGATATTAAAAACAAGTTTGTTTTTTCTTTATTTTTCTTTATTCATTTTTATAATTATTTTTTAATTTTGAAATATGAAGCAGACATGGTTTTATGAGAAACCTGGTTCCTTTCCTACTCCAGCAGGGGTCTCTTTCATAAACTCTGACATTGTAAGGCACATACGTAGTCTTGATAGGGCCCTTTGATGAAGTACCTTCATTTGTTCCATTAGGAATGTTTTTTTTTTTTTTTTTTTTCTCAGTAAGTGAACTCTTTCAAAGCAAAGCAGTGCAGAGTGTGTAGTGTATAACAGAGTATCTCTGCACAGAAGGAAGGCATTTTTATGAGCGTAGTCTAGAAATGTATGCTGGGGGGTTATTTGTTTGATGTAGTGGAAACATGCTATGCATTCTGTAATATGTGCTGTTTATGGTACTGATTTGCCTCTCTCTCTCTTCTCTCCCTCTCTCTCTGAATGGTTGCTGTGTGTTGGTCTGTTCCTTTTGAATAACATCATAAAGGTAAGTGATTTTAATATATAAAATAGTAAAACTCTTCGCACACAGTGACCCTGAAAAGTATTGGACACACCTGAAAATCTATCAAATCAAGTGTGCAAACAAAAAATCTTTTCTCTAAAAAACTTTTCACTTTACTAGCCATTTTTGCCTTTGATTTTTGCTGGCATATTTATAAAATGTCTTAGTAACGTATGTAACCCGCGTTCCCTGAAGGAGGGAATGGAGACGTCACGTCGGTAATGACCGACTTTGGGATCTCGCTTAGACAGACCAATCCACTTCGAGTGTAAACTAAATGATCCAGTGCACATTGGCATGCGATGATTGCATCCAGCTGCCGCTGATGACAGTGCGAGCATAAATAGGCAGCAGGTGTAACGCATACTCAGGCTTTCGCTGAGGGGCCGAGCTAGTGACCTGGCCGCTCAGCGGTGGTACAGCAGCCGTCGCGACGGGACGTGATGTCTCCGTTCCCTCCTTCAGGGAAAGAGAGTTACATACATAACCGAGACGTTCCCTTTCAGTCGGTCACTCTTGACGTCATATCGGTAATGACCGGCTTTGGGATCCCTACCAAACCGCCATGGATGCTGCCCCTTCCAGTGTCCTATGCGAGCCCCCTTTTGGTGCAGGCCGGGGCTCGCAATAAGAAGGCCAGTCACTGTCGTCGTTGCACTACCCACTCAGTGAGACTGGATAACACTGGGAAACGTACCCGTTCCCTTGGAACAGGAACGTTGCAGAAGCCCCATCCTTCCTGAAGGAGGTTTCGGAAGCACTTACACATATGAACAACCGTCTAGGTGCATATGGAAGATTAGAGGTGATTGTAACCCTCTTGGAAAATAGCAGGAAGTCTGCCGGGGAAACACGGTCTCTGAAGTTATACCGTGGACTTTACACATATGGGATCCACTTAGATCTCTACATATGGAACCCAGCCTTCTACCGGTTCTCACGGATTCATCGAGTGAGGGCCTGGCACTGGACGTTCTGCCACGTCTGGCTGCCGAGGGAATGGAGGAGCTCGACAGGGTCTGCAGTACGCATACTTGCGCAGGCCCCGTGGCCAGCTGTGTGCCAGTGCGTCCATGCCGAGTGTTCTCTCGGTCAGGGAGAAAAACAACTGGCAGTGAGAGATCTCTGGAGAAGCAAACAGATCTACCTGAGCAGCTCTGAAACATCTCCTAACCAGCTGGACCGTCTGGGGATGGAGTCTTGTCAGCTGCCCGGTTGTGTAGACCATAAATGTGAATGGCACGAAGTGACCTCAGATGCTTCTGACTCCAGAGGAGGAAGTGGTGGGCGAGTTGTGACATGCGACGGGAGCGTAGACCACCTTGTTGGTTGATGTACGCAACGGTCGCAGTGTTGTCCGTGTGGACCAGCACGTGCTTGCCTCGTAAGTGCCCTTTGAGAGGATTCAAGGCAAGGCGTTCTGCTGACAACTCTAGGCAGTTGATGTGCCAGTGCAGTTGGGGACCCGTCCAAACCCCCGACACTGCATGCCCGTCATGCGTGGCCCCGCAGCCGGTGGTAGAGGCATCCGTGTAAATGAAGCTAATGCCTGGAGACCGGTTCCAGGAGCACTCCTGTCTGGAGAAATGCAAGGTCTGACCACGGGGTGAAGGTTTGGCGGCAGGCCGGTGTGACTAGGACCCGGCGAGTCCCGCGTTGCAATGCCCACCTCGGGACTCGGCCAAGAAGCCAGTGTTGAAGCGGTCTCATATGAAGCAGCCCCAGCAGTGTAACTGCTGCTGCAGCTGCCATATGCCCCAGGAGCCTCTGAAACTGTTTCAGTGGGACTGCTGTCCTACTCTTGAACATATTCAGGCAGTTCAACACTGACTGAGCACGTTCCTGCGTGAAGCGTGCTGTCTGTGCGCCCGAACCCAACTCCATACCGAGAAGAGAGATCCTCTGCGAGGAGAGTTTGCTCTTTTCCCAGTTGACCCGGAGGCCCAACCGTCTGACCCACCAAGTCCCTGTGTTCGCACAACTGATCATGAGACTGAGCTAGTATGAGCCAGTCGTCGAGGTAGTTGAGAATGCAAATGCCCTGCTATCACAGGGGAACAAGGACTGCCTCCGTAACTTTTGTGAAGACACGGTGCGACAGGGACAGCCTGGAGAGCAGGACCTTGTACTGATATGCCCGTCCTTCGAACACAAACCTCAGAAATGGTCTGTGGCGCGGAAGGATCGACACATGGAAGTACGCGTCCTTCAGGTCAATCACTGCAAACCAATCTCGGGGACGGATGCACCCGAAGATGCGTTTCTGTGTCAGCATCTTGAACGTTAACCGATGAAGGGCCCGGTTCAAGACACGCAGGTCCAAGATCGGTCGTAACCAACCGCCTTTCTTGGGTACAACAAAGTAGGGGCTGTCAAACCCTATCTTCATATCAGGTGGAGGGACCGGCTCTATCGCATCCTTCGCCAGTAGGACTGCGATCTCCGCACGCAAGACCGGAGCGTCGGCCGCCTCTACTGATGTGAAGCGGATGCCGCTAAACTCAGGGGGACGCCGGGTGAACTGAGTCGCATAGCCGAGTCTGATGGTCCGCAGGAGCCAGCGAGAAGGTTTGGGTAGCCAGGCACCCAGACACCGTACAAGCTGGACCAGCGGGACCACCGACGTACCCGCGGTGGGGGAGCGAAGTGGAACGCAGGGACCCAGTCTGCCCACAGAGAGGGGTCTGAGTGTGCGGTGCAACGCTTACCTGGTTCCATGGTTTGGCAGAGGGTGCATGAGTAGGGCCTTTGATGAAGCTCTCGAACCGCCCACTGCTGCCTACTGGCGAGAGAGGAGGATGAGTGTGGTCCGGTGTTGGTCTGTCCGCAGCTCTCCATGCCTTCTTGGGACCCAGAGACAGAGAAAACTGCTCTATTGTCGAGATTTTTGGAAACAAAATATTCTCAACCCGGCCCTCCTCCGGTGGAGGGAGAGGTGCATTCACCATCTCCCGAAGAGCAGTTCCCTCTCCCTCATGGGGGTCGCCCGTCCCGGGGCCTCTTGCTCTTCCACTCACTGCCAGGTTTGATGGGGGCCTGGACGGGCGGGGCGGCCTGCCTACTCTCAGCTCCATGGCGCTACTTGACTGGAGGCTGCTGCGGATGCGGTGCGGGAGCGGGGGCGGATGCAGGGGGCCGCCCTCGCGACGAGCAGGCTGGGGCGCTGCAGCTGGCAGATGGGTGGTGGTGGCAGGACGTATTGGATCGCCTCAGTCTGCTCCTGTGCAGCCGAGAACTGCTGGGCCATCTGAGGCCGGTCTGGGACACAGGGACCATGAGGAACAGAACTTTGTCAGCGTCCCTCATGTCGACCAGACACAGCCAGAGGTTGCGCTCCTGGACCACAAGTGTGGACATCGCACGACCCAGAGAACTCGCGGTGACCCTCGTCACTCGGAGTGTGAGGTCAGTTGCGGTTCAGAGCTCTTTCAGAACTTCCGGATCGTGACCACTCTTGTGCAGGCCACTGCCGAGGGTGGTGAGGGAGGAGGAGCTAGCAGGTCGGTTTCTGGCAGTAAAAGGTGCCGTCCATGACCTGGTAAGCTCCCCATGCACTTCCGGGAAGAAAGGTACCAGGACAGGGCGCTAAGAACCAACACAAGCTACTCCGAGAAACCAGTCATCCAACCTCGAGGGCTCGGGACATGGTGGAGGTCACCACTCGAGCCCTACCCCCTCGGCGGCCCGGCAAAGCATAACCATCATTTCCGGATCAGACTCATGCATTGCCGCCGCCCGGAGAGTGGCAGCGCAGCTGAATCTTCCTCTCCAGAAAGCTCTGGCTCACCCTCCGATGCAGCGATCGACAGGAGGAGTGCCAAAGGATACCGCTGGTACGCTCTTTGAGAGGGCTCAGCGCGTTCCCTTGGCTGCTCAACTGGTTGCGGAGCGCAAGAGGAGCAATGGTCCCTCGAGGGTTGGTTCCCTGGACGGTTTGCCACCACTGTAACCCTCAGACCACCCATACTACTGCCTGAAGTAGTCCTCGCCTGGCTGCAGCCAGGACGAGAGCCAGATCGAGGCAGGCAACGGAGGTATAGCAAGATCCACATCGTCTTTACAAAGACGTAACGTCGAGTTTGCCAGATGCAACGTCGTCTTTAAAAAGACGCACCCGTGAATGCTCTTTTAGGGAAAAAGCTCTTTTAGCGTGCTGAAGCGCACAGGGGAGATGGCCACCTGCAACACAAACAGAGTGTAATGCAGCCTGATGTGTGCAACCCACTTGACACAGGAAAACCACCACCGCTGGAGCACCCTACCGCCAACACAGAGAGCTCTCAAAGAGCGCGCTGAACTCGTTAAGTCTTCTTCTCTCAGTAGAGTAGTCAGGAGCAAAACGATGTGATCGCTCGGCTTCAAAGCGAAAAGCTGAGTATGCGTTGCACCTGCTGACTATTTATGCTCCCACTGTCATCAGCAGCAGCTGGACGAAATCATCGCATGCCGATGTGCATTGGCTCGTTTAGTTTATACTCGAAGTGGATTGGTCTCTCTAAAGCCCGGCTCACACTATGTGATTTTGGCCACGATTTGGTCATCTGGGACAAATTTTGAAAATCCTAAAAGATTCCTATAATCCTAGGCTAAAATCTGTAGTCTTTGATTGCTGGTTTGACATGTTCACCGACAGCCGATTAATGACTGTTGCAATCAAATTTCACCTCCGACGAAGTTCTGGCAGTGTCAGAAGATTTGGTGCATAGTCCTGCAGTGTGACTACCCCTATGATGAATGTCAAACTGGCTCCGTTTTTCAAGACAAGCTATGAGCAGAATTAATGCTAGAGAATTATTCTATCAGCCATAAACTCCAGCGCTCCCGTCCTCCGCTCACGGAATTCATCTGATATGTTGCCTTTTCTGTATAAACACTGGTTGCGCCGCTGTTTTCATGTGGGTGTGTAGAGCTGCATACGCTATTCTTCTTAAATATGTCGGTATTGCCGCCATTCATATACTTTTCATGATAGCCAACATTTCGGTCCCGCGTGCAATGCAGTTCGCAGTCACTGGACGTGTACGGGTTGATAATGTAAAACTCCGGACAAGTTTTCTTGCGCACACCTGTTTTTAACTCGTCTCGACTGTCGTACAGTCTGTCATTAATGACAAATGAGATCCCATAGTGTGACATAATCATCATGTTCATACAGTCTGACAAGTACAATCCTAAAAGACTTTTAAAAAAATCGCACAGTGTGAGCCGGGCTTAGGCGAGATCCCAAAGTCAGTCATCACCGACGTGACGTCGAGAGTGACTGACTGAAAGGGAACAATATTTTTTGTTTGTTTGTGTTTGTGTTGTGTTTTTGTTTTATGAAGGTTAGTTTGTATTTATAACCATGTTTATAACAACAGCAAGGTTTTGTTTTATGTTGTTTATTTTGTTTTTTAGCTTGCTATAGTTTTAACAGGGTTTTGTTTTGTGTTTTGGGCCCTTTGATGTTGGTTTTGTTTTGTTGAGGTTAGCTTGTATTTATGACAAGGGTTCTGTTTTTTGTTTTGTTTTGTTTTGTTTTGTGGAGCTTAGCTTGTGCTTCTTGTAGTTTTGACAAAGTTTTGTTTTCTGTTTGTTTTGCTCTTTTGTTTTGTTGAAGTTAGCTTGTATTTATGACAAGTTTTTTTTTTTAAGGTTAGCTTGTATTTACATTTACAAATTTATCTAAAATATTGTTCTTTTTTTAGCTAAATTATTTGCTATTTCAGATATGTAAAAAAAGTTCTGTAGTATAGTAGGAAACTGTTGGATAATTATAAGACGTACTGTTTAAAATGCATAGCTAAATCTTAAGGAATGATAAATTGTGTAACTGCCAACAACCAAGCTGTTTTATTTAGCTTGTATAAAGGCACAGTCTTAATGTGTCATTACAAATCCTGTGGCTTTTCCCATCAAAACACATGCACATCTGTTATATCTCAGCCTTTTCTGTCACATCTTGGAAAAAAGTGCAAGTTTGCATAAAACAGTGTTTTTATTTTCTGTACTTGGATTCGAACCGCTCGAAAGGTTGTTAACTTGTCAGGACCGTTAGATCACACCTGTTAGTGACCTTTGGAACACAGAGTAGTGTGCATATGATGTGATGGTTACGATGACAACCGCTCAGCTGGTCACACACTGCTGCTTCCAGTTCACACACACACACACACTTGTTTCGCTATCCTTGTGGGGATTTCCATAGGCGTAATGGTTTTTCTACTTTACTGACCGTATATTCTATTGCCCTACACCAACCCTACACCTAAACTTAGCCCTCACAGGAGACTTTTTGCATTTTTAGTTTTTCAAAAAACTTCATTCAGTGTGATTTATAAGCTTCTTTACCCGTGGGGACCTCAATTTAGGTCCCCACCGTAACACGAGTCCCCATGAGTCTGTGTGTATTCAGGTTTAAGTCCCCACCTGAATAGAAAAGCAGGTACACACACACACACACTGTTACAGTTCCAGGGTTCATCCACTAAGTGGCAGGTACTCTGTGCTTATACATACACCTGGTAAGCAAATCAAGATGGATGACGGACAACAAACTTTTATCAGGGTTCGTATGCAGTGATATAGAGTGAGGACAGACAACATGCTTAGCTGAATGAACTGAAAAGTGCTCACACCTTCACATAGATTACTATAAAATAATTGTTTTCAGTTAATTTCAGTCTTTCATGGCTATTTGAAAATTATTAGTATTAGTATTAGTATTAGTATTAGTATTAGTATTAGAATTAGTATTAGTATTACTATTACTATTAGTATTAATCTCTGTTTGTCAGTAGGGTCCAAAAGTCTGAGACTACAATCAAAATTTAGAACTTAGAATAAATAGTGTTGCATAAATACTACTACTAGTAATAATAAGTGAATGTTTTAACAAAAAATAAGAAACATTTCTAGGTCAGTAATCAAAGAAGTTATTTTGTGACATTTGAGTGCTGCTGTCTTTAATGCAAAATATGGACAGGCCAAATACTAAAATATTATTCATGTTTATTTATTATTATTATTATTATTATTATTATTATTATTATTATTATTATTATTATTATTATTATTATTTCCGCTTTTTTGTTTTGTTTTGCTCATAATAAAATATGTAATGGGGGAAAATGTGTTACATTAGAAAAAATAACATTGTTAAGGACATTTGGAACACATTATTATTTTATAAGTACTATCATTTCATAATTTACTAAGATTTATTGATTGAATTAATAATAATAATAATAATAATAATAATAATTGTTATTATTTATTTATTTTACATTTCTAAAATGTAAAAAAAAAATGCTGGGGTTGCCTCATTTTTGTAATTAAAGGAAAGTTTATTTATTTATTTATTTATTTATTCAAATAGAATATTATTAACTTTTTGATCTCTGCATGTACAACACTGAATAACTAAATCTAAAACCAGATTTGTTTTCAGTTGCCTTGCAGATAAAAAAAAAAAAAAAAAAAAAAAAAAAGCCTTTTTTTTTTTTTTCTTGGTTCCTTATAGAAAAAGCTGGCTGCCTCTCTGAGTGACATATTTCCAAGCAGTCGGCACACATTGCGGGTCTCAGAAGAACATGGCTGTCACTGTGACAGTTTATTGACAGGTTCTTCAACTGCATGGGTGTCTGCCTCTCTTTGAATCATCACTGGTGCTCCAGCAAATGCGATCCCCTCTGATGGGCCCCTTTAAACTCGCCTGATGTCCCTGAGCAATAAGAGAAGTGACAGATAACAAATAAGCCCATAATTATCACATCTCGGGCCCTCGTCACGTACTGTATTTGCATAGCATTGGTATTTTGAAAGCAGAGTGTATTAAACCTGCAGAAAACAACTTTTTTTTCTTTTTTTTTTTTTCTGGAATTCACCCAAAAAAAGAAAGTAGTCTTCATTTACTTATCCTCATGTTGTTTCAGATAAATGTGACTTACTTTCTTCTGAAAAACACAAGTTTTTAGGTGAATATTGTGGCCAGTCTTTTCAGTATAATGGAAATGAATGGGGTCTGGGGCTGTCAAGCTTCAAAATGACTAAACTAAACTAAACTAAAATAAATACTTTTTTTTTTTTTTTTTTTTTTTTGTGGTCTGGTGGATTAAGTGATTTATTGAAAATATTTGACTCAAACGAATGATTTGTTTGCATGAGATTTGAACACTGGATCAGTCAGGTTTGTGTAGAAATGATTCAGTCCACTTTGTGATCCAGATTATCAAATTAATTGAAAAGATCAGACTTAAGAAACACACATAGTTTGTGTGAGAAACAAAATACAGAGCAGTCTGATTTGTGTATGAATCATTCAGTCCATTTTTGTGATTAACTGATCCATATTGATATGACCAATAATTTGTGTGAGAAACGAAAATCGAAAACGGAATATGATTTGTGTACAAATAATTTAGTATGTTTCTGTAAACCAGGTTAACAGATTCATATGAATATAAAAAAAAAAAAAACGAATCATTGAGATTCATGTGCGAATCATTCAGTCTGTTCATGTGAACTGGATTAACTGATTCATATGAATATGACAGATTATTTGCGCGAGATATGAAAATCGGAACATGATTCATGCACAAATAATTTATTCCGTTTATTTGAACCAGATTAACAGATTCATATAAATATGACAAAACTGAACCATTCTGATTCATATACAGTTATTCAGTCTGTTCATGTGAATTAGATTAACCAATTGTTTGCGTGAGTTACGTAAACCGAAACCGAATATGATCTGTGAACAAATAATTTAGTCCGTTTTTGTGAACCTGGTTAACGGATTCATTGAAGAGATTAAACTCAAAAGAGCAGAAGAGTTTATGTGAGATTCGAAAACTGGATTAGTCAATTTGTGTATGAATCACTGTTTTTATGAACCAGATTAATCAATTCTTTGTAAAGATTAGATTCAAAAGAACAAATAGTTTGCACTATATGCAGAAACCAGATCAGTCTGGTTTGTGAATTAATCATTCAGTCTGTTTTTGTAATTAACTGATTCATATGGATATGACAAATTGTTTACGTGAGACATATATGAAAACCAAATCGTTCTGTTCGTGTACGAATCAATTAGTCTGTTTATGTGAACCGGATTAACTGATTCATATAAATTTGACAAAACCAAATCATTCCGATTCATGTACGAATCATTTAGTCTGTTCATGTGAACCGGATTAACTGATTCATATGAATATGACAGATTATTTGCATGAGATACAAAAATCGAAACAGAATATGATTCGTGTACAAATAATTTATTCAGTTTTTGTGAACCAGGTTAACAGATTCATATAATTATGACAAAACCGAACCATTCCGATTCATATACGAATCATTCAGTCTGTTTATGTGAACTAGATTAACCGATTATTTGCGTTAGATACGTAAATGGAAACTGAACATGATCCGTGAACAAATAATTTAGTCCATTTTTGTGAACCGGGTTAAAAGAGTAATTCAAGAGAGTAGATTCAAAAGAACAATAGTTTACGTGAGGTTTGAAAATCAGTCCAGTTCGTGTATGAAACACTTATCTGTTTTTATGAACTGGATTTATCAATTCTTTGTAAAAATTTGACTCAAAAGAACAAACTGTTTGCACAATATACAGAAACCAGATCAGTTTGATTTGTGTACGGATCATTAAATCCAGTTTTGTGTACCGATTTACTGGAAAAATCGAACTCAGATTAACAATTTCTTTGCAAATTGAACATTTAGACTTTAAAAGTCTTTAAATATAGTGAATAAGTTGTATAAACCACTTTCAAGACACTTCTATGCTGCTTTTTTGTCATTTTGGAGCTTGACCACACCAGTCCCCATTCATTTTCATTATGTGGAAAAGTGTGACCAGGACGTTCTTTAAAAATTCACTGTTTGGAAAGGCATTATGTTGAGTAAATGATGATAAAACTTTAATTTCTAAGCAAACTATCCCATAAACTAATGGTTGTCTATGCTGTGAGTCTGTCCTCTTAGTCTAGCAACATGAACGAACCATGAATGTAAAGCTAAAGTGCGGTAAGACAATAAAGGCTGAGGTTTGAAAAAAGGGACTAAATGGCTCGACCAGACCGAGGTCCAGTGAAGTACAAAGCATACTAAAGGACAAGATTGCTCCTATTGTGTTTCTTGGCTGTATTTCCCCACAGAGCAGCCTCTATCTTCCGAGACCCTGCGGGCTTCATATCAAACCTTCAAAAAAGAGGCATAAAAAAAGAACAAAAAGATAGGCTGCGAGTGAAAAAGAAATAACTTTTTGGAGTATGCTGAAAATAGATTTGCAATGACTGGCTCGTAGAATTTCATCTTTATTCTACCTGGAACACAAAAGACTAATCATGGCCATCACAAAGGCCATTCCCGTTATAGCTCAGGTTGAGCCGCCATAAAGGTGCAGCAGTTGCACGTTTACAGAATTAGATGAGAGGTGGCGCTGTCCTGTGGATTAGGTTAGAAATTTTGAAAGAGGATCAGCAAGAAGATCTGACATTTGGCTTGTTTGTGTGTATTGTAAATGAATGCTTGTTTGCCCTTAGTGTTAAACTGACATGTAGCTTGTCTCCGTTTGTGCTACAGGCATGAATGATGCCTTGAATTGTGTGGTTTGTTAAGGAAAGGTGTGCTGTTACTTCTCTAAGCAATCAGTATTTTAATCTGTTAAAAGTTGCAGTCTTTAGAATTCTTAGACTTGCATTCGCAAAATGACATGAGGTGGGCCTGTTTGATTTATTGCAAGCGCCATTTTCTTTATTTTTGTTAATCTGGCAGATGATAAATCTGGCACAAAATTTTTTAATCAATATTCTTTTTATTTATTTTATTTATTATTTATTTATTAATCCATTTATTTATTTATATGAAACAGTTTTTGTCTTTTATTTATCTTTTTTTTTTTAGTTTATTCGTTTATATTAAACAATCTTATTCATGTCTGTATAATTATTTATTTATTTATTTATAATTTTTAATAATATATTTTTTTCATTATATTTGTTTTATTTTGCATTTTTACTTTATATTAAATAGTCTTTGTTTGATTATATTAATTGTATTTTTAATTATATTTTTTTATTTTTGTTTTCATTTATTTTAGTTTTATTTGTTTATCTGTTTATATTAAACAATGCTTATTTTTAAACTTTATTATTATTATTATTATTATTATTATTGCTGTTGTCATTTGTATGCTGATTTTGCTTTATGTATTTATTTATGTATTTACTTGATTATTTATTTATTTATTTATTTATTTATTTATTTATGTATTCACTGAAAACATGACTAAGACAAATGCAAATATTTTCTTTTTTCTGTTTTAACAAGTGTGTTAAAAAGTTGGGAAAAGGCAGTTGTTTAAAATAATTTTTAAATCTAGAAACAAAGATCAAATACTAGTCCTTTTTTTCCCCATTTGATAGTTGAACTGCATGCTGTTTAAGCGTGTTCTTGGACAGACTTTTAGTTTTCCGATGGATCCCACTTTTGGAGGTGTTTGAATGCCTTTTAAGGTCTTTCTCCGGTCCGTCCCCCAACAGGTACAGCAAAAGCTCATCTAATTGGCAGTTCGTCTTTAATTAGTTTGACTCTTTTGCACGGCTGCCATCAGGAATGGAAAGCAGTGGAGTGATAACTGACATCACCACCCCCCCACCACCCCCTTCACTTCCTCCATCCCTTCCAACTCTGTCTGATTCATTTCATCTTCATTTCCCTAGATCCTGTTTTTAAAGTTTTATTTAGGCTGTCATTTATTTAATAAGGGATTATTTATTTAGCGCATCAAATCATTCTGGAATGAATATTTATATATTTGTGGGGGCTTTAAATATTTACATGGTCCCCTCCACTTTCCCTGGTGCCAAGCCACAGTAATGAGTGTTGTTGTTGGATATGCAGCAGAATAACAAGACTGGTTGCAAAGTAAATAATCCTTTGCATATATTTGAACTTAATTGCTTTGAATGTATTATGAGAGTTGATGCACTGATCTAAGTGTAATTTGAAGTATAAAACGAATGGAGCGGGGTCGAGGTGGTGTTATTGCATATGAATTATGTTAGTAAGAATTTGAAAGGGGTTCAATGGTTTCGCGACTTAGCGACTAGCATCGCAACGTTCGCTTTGTTAGTTTGTGAAACAGTAGTTTCTTTCTTACCTCTTGACCTGACGTCGTCCTCACCATGTTCCAGTAATCCTGAAAGAGGCTTAGCCACTTAAGGTCACTTTCATTTCTTACCGCTTGTTTTACATGGATTTTTTGCATAACGGTTGACCTCACACCCTTTTCGCTTTGCTAGCATTAGTCACGTCCTTCAGCGCGCCAAACGGTCATTATTTTTAAGATCCATTACACCTGTCAACCCAGCAGCAAAGCTACGTAACCAGCCACTGGTTCGAAACAACCATTGCTCCATTCTAAAACCTAGAGAACTGCCTACTTAAGTTGTGGTTTCGGCAAAATTTCGCAGACAAAAAAAAGTACATTGTCTTTTGTGAATAGTGTAGCGATGTATAAAACAGCTCATAGAGTCACTTTCAAATCAAGCAGCTTTTTGTTGGTCAACTTGGTGAATCCATGTGTCCAGCTTGAACCAGTTGCGAAATTTGTGTTGGGAAATCTTTTGTCACGAAATTATTGATCGCGTGGATTCCTACTGAAATCGCTGGATTTTGTTAACAAAATTTGTGCAGATTTAGGCAACAAGTGTTCACAAGCTACAGATAGGAAGACTGTTTTGAAAGACGCTATCTTAATGTCGCACTGCATGTATCCTTCACTGAAAAGACAATCCCAGAATTCATTGTAGCAAGATAAGTGGGAAAAAAAATCTAAAATGGCGGACAGGGAGAGAGAAAAGTTGATTGTGAATAAACTGTTTCATTTAGCATAGAAAAGTGTCAAAAATAGTTAAATCAAAAAAAAAATATATATTTTGAGTTGCGTCTTTTTACCCTTATACGAGTATTGTGCTGTTAGCTTTACAACATGCTAACATCAAACTGGTATTGAAATTGTTGTGAGTCGAGCCTCCTGTGTGAAGCTAATTTTGAAAAACAGAGGCCTAGCGCGAACATTAGCGCTCATTTTAGCCAAAAATCAAATGTGGCATTGCATGTATTATTTGCTGAGAAAGCAATCCCAGAATCCAAAATATCCGACGGGGAAAAATGTCAATTGTATATAAAAATTTCATTCAGCATGGAAAAGTATCAAAAATAGCTTAATTTACTAGTAGTTTGTGTGAGTTGCATCTTTTTATCCTTGTTAAGAGTATTTCACTGTTAGCTTAGCAACATGCTAACATCAAACTCTGCTGAAACTGACTGTGTTGAGTCTCCTGTGCAAAGTTCATGTTGGAACAGAGGTCATTCCAGGCAAATGTGTATAGCCTAAAGCAATGCAAGGCCTAGCGTGAACATTAGCTGGAGCATAGCGTTTATTTTAGCCAAAATACATGTGGCATTATATGTATCCTTCACTGCAGCGAGATGAGTAGCGGAAAAAGTCCAAAATGGCCAACAGGGAGGAAGAAATGTGGATTGAAAATAAAGTTTTATTTCTTTAGTATGAAAAAGCTTAATTGAACTGATTTTCAATTATTTTACTCAATGTTTGCTTGAGATGCATTTTTTTTATCCTTATTAGAGCATTGCGCTGTTAGCTTAGCAACACGCTAACATCAGACTCTTTTGAAATAGATTGTGAGTTTAGTCTCCTGTGCGAAGCTCACATTGGACCAGAGGTCATTCCAGGCAAATGTTTATAGCCTAATGTAACGTATGGCCTAGCGTGAACATTAGCTGGAGCGTAGCGCTATCTAGCTAGACTGTTCAATCAGAGGTTGTCTCCATACTATTACCAAGGCCCCTAATGAGCAGCTCCTAGCAGGTGCGCAGGGCGAGTAGCACCCTGATTTGTTCTGCATGCTAAATATGGCCTGTAATCTTTATTCCTCTGAGTAGCTTATTAAAAGTGAAAGGAAGATGAAACCTTGGAGCGTGCGGACCATTCCTTTTCTCCTACTGTTTATCAGCGGATCTTTTTCCTCCCTTAATATTGAGGTTATAGTAACCTTAGTGGGTGATAGATGTGGCGTGTGACTTCAGGTAATAATAGCCATGATGGATCCCTACCTGAACCCAGGAGATGTAATCTTGCAGGATGCGAAAGATAAAGTGGCAGCCAGTTGAAAGATACACACGTAGCAGCGGCGCCCATCCAGAGACGCACTTTATCACAAGGCAGACAACACTGATGTGTCCAAATTTATGACGGCTTGCTGTGTCTTTAATTCATCAATGGTTAACTCAGCCCCAAGTGTATTCATCGGTATCTGCTGGTTGATGAATAATGTCTTATCCAGAGAGTAAATACTCGGTTTGTTTGTGTTTCTGTTGTTTAATTTGAATTATAATTATGTAGCTTCAGATTTCAGCTGCAGAGACATTCATGAAACGTGAGAAGACCAAATTTCTCATTAAATTCTTAAAACTATTTTTATGTAAAATGTTTGATTTAACTGAATGCAAAATTTATGTATAAATGGTGTTTTGAATGTGTCATGGTGTAACATGCTGTAATTCATCCACATCTACAAATATTTCAGTTTTTTGTTCATTATAATGAATTTATCTCATTAATTGAGTGGCTACATGTAATATTTTAAAAATATATATTTTTCACACCTTAAGACTATTTAACATGTGTACTGTAATTTGTCCACATCTAGAAATAGTTCACTTTTTGTTCAATATTAATAATAATTTTATTTTATTTTATTTTTTACTTTTATTTTTTGCAGATTTATCTCATTAATTGCATGTAATATATATATTTTTTTTTATTACAAAAAAGTGACACCAACATGAATTAGTCAAGATAAAAGCTGACAAAAATAAAATACACATTTTTACCCTAATATCTTAATGATAAAAAAGCTTATGAATATATATATATATATATATATATATATATATATATATATATATATATATATATATATATATTTTTTTTTTTTTTTTTTATGTGAGGCACAGAATGGTTTTTCCATTGTGTCATAGTGTTGGATATCAAAGATGTTTGCAAACTTAAATTTTGCATAGCTTTTTTTCAATTTCGCAATGTTTTGAGGCTGGACTCAAACCTGAATCACCTACATGACCACCACAACTCAATATATATATAATAGTATATAATAATAGTATTTAGGGCACTAATTGTCATTCAAACGTGCATTTTAGCATGGGTGCGATGCTGTATTTGACCAATAAGCATTTAGGAACAAAACTAAGTGTTTAATATGCACTATATTGACCCCAAATTGCCGTATTGATAGTCAAGAGGTATCTAAATGTGCAAGCTAATGTTTTTTATTTTAGAATATAAAAAGCGTCATGCAACGAGGCTAATAACACTCGCGCATATGTGTATAGCTTCCCGCTCTGATCTCCCAGCGCAACAACAGCGCGCGGTACAAGGTGGCACAGTCATTGCTCCATTAGCAGGTAATTAATGACGCTCATTTGTGTAACTGTTATTAAGCCCTTTGAAAGATTGTTTGTTTTCAGATGAAATGAAACGCATCCCAGAAGCCATCCATTGTGGTGGGCGAAGATTAAAAGAGCAGTAACGCTCTTTGAAAAATGTTATTTTATCGATGGCGATTTTTCACCATACCCTCTGGGCCACCGCTGACAGGGAAACGCTGTAGTCCTCCTTCATGTTGATGTCCTTTTTTAGTCTACAGTACCTGGGGAGAACAGTAAGTGTGACTGATTCATTCCTTGACCAGTAAAAGGTGTCAGCCAGGTGAGAATGGATGTGGTGGGTATTGACAAGAAGAAATGCCTGCCCTGTTGTCCTGTTCACTCAGCACAGATAAAGAGGCTGGAAAAGCGAGTGTGTTCTGAACAGAAGCTACAGCGACGCTTGGTTTTGACCAAGGGCAGGGCATCACTGTTAGCTGTATTTTTGCTTCTGGTTTGAAACCTAGTGAGCTACCTAGCTATGCAGTATTTTCAGGCAAAATATGATGGCCAGAAATGCTGTCTTGGTAGGCAGCTCACTAAATTTTAAGACACAGGTGTCATAATCAGTTCAGTCTTTCTTTGGTTAGTTTACATGCTAGCTGCGCTGTATGTTTATGGTTATAGTATGTGCAAATATCAAGTTGTTTTGTTTGTTTTTGTTTTTCTACACACAAGAATTAATACCTCAAATCATCCTGTCATGGTGCGCTAACAATTTTTGGCACTTAATTTTCAAAGCAAATGAAAAGCTGTGTTAAAAACTAGAGATGCACCGATTGCAATTTTTTTGGCTGATTCCGATTTCCGATTTTTTATTTTTTTTTTGTAAGTGTGACCTTTCGATACCAATTTTCTTTCTAAAAAACTATAATTGACAGCATATACAAACAAAAACATCTATACTTTGTTTTAATGCAAAAACATTTGCATAGTAAAAAAATATTAAACAATACAATTCCCCCAATCTGGACAAAGTTACAGATGTTCTCTCACTTAACTCTCAAAATAAAGTGCTCTGTGACTAGAAAAGAGGTAGAAATAATTAACTGAAAAGGAGTTGCTGTATATAACAAAACAGATGTCATTACCCACTGTTTCTTAAATTGTCATTTTTTCACTAACCTTATTAAATGTCGTCTTTTGCATTAAATTCTTACATTGAATTAATTCAGAATAATAAGAAACTGTAGAGTTAACATTCAAATGAAATCATTATCAACAAACTCCATCTTTCCACTGCAGGAAACACAGAAGCTGTGTCTGAAGTGGCATTAGATGTATTTACACAGACTGTTTGATGAAGCTGAGGTGCCATAAATGCATTTACACTGCAAAATTTCAAATGCATAAATAATTTTATAAGATGAATGTTTTAAATTTTTTTTAAACATACAAATAAGAAATGTTGGGAAAAATGCAATGATAGTTTTAAATATGAAATCAAACCAGTAGGTGGCGGCAAATGACTGTTTGAAGTCATTTAGTCCTTCATTTAACAGATTTGTTAAAAGGACTGATTCATTCAGAAAGAGGCAAGTGACTACTATCTTTATTAATGGGTTACTGAATCATTGACTCACTTGATTCCTTCAAAAACGTGGATTCATTCAGTAACGAAACACCGCTGTGTTGCTCGGAGACACAAAACAGTTCTGCTGTGGCTTTGATTGGAACTATTTTCATCAGCGAAATTCAGAAAAAACAGTCAATATTGTGTCTAAAACTTCTTGTTTATTGAACTGCTATTGTATAAAATCACATTGCAATCGTGTTGAAACATTTTGGTCGTGCAATGTTGCGTACCTAATTCATATATTATAAATTTCTTTTTCTTTTTTTTTTTTAATACCACAGTATGGATTTATAACTTTATAACGCTCATTTTGTTTTGATTTCTGCACGAGTCTATCTCACACACTCACTCAGGCTGCGCAAGCCTCATCTGGCACGACATAAATACATTATCAGTCACCGTAAGTGTTACGTCAAAACAGGTCCGGGCCGGTCATGCGGAAAATCAGCTAATTCCGGTCCTTGGCCAGTCGATCAGTGCATCTCTATTAAAATCTACTCTGAAAACCTTTATATTTGTGTAGCGACACATTAAAATTGACTTAAAATCTCAGCTACAGCATAGCAACGTGCTAAAAATGATTCTGAAGCAACCACACAGAAACACGTTTGCGAAAAATGTTTGAGAAAATCTTAGCAAACACATAGCAACATCTTAAAACGTGTTTAAAAGTTACTCTGAACACCTTATGTTTAGCAACCTGTTAAAACAATTTAAAAAACCTTAGCAACCTCATAGTGACATGTCAAAAAGCACTCACAGAAGCTTATTAGCAAAACTTAGCATCTCTACCTTTAACAACAACATAGCAGCATGCTAAAACAAAACAAACAATCTTTGCAACGACATAGCAACATATGTTCAGAGATCTTTAGCAAAGAAAAACTACTTTAAAAATATCATGTGTTTAACAATATGCTAAAAACAACACAGGAAATCTTAGCAACCTTATAGCGACGTAGTACTCACAGAAGCTTAGCAAACCTTAGCATGTGTACTTTTAGCAACAGCATCTTAAAATGTGTTTAGAGAACTTTAGCAAACACACAACTTTCACACAAACGTTATCATCTGTTTAGCAACATGCTAATAATAACTCAAAACCTTATTAACCTCATAGTGACATGTCTAAAAGTACTCACAGAAGTTTAGTAAACCTTAGCATTTAGCAGCAGCTAAATCTGAAACCCTTAGCTACTCTGAAAACGTTAGCATCAGTGTATTTACATATTAAAATGACCCATAAAACCTTAGCAGCCGCTGCAGTGACATTCTAAATCCTACTCAGAGAAGCTTAGTTAACACATACATGTTAAAACTACTCTGAAAAACTTAGCATCTGTTTAGCAATATGTTAAACACAACACAGAAAACCTTAGCAACCTCATAGCGACATCAAAAAGTACTCTCAGAAGTTTAACAAACCTTAGCATGTGTACCTTTAGCAACAGCATAGCGGTATCTTAAAATGTGTTTAGAGAACTTTAGCAAACTCATTTAAAAACTTTAAAAACATTACCATTTGTTTAGCGACATGCTAAAAATAATTCAAAACCTTATCAACTTCATAGCGACATGTCATAAAGCACTCACAGAAGCTTAGTAAACCTTAGCATTTAGCAGCAGCTAAATCTGAAAACCTCAGCATCAGTGTAGCTAAATGCTAAAAACAACTCTTAAACCTTAGCAACCTTATAGCGACATACTAAAATATGCTCAGAGAACCTTAGCAAACACATACATGTTAAAAACTACTCTGAAAACCTTAGCATCTGGATAGCAACATGTTAAAAATAACTCAAAACCTTATCAACCTTAGAGCAACATGTCAAAAAGTACTCACAGATACTTAGTAAACCTTAGCATTTAGCAGCAGCTAAATCTGAAAACCTTAGCATCAGTGCAGCTACATACTAAAAACAACTCAGACAATCTTAGCAACCTCATAGCAACATGCTAAAACCTTAACAAACATGTTAAAAACTAGTCTGAAAAGCTTAGCTTAGTCTGGATAGCAACATGCTAAAACCACTTAAAACATCTTTGCAGGCTCATTAGCTTGTGAGGTGGACAAATAAAGCCTAAATTCAGTTGCCATTTTGAATGTGCAAAATACCATCACAGGGCACACTAGTGCTTCATTTTAAGATCTCTTCACATTGGCATATGGATGTTCAAGAACCATTAATGTAACACGAATGAGAGGACAATAATTCAGTTCCAGTGTTTTTACCCAACCATAGTTGTTTTTGTGCTCCTGCAGTATTTTTAGGTTTTATTTCATGCCATTAACAGTGTCTCCATGCCTGGTATAATCCGGCCTTTATTCCTCTCTATGTGATAGTATCATTTCTTCTCGCTGGTGTCCGTTGGCGGCTCTGTATCTGTATCCTGGAGTGAATGGCAGGCTCTCTTACAGGGATCTGATTTCCCTCAAGAGAGGATCACGTTGACTCCTTTTTTCTGCACTCCAGCGAGGGAGGAAATTTTGCTGGGCTTTTCTACTGATTGAGAGAGAGAGGGGGAAAGAGAGAAAGCCAGGAGGGATTGGGTGGAGAAATGAAAAGTAGTTTGTGAACAAACGTAGAGGCAGATCACTCAGTGACAACAGTACACAGCCAACACACACACTGGCACACTAACAAACAGGCACTAGGAAGAAACATCTCTTTGGGATTTATATTTAGCATCTGGTATGAAATATTGCATAAATAACTGGAATAAGTCACAGACGCTGTCATAAGTCACTCCATAAAATCTGCCATTGCAACACAACAATATGCCTTTATTTGACTAGAACTGACATTATGGCCAAACGGTTTATTTATTTATTTATTTTTTTTTTTGAGTATTTGGTCTGTGATTATTTTGATATTAAATTGTGTAATAAATTGTAATTAGATTATTCCCCTTCCCTAAATTTGTGCACAAAAAATTATGTTAATATTCTAATTATGTAATTTCTAATAGTTTTATTGTGATTTATATTATTATTATTATTATTATTATTATTATTATTATTATTATTAATAGTATATTTCATATATTTAGATTACAATATTTTACAATTGAAAAAAATATTATTGTTAATAATAATAATAATAATAATAATAATAATAATAATAAATGCATTTTTTTGTTTACAATTTAATACAAATGTATTGCTGTAATTATTGTTAATAATGTTACTTTTGTTTTGTAATTTAATAATAATCATAATTTATTACTATTATTGTTGTTATGAACAGTGATTTAATATGTTGATTATCATATTTTACCATAAAAATTAATTGTTGTTGTTAATTGTTGTTGTTGTTGTTGTTGGTGGTGGTGGTATTGGTGGTACAATATTTTATAATTGAAAAATAATTTGTTGTTGTCGTTGATAATAATAATAATAATAATAATAATAATAATAATAATAATAATAATAATAATAATAAATTCATTTTTGGTTTACAATTTAATGCAAATTTATTGCTGTTATTATTATTGTTAGTAATGTTATTCTTGTTTTGCAATTTAATAATCTTAATTTATTACTGTTATTGTTATTCTATGAACAGTGCCTTAAAATATTTTGATGATCATATTTTACAATTTAATAATAATTAATTGTTTATTATTATTATTATTATTATTATTATTATTATCTAAATATATGCTATTTTTTATTATAATATCTAGTTATATTTTATATAATGTAATATTGTATTGTATATTCTGTTAATTGTGCATTCTAATAATGCTGAATTATACAGACTAATTACTTTTATCATTTATATGAATTATATATTATACTTGTATTAACATATTTACAGTTTATTTATTTGTGTATCATGTAAAATGTAAATTATATGTTAATGCGTGTAAAATAAGGTTGGATCTTATGAATATTTATGCTATTATGAAAAGTAAATAGGCGGCATGACGGTTGTCAGTGATCTGTAATGCTGCAAACATTACGATGACTTTATTAGACAGAGGGAAATGAAAGAGGAGAGTCTGGCTGGGCCAGCAGTCCTCTGGATGTCACAGACTCAGGGAGGAACTGGCTCTTTGTCATCGCTGTTAGCATTAGCCAGAGATTTGCATACATTTCTGTGGGAAAGCATTAAAGGAACACAACAAAGAAAGGAAAAGACTAATGCACTATTGAAAGTCTCCCTTTCAAGATTTAAAGAAGCTCCATTAGAAATGGATGACTGCTCATGTAGTTTTTATTACATTTTCTGTCAGTGCTCTCCGCTCCTCCTCTGGAAGTCTTTGATTATGGTCCAGGTTTGGAAGAGAATGAGAGGAGGAGGAGGTGGAGGAGGCGCGGAGGCTATTGTGTTTGTACCGTGCAGATGTTGTTTGCTGTCTTCAGCAGCGGTGTGTTTGTTATTTCATAAATGCAGCTTTTAAATCTCAATAAAACTGTCTACAAACAAAGTATTTCAAAGTATAGTTTAGTTTGAAGAATATTAATAGAATTGTGTTTGTGTGTGTGTGTGTGGTAGAGCCCGGGACACAATTTCATTATTTATTAACAATTTTATATAATTTTTTAGATATAGGTGTATGGTATATATGGTTCTTGCTTACAGAGTTTACTCACAAATAATAATAATAATAATAATAATAATAATAATAATAATAATAATAATTATTATTATTATTATTATTATTATTATTATTATTATTATTATTATTATTATTATGTAAACCAGTATTTGAAATATATATATATATATATATATATATATATATATATATATATATATATATATATATATATATATATATATATATTTTTTTTTTTTTTTTTTTAATTATATTTTTTGTTTTAAATGTATATTTGTATTATTTATTAGAATTATAAATTGTATATATTTTGATGTGTGTATATGGTATATATGGTTCTTAATAAATAATGGTATGTGCTTACTCAAAGAATATAATCATAAAAATAACATCAACAACAATAACTATTATTATCATTGTTATTTCTGCTTTATATTTTGTGTGTTTATCGACTGAAAGGGTTTTTTTTTTTTTTTGAAAGACGTTTTTTGTGGTAAAAACAGATTATTATTATTATTATTATTATTAGACTAGATTTTTAAAATATTTGCAGGGATTTTGACACTCATTATTGACAAGTCTGTTGAGACTGTTGAGAGGGCACAGGTAGAGCCCGGGACACAATTCAAACCATATTCAAACCTGTCTCTCTTGAACCATGTGAACTAACTGCTAGGCCACATCTCCGACCGTTGACATTTTCAATAAACAACACAGAAGCGACTGGACATATAAACTGCTTTTGTGGAAGAGCATTATTTCATATGTGCCACGCGTCAGTACAGCAGACGGTTCGCTTCTGCCACGCCTGCATCACGCTCTCCACACACACACACACACACACACACACACACACACACACACACACTATCACACACCTGGAGTGGAGCACGCGGAGGGACGCTCCTCCAGGACCCTACCCACAACTCTTATCACCCTGACCTGAATTCAGCAACGGTGGACAATTTCCCAAGCAGCTGGGGATCAATCAAAACCCACTTCAAATGTGCCCACATACCACTTTTACATTAGGACGTCACACTGTTGAAAATAGGGTGTTATTCACTTGTGTTTTTGATTACTGCACAGGTGGAGTTGTTTTCCTCATGGGGCCCCGAGAGCCAAATGAAACCTGCCCCCCTCGAGTGCTATCTCTTCTCCCCAGGATGGGCTAATCTGCATTGGGGAGGGGACTGTTAGTTTTGGGGGGTACAGGTTTGAACATGTGCCTCCACATCTGGCTTGCTCTTCCAGGCTTTTGTGGATGGCGGGGCTGGGATTCTTGATGTGCGCCCAGTCAAGTTGGAAGAGCGAAAAAGAGGTTAGCTCTGGCTCCAGGCAATATTTTCCATCATTTCTCCCACGCTGACTAATCGTATCAGATTTACTGGTTGATCAGTTCGACTTGAAGTGTTTTATCTCTGAACTCTTGTCCATCCAGCCCAGAAGCAACATATATCTGCTGCGTATCCTACTCTTGTTCTTTTCCGTTAACTGTACAGGAATCTCGACTTTCCCAGCAGGTGTCAGTGTATTATAATCAGGACCTTGTTTTCTAGGATTTCCATGCTTGCATGTAGAAAAGCTGAAAATTTGATGTAATTTATTATGGACCTGGAAGAGCCATTGAAATCAATTCAGTCTTTGTAGTTCTGGTCAAAACAGACATGCAGTAGTTATTTGCATGTTATGGTGTGATATTAAAATGTATGCTGCGTATTAAAGCATAACATTAATACATATGCTGAAACGCTTCATTGAAATAGATTAAAAAAATAAAATAAAATGTAAAACTAGTGATTTTACATGCTACATGTGAGTTTAGGCATTAAAACATAATGTACAAGATAAAAATTGATATTCATTTTGAGATTTGCTTATGATTACATTTAATAGTAAGCTATTATTGAGCAATAGATGAAGGTAATCTAAATGTTGGGGAAAATGAGAATATACAACTAAATATGCAATATTTTCCAATACGGATTATTTAAAAGATTTCTAATGTCACTTGCATCACAATATAATAATGCTATATATTGTGCATCCCTACTTAAAAATGTACATTTTTGTAGTAAATACATATATATTTTTTTAAGTTATACTCTATTGTAATGGTTCTTGCTTACTTCTAAATTAAGAACATAATCATTTAAATATTATTATTATTATTATTATTATTATTATTATTATAATTATTGTCATTGTTATTATTATTATTATTATTATTATTATTATTATTATTATTATTATTATTATTATTATTAACATTTATTATATTTTATTCCCAACTTTATTATAACAATTAAATATTTTCTATATAGATATATATATATATATATATATATATATATATATATATATATATATATATATATATATATATATATATATATGGTTCTTGTGTACTCCAAAATTAAGAGTATAATCATCAACATTTAAATAAATTTCTAATATCATTTTATCATTTGATAACCAATATAATGGTATAGTATATATATATTGTTCATCTATATATATATATATATCATGAATCCTTATTTGGTTT
Source organism: Spinibarbus caldwelli (assembly GCA_039654775.1). Lineage (NCBI taxonomy): Eukaryota > Metazoa > Chordata > Actinopteri > Cypriniformes > Cyprinidae > Spinibarbus > Spinibarbus caldwelli. The sequence goes on along the minus strand of CM077265.1, from coordinate 16,373,620 downwards.
CCAGTATCAACTAGGACAATCATGGAAATTGATTGGTCAAAACATGAGAGCTGAGATTCACTCTCATCTGAAACCCATGAGAATGAACTCTCCCCCATTGAATGCCTGCATTTCTCTCCAGACAATCCCAGACTTTATTTTCAGTGTGACTGTGAATGAGCCTCAGTGCGACAGTCAGAGAGGTCAAGACTCAACAGGTCCATTGAGTGGGTGAAAGCTGTTCCTAGAGCAGGTGTGTCGAGCGCGGGCTGGGAATGCACCTGCATGTTTGCCCGCTGTGGTCGAGCTTTAACAAAGACACAGATCCCGAATCACAACGCAAATGCAAAATAAAAACTGCTTCCTGCATATGTAGTTGAATTTCACTCCCCACTGGCTTTGCAAATTCTTGTTTCGAGGGAAGTTCGTTATTTTCTGAGCTCAGGATACCAGTGGCTGAGTCATGTCCTCACCTAGATCTCAATTTATTATTATTATTAGTAGTAGTAGTAGTAGTAGTAGTAATTTATTTATTTATGTGTAATTATATAAAATATGTAATTGATATAATTGTAATATAATTAATTATACTTATACTTAATTATATACTTAATTATTTATTATAATTAATTATTATCAATAGTAGTAGTAGTAGTAGTAATATTACTATTATTATTATTAATACTATTATTATACTATTACTATTATTCAAAATAGTTACATTAAAGATATTGTTTTTTTGTATTTTTAGTGTAAAAAAACACTAATATTAGATTTTCAGCAATTATGACATATACAAAAAAATATATATTGTAAAAACATTTTTGAACAGACTTATTTTAAATGTTGTATAAGCTAATACTATTTGAGTTGACAGTAAAGTTAATAATACAACCAATTCTTGCTTTTCATTAAATACGTATGGAAGAAATTGGCGACTAAAGGACCCTAACTCTAACCCTAACTTTATGTATAAAAACATAAAAATTGCTTTTCAAGTCAATTTAGTTTCATTTATCATTTGAAAATTTCAGTATTTCAGTGACTTTTTCAGGCTGAACTCTTTGTAAAAACTAAAGTGCGAGTCTGATCTCTTTTTTTTTTGCCATTTCCACAGTCTTTTTTTTTTTTTTGCATCTCATCACATAATGTTTGTGGATGCGCAACAACTCGCCTCAGATGCTCATCAAATTGTTGCCGTCTTTGGTTTGCACACAAAAATAATCCAGATTAGCCAGGATAATTATGTTGTCTGAAGCCATTAATTAAAGCCAGGTAAGGGGAGGGACGGTTTGGAGAGGAAACCTCAGTGTTGTGTGACACTGGGCTTGTAAATTATAGCATCCTTCCAAAGGCTCATTTCAACTCTTTCTAATTGGCCTCATTGTAGATGAAAAATTAAATGGCCGGCGTGGCTATTAATGCTGACGGTTATGGATGGCGTGCTGTTGTACTTAATATGGCCACTTGCTTGTCCCTTTTATTTCCACCACAGTGTTCTGTCCAGCCGTGATGTATGTGCTGGAGAGAGGAAACCGTAGACACACAATGGGGTTTCAGCCCGCTGGCTGAGGGCCAGACTGGGAGGCCTGTCAGACCACTAGAGTAATTGTCTGGATTGGTGGGAGTTGCTATGTAATTTTCGCTTCAGATTGGTTTTGTGTCGAGTTTGTGGACCACTTTTATCGAAGGGAGAAATGGCATTGGGAAATGACACCAGTCACATCGCTTGCATGAATGGCTCAATACATCAATGCGTTAACCACTAGCTAACCTGGTTTCAGTCGAGTTGTAGGACAGTTTGAGAAGCCTCCAGAGATTCTGAATCCAGTTATTAAATCACTGCTGTCTAGATACCTGAATTGGCTCTTCAGAACAGTAAAAGTGCATGTTGGATGCTCTTTTCCAAATCCCAATGATCATTATAACGCAACTTTAATCATGCTCTACGAAGTGCGTCAAGTTTTGTGAAACAGGTGCAACATAAATCTAATTATCCTCAAAATTATGCATTTTTGCACTGAAACAAATGCCAGTGGCTTAATTTAAATACACCTGATGCGGTGATACACCAGTGCAGATATCGCATCGGTAAACTGAATTGCTAGTGGTTAGTGAAAAAAGTTTTTTTTGCAAACCGTATGTGCAAAAGTGTGACCATTTGGTGAATTCTCTTATATATTTTTTTCTGACTTTTAGTAAAATATATAATGCTATGTATGTATGTATGTATGTATTTGAAAAAAATTGAAAAATAGTTTTGTTAGTTTTATTAATACAAACCCGATTCCAAAAAAGTTGGGACACTGTACAAATTGTGAATAAAAAAGGAATGCAATAATTTACAAATCTCATAAACTTATATTTTATTCACAATAGAATATAGATAACGTATCAAATGTTGAAAGTGAGACATTTTGAAATGTCATGCCAAATATTGGCTCATTTTGGATTTAATGAGAGCTACACATTCCAAAAAAGTTGGGACAGGTAGCAATAAGAGGCCGGAAAAGTTAAATGTACATATAAGGAACAGTTGGAGGACCAATTTGCAACTTATTAGGTCAATTGGCAACATGATTGGGTGTAAAAAGAGCCTCTCAGAGTGGCAGTGTCTCTCAGAAGTCAAGATGGGAAGAGGATCCCCAATTCCCCCAATGCTGCGGTGAAAAATAGTGGAGCAATATCAGAAAGGAGTTTCTCAGAAAAATTGCAAAGAGTTTGAAGTTATCATCATCTACAGTGCATAATATCATCCAAAGATTCAGAGAATCTGGAACAATCTCTGTGCGTAAGGGTCAAGGCCGGAAAACCATACTGGATGCCCGTGATCTTCGGGCCTTTAGACGGCACTGCATCACATACAGGAATGCTACTGTAATGGAAATCACAACATGGGCTCAGGAATACTTCCAGAAAACATTGTCGGTGAACACAATCCACCGTGCCATTCGCCGTTGCCGGCTAAAACTCTATAGGTCAAAAAAGAAGCCATATCTAAACATGATCCAGAAGCGCAGGTGTTTTCTCTGGGCCAAGGCTCATTTAAAATGGACTGTGGCAAAGTGGAAAACTGTTCTGTGGTCAGATGAATCAAAATTTGAAGTTCTTTTTGGAAAACTGGGACGCCATGTCATCCGGACTAAAGAGGACAAGGACAACCCAAGTTGTTATCAGCGCTCAGTTCAGAAGCCTGCATCTCTGATGGTATGGGGTTGCATGAGTGCGTGTGGCATGGGCAGCTTACACATCTGGAAAGGCACCATCAATGCTGAAAGGTATATCCAAGTTCTAGAACAACATATGCTCCCATCCAGACGTCGTCTCTTTCAGGGAAGACCTTGCATTTTCCAACATGACAATGCCAGACCACATACTGCATCAATTACAACATCATGGCTGCGTAGAAGAAGGATCCGGGTACTGAAATGGCCAGCCTGCAGTCCAGATCTTTCACCCATAGAAAACATTTGGCGCATCATAAAGAGGAAGATGCGACAAAGAAGACTTAAGACAGTTGAGCAACTAGAAGCCTGTATTAGACAAGAATGGGACAACATTCCCATTCCTAAACTTGAGCAACTTGTCTCCTCAGTCCCCAGACGTTTGCAGACTCTTATAAAAAGAAGAGGGGATGCCACATACTTGCCAGCAATACTTCTGCTTCAAAATTTCTCATTTGATTCAGTGTTACTTGCTTGTTAAATTGTTAAATTTAGTTTCTACACTGTAGAAAGAGAACTGTAGTTTCTCTGTAGAAAGAGAAGCTCTTTCAGTCTATCAAATTAAGTTGTAAGTTTATTTATTTTTTAAAACTATTAAATAAAACTAATAAAACTATCATACACTAAAATTAGAGAATGTTTTACAGAAAAATACTATTGTAGTTTTTTCTATTTCAAAAAATGTTTCTACTTGTTTCTACTTATTAGGGTTGTGACGGTGAGGACATTTCCCCACTGGTTAATCGACGTGTAAAAACACCGGCAGTACCGGTATCACCGTGGGGGTGTTTTGGGGGGATGGGGTTCCCCTCTTTTTCACGGTTTCTTTCGCTTTTAAATAGCTTGTAAAAGCGGGGTGTGCATTTTACTTTCACTTTCAAATTAGCAGCAATTCGGCGTAAAGCACTTGTTCGTTGTTAGTTCATTTGAATTGTCCCTCTTTTCCTCACTTTCCTTCGCTTCTAAACAGCTTAAAAGCGATGTGCGCATTTTACTTTCACTTTCGAACTAACGTCATTTCGGCGTCAATTCAAGCATCCACAAAATACAACTTCAAACTCAACTTAGCCTATATATAAATCATAGAACTTTTATTAACAAAACAAATCAAAATACACCATTCTATAGGCTATGCCTAATATAAAATAACAAATAACTAACACAAAGTTTAAATAGCCTAGGTAGACCTATACAAAACTGAAAATCAGCAAACACTAACCAATTAAATAAGAAACGAATGTTTAAAAAAAAAACTTCCAAAATCACCTTAGATAAACGGCAAAAGTCAACAGGCTTTTCAAAATGCAAACATGCGCTTTTGCATTTCATTTTGAAACTAAATCTTCCGCTATCATCTTGTCTGTCTCACCCCACTCTTCTTGTAAGTCAGCTTGACCAAAGTCCCTTTAAGTATTCTATAGTCTTTGACTCGACTCACTCTCCTCACGTGAATGAAATCTAATTATGCGACTGTCGTTCGGCACGCTGTCTTGAGCTGCCGCATTCAGTTTTTAATTGTAGTGTCTGTTCTCTAACTGAACTAAATGATTTTTATTACTATAAAAAAATCAAATCGACTGTGGGAAATGGTGCCTTGGTGGGTAAGTGACATACCGGTGTTGCGGCTTAACACCGATATCACCGCCAACACCGTCTATCGCAGCAAGCCAACTACTTATGTTACGTGTTTCAATGTTACTTGCTGCTTCTTTGTTATTATTTGTGAAATTTAATAGCAATTTCTGAGTGAAAATTGTTTCACAGAAATTCACACGTTTTTTTTTTTGTTTTGTTTTGTTTTTTCAGTGTAATTGTAAATTTTGAAAAATGTTACAAATTTACAACTTTACCAGAACCATTATCTGTGGAGATAGAGAACATTTTGACCATTATCTAAAATAAAATTTTCATGAGTCATTTCCAGTGATTAGAGTCTCTCAATTACTTGGACAAAAGAAAAAAAAAGGGATTTTTTTTATTATTAATTTTGCGAATAGCTGATTTTCTCAGCATTTATTCATCTGAAACATTCTATTTTTAAACAGCACAATAAAGTCCCACAAACTGCAGGTCTCAAAACCAACCGGACTCATCAGAATCAAGTGTTGAATCACAGAGGTTCTTGAAGCACTCAAAAGACAACTAAAACACAGTCCTTATCACATGAATCCTAGTTTGGCACCGGCATCCTTTATCTTCTTATTTGTAATGTCGAAAAAGAGAGAATCGCTGTTCCAAAGTTCTAGAGGGAATTCGATTTCATTCGTTACCATGGGAACAGAAAGGATGAAGATGTATCTGTGTACAATAGTTGCCAAGCCCTGCTGACTTAGTGTATATTCGTGCGTGCGCGTGCATGCATGCTTTTTTGTTATCATGTGTCTTTCTGTCTGTTTGCATAGGCGATGGAGATTCGTGATGTTAGTTTATGGATTTGCTTCTCAAAATAATGTAAAAGCCTCTTGGCTGAAGGTCCACAATAACAAAAAAAAAAGAAAGAAAAAAAAACGCTAATCATTTAGCAGGAGCACATTCAGAAGCAGTTCACTGGAGAAACGCCTCATTAAAGAAGGTCACTTCATCATTTGAGTTTGCCACAGACCTTATGTTAACCCTCTCTTTCTCCGTTTAAGTGGTTTAACTGTTGGTTATTTCACACCCTATTAGCCTGACTTTAGAAATAGTGTTAAATCAGTCGTGTGGTCACTGCAGGGGTGACAGTTTGGCAGAGGAAGAGTCCATGAATGTGACAATGATACGAGCAGTTCATCTGGAGACGTTTCGCAAACGGTCTCCGTTGCTTATTCTGCGGAAAGATGGGAGGCTAATTGGATTGGGAAGGAGGCGTGTTATAGGGTCCTTGACATGAAAGCTTCTCTGCACAGCTGAGGCCGACGCGTCTGTGCCCCAATCAAAACTGATAGCGCCACGACTCCTTTTCATTCTGCTCCCAGCATGCCATTCTAATTATTTGTCTCTTTCATTTCTTTCGGCAATTCCAGTGATTTTTTTTTTTTTACAGTTATTTACTGCAGGGGAAAAAAGGTTTTTAATGTCTGCTTTCTGGAGTGCCGTTTGGTTTTGGATGCTCCACACATTGAACTGCTCATGTGGGATACTTGGGTTTGATTCTAGCCTGCAATGTCTCATAATCCTTTTTTTCCCCTTTAGTTTCAATCGTTTCATGTACCTTTAGTTCTTATTGTCTTTTTTTCTGGAGCACTGCATAAAAGCTGTATGGCTTTGGATGCTCCACACATTGAGCTGTGGTGCTCATGTGGGAAATTTAGGTTCGAATCTGGTTTGCAGCGTCTCATCCTGTGTTTTCTTTATTTTCTTTACGTTCAATCATTTCATGTACCTTCGGTTCTTAATGTCTTTTTTCTGGAGCACTACAGTGCTGCATTAAACCTGTTTGGATTTGGATGCTCTACACATGGATTTGGATGCTCTACACATTGAGCTTTGGTGCTCATGTGGGAAATTTGGGTTTGAATCGGGCTTGCAACGCCTCATAATCCTATTTTTTTCTTTATTTTCTTTACTTTCGATCATATCTTGTACCCACGGTTCTTAATATCTTTTTTTTCTGGAGAACTGCATAAAAGCTGTTTGGCTTTGGATGCTCCACATATTGAGCTGGGGTGCTCATGTGGGAAATTTAGGTTCGAATCTGGTCTGCAACATCTCATAATCCTGTTTTTTCTTTATTTTCTTTACTTTCAATCATTTCATGTTCCTTCGGTTCTTAATGTCTTTTTTTTTTTTCTGGAGCACTACAGTGCTGCATAAAAGCTATTTGGATTTGGATGCTCCACACATTGAGCTATGGTGCTCATGTGGGAAATTTAGGTGTGAATCTGGTCTGCAACGTCTCATAATCCTGTTTTTTCTTTACTTTCAATCATTTCATGTACCTTCGGTACTTGATGTCTTTATTCTGGAGTACTTCAGTGCTCAGAAATTTCAGAAAATTAGGTTTGAATCTGGCCTGCAACATCTCATAATCCTGTTTTTTCTCCATTTTCAGGCATTTTTTGTACATTCGGTTCTGTTTTTATCAGTAAAATAGTGGTGAGCAGGGCTAGTTGTCACTTTTTACTCCATTCCTCAATTTCTCTGGGAAAGTTTTGTTTTAAAAGTCAATTTCTGTATAGACACCACTGTTATTTTAGTAATATGTATATACTATTGTGGGATTTATCAATAGCTATTATTTTTATACAATGTAAAAATGATTTTTCGAGGTTGTCAGTAAAACAAAAGATTACTGGGCATGTTATACAAAATACTATTTCAGTCTTTCTACTTAAAATTCACATTTAATTACAGTAAATGTATTTGTTTGCAGTTCTTTGCAATTCATTGTGAAATTTATTAGCAATTTCTGAGTAACAATTTTTTACACCAGTTTTTCCAGTGCATAATTTTAGTCAAAGTTTTGGTTTAGTTTGTGTATTTGTTATTTTTTATTAGTTTTTGGGAGTTTGTTGTACATTTCTATTCAGCTTTATTTTTCTATAAATTTTAGTTTTAATACTTACAATTATTTTGTTTCAATATTTAGCCATATTTTTTTTTTAATCCAGTAACATTTTATTTTGTTTCTGCTTTATTTCAATTACCGAAATTTTTTAATTTTATTTAACAATATCAACACTGAAAAACACATACTGCTAAATTTTGGAGACACAAAAAGCTATTGAATAATGTTTTTGCCACCGTTTTTGCCCTTTTTTATGTCCTAAAGATGTCCCAAAGAAACCTCTCGTTAAACGCCCTGTTAATTATAATTTCCACAGTAAAAAAAAAAAAAAAAAACTCAAAACAAGTCCTAAAAACTACACATACACATATGCATACATATGTCACCAGTCTGGTTAACAACTCCAACAAGCATCAAAACATGCATGTTTTCCAAAGTGAACGCAATGCTCCTGAAGATGAACCCCCCCTTCCGCCCACGCAGATGCACAGTCTGAGCGTGTTGGGGCATGCTAACTCAACACGACAGTTTGCTCCATGTGTGCCGCAGCAGAAGAATGCAGTTATTAAGCGGAGCACCTGCAGGCAGAAGCACTCTCTTACCACTAACCAGAAGACAAAGTAGCCAGAAAAGCTCAGAGTGGGCCGAGCAGCGAGCTCTAAAGTGCTGCTTTTATTCATCACGGCCCCACGTCCACTGCTGCACCGCCGCGAGGGACAGTGAACGATTCGGACTATTCAGCCTCATTACAGAGTCATATTAATATTTAACGGGCTGAAATTGAGAAATAACGAGGTAATTGATGGCATCAAAAATGGAAGTGCTTGAACTCTATTGTATTATTTAAATATTTGTAATAGTGTCGCAATTACGGACTAAAAAAATGCATCTAAAAATGCAATACGGTAAAATATTTAAGTCCAATAAGTCGAAATAGAAAAGCAAGGTTACAGTGTTGCGACAGAGCTTTAAATCACATCCCTCGAAATTTAATTACAGATATAAAGAAAAAAAATCAGATTTGTTGGCCTTACTGTGGAAGATTTTCTCCCGCAGAGCATAAAGCTCTGACTCAGATGTGTGAAATATGAATTTGCATTGAGATTTCTTAACAGGCACACGTGAAGATTATGCGGAGGGTGCTTCATGTTACGGCTCTTTCTTAAAAGCTCTGGGTTGAGGTTGCCTGTTTGTGCTGATCCAAGACCTGCCACTGTTGCTTTACTCGTACTTTAGACATCATGTGGGAGACGATGAAAGAAGATCTCAGATCAGCGTAAGCTGGAGTGGGGCTAATAAGCTAGTAAGAGAGAGAAGGAGAGAGAGAGAATGATGGTTAGTAAGTGTATGACTCAGAGGGTGGTGAAAGTTCATGCATCTTCTATCTGCTTCTTCAATAGATGAAGTGCCGTCCATTTTTACCAGCACTGAGCTGTTCAGCGTACCTCTTTTCATTGTTCTGTAGTTCACACGTCTTTATGTGAGCATTTTATGGAAGAAAGGTGTGAAATTGACGTTTTTTCCCCCTTTATGTTATAGCTGAAGTCATAAGTCACAAGCAAAAGCTTTTGTGTCTTCTTGTGATGCTATTAGCCAATCAGCTTTGTCAAAATGGCACAAATTAGTCCTGTGAAACTGACAGATCAGTTGACTTTCCAATGCTTCGCCTTTGTTGAATGCATGCAAAAAAACACATGACCAGTGTAGTCTGATTTGCAAATGAATGATTCTTGTGAGCTGATTCTTTTAAATGAATTCGCAACTTGAATTAAAATAAAAAAAAAAATTAAAAAATGGTTTTAAAAAAGAAATTAAATGTTAAAAATTAATGTATGCATAAATAAATAAATAAATTTTGTATTTTTGTTCAGTATATAATTTAGGCCATTATTGCGAAAGAAAGAGAAAGCAAGCAAGCGAGAAAGAATCTCTCCTTTCAGAAGTGAAATGCACTTTTATGATTCAGTATGCTTGCTGGACTGAGACCCATTTGCCCTTACTTGTATTTTGTTTCTTTGACTCTTTATTCTACCTTTATTCTGCAGTGTTACCTTTGTTAAGCAACCTTGAGCTTGTGGAAAGGTGCTATACAAATAAAACTTCCTCTTCTTTTTCTTATTCTTCTTTCTGTAAGTTGTTTGCAGAAGAAATCGAGATTCTTAGAGGATACCAGACCTTGGTTGATGTATATCAGATGATGTTGTCATTGTCAGTTGTCATAGTACCATAAATTAATTTCACAGACAACAGTATTGAGCACCGAACTCTGGGTGCTATGTGTTTGCTCACAATGCTTATCTCTGACACGAGATAAAACGACGAGAGCAAGAAGAAGAGCACTAACGAGCAGTTCGTTAGTCATTGGAGACAGAATATGGAGAAATGGCACAAACATACGTGCACGTGCAGTAAGGAAAAAAAAAAAAAAAAGATAATAAAAAGCCAGCGCACAGAAAAATTGCAAACAGCTGCCGGCACACCTGTAGCATTTCTCATTTTTCAGCACAGATTTGCTGGCTGGTTGACTTAGAGGGCGTAATCGGACTCTGAAAGCAACACAAATAACACTGAAATGAAGTCTTGTGCGCTGGAATCAGCCTTACAATAACAGTCATAATACAAACGGTGAAATATGACCCTGCTATGTCAATATAGGTGCATATATAGAGAGATACTGAATGTGAAATGCAAATACCGACCTGTTAATTACTCTAAAATGATCGAAACGTGAAATCTTGAGAATGCTTAACCCTTTGATGCATATTCCTTATGTTGGGCTGATCTTTAAAAGTTAATGTGTAATTTTAGTATCATTAAGGTCATAGTTTTTGTTAATATTTTCAATTATTTTTTTGTTTTTTTTATTTTAGATTTTCATTTTCATTTTAGATAGCTTTAGTGATGTAGTTATTTATTTATTTATTCATTCATTCTTCTTTCTTTCTTTCTTTCTTTCTTTCTATTTTATCATATTTTATTTCATTTTTTTACATTTATTTTATTTTTAAATATGGGGGTTACTTATAATTTTTATACTTTTTTGCAACTAGTTGAAATAAAATAAGTTTTAATATTTTATTTACGTTAAGTTTAAGTTTAATTTTTTTTTTTTTTATTTAAAGTAACAAAAATGTATGGCTTACTTTTTAATTGTCACTAAGAATGCACCTTATTTTTATTAATACAAATGTATCTTATATTAGCTTTTTAATCGATTTGCAAGAGCAACATTTGCCAATTTTGATAGTTTGCTTATTTTACTGTCATAGTTTGTAATTTTGCTTTTTGCTGATACCTTGTTTAAAACACTGATGATAATTGGATCAATACAATAAGATATTTTCCACATTAATCTTAAGATGCTTTTTGGCTATGAAAAGATTTAGTTATAATGGGAACATTCACATGATTGCGGGCTAATAATAATAATTTATTATTATTTTTATTTATTTTTTTAATTATTATTTTCTTGGTTTGAAGTTTTTTTTTTTTTTTTTTTCAATTTGATTCAATAATTCATGCATCAAATGGTTAAGTAAATAAGTGTACAGAGGAGTTTTGTGTAATAAAAAAAAAAGGATTTCAGATCGTTTTTAGATGAGATTGCAAGGAATCCATCCTAAACCAGCACACGGTGCCTGACTATGTAGATCTGTGCTGGTGAAATGACACCGATGAGTATCAAACCACCACGAGTGCGAGGGAGAGACTGAGAGAAACACTAATGGACTGAATCCAGCCAGTGAATTTGCCAGTCCCCAGTCTAAATAGATGGCCAATTTGTAAAATCGTCCGCCTGAACATAAGCATCTTGGGCCACTTTAATTGGTCAATTTCCCGCTTGTATTGAGTGCCCAGATTGATTTATTGCCTTTTTTAAGAGGCCGTGGGGACCCAGCGAGAACAGCTGTGCCAGACGGCAGACGCAGTTGCAACGTTGTTGGGAAAACAAGGAGGCGAGCGCCGAACATCCAGCAGCAGCAGACGGAGAGGAGCAGATATTTGGGGGGAGGTGCTTTAGTTCAGGGGAAAAAAAGATAAGCTGTGAAATAATAGCCTGCTGCATACTGCACAATATACACAACGATTCTGTAGAAATAATTGTAATTTTAACAGTCAAAATGCTACAGTAAAACCCTGCTATTTGGTTAGCGCGTAGTTCCCTTGCATTTCATGTAATTTAACAATGCTTTTTCACTGCACTTTTAACTCTATTTTATTCTTAAAACTGTATTTTAGTGTATTTTTTCTTATCAATTATGTACATTAGGATTTTATTTTACATCTTTTTTTTTTTTTAATTAATGTTTATTGCTTTATTTTAGTGTTGTGTGTTACCATGATTGGTATTTACCTCAGCTTATGGAAAAGCTAGTTGTGTTAACATTTGATTCATCATGTGTTTGTTGTGAGTATATTATAAAGATAAAAAAGACGTCTGTCAAACAATGAGTATATTATATAGTGAATATATTATGATGATACAAAAAGATGTCTATCAAACAACAGCTCCAGTGGTGTAGGAAGTAAAGCGTAGCGATGACTTTTTTACGCGATCAACCGAGTTCGAATCTGCCTTTTGCCGAACTCATTTTTCTCCCTTTTTACATCACATATCACATCAGAGAGGCATTTATTTTCAATAAAAATGAAGGAAATTATTGAAAAGTGGAAAATAAAGTGCCTCGTGGGTGTTTATCGAGAAGGGTTAGAGGTAGGTGTATGGAAAGCTTTATTGTCCCAATAAGGCAGCATTATTTTAATAATTTTAATAAAAATGATCATTTACACTCAATACGTTATTATTGCATACTGTTTAATAATGTACCACAATACTGAGGTGCAGATATTTGCCATTATTTGCACTAAGTAGTATAAATAGCATCTAACTACTATTTACACTTATTGCATGTTTACAGAGTGTAAATAGAATGTATCGCTAAGAAAATACTGCTATTTTCACAGTGTAAATATTGCTGTTTGCACTTAGTGTAAATAGCATCTATCGCTTTTTTAAATGGTATATGCAGCAATGCATTATGCTATGCTGTATTGTCACATGACCTCATTATGTTTTTCATTCCCTGAGTAGTGTCCACTTATCTGTGGTTTGATTGTTGCAACACTTTTATGGATTTTTTTGTAAAACATCTTAACTTTTGGGAGTTCAGTCAAGTAAAAGTAAAATTGTACGTACTTTATTGTCGTTCCAAACCTGTATGACTTTTTCCTGTCTTCCAGAAGACCTGGAAAATAATTTACTTTTAATACCTTTGAGCTTTTACAATTTTTGAAGGTTAAACTCCAGTCCCATTTCTTGTTGTTGCATGGAAAAGAGCAACCTGCACATTATTCAAAATTTCTCTTTTTTTGTTCAGCGGAGAAAAAAAAGGTGTATGACTTTGGAACGATATTACGGTAAGTAAATGCTGACAAAGTTTTCATTTTTGGGTGAACTATCCCTCTAAAGTTCATGTATACATAATGTATGTTGTGCGTATACTGCAGAAATAGCAAGAGTAGCATGATCTGCACATAGTCGAAGAGAAATGAGTGATGAGGAGGGAGTTAAAAGTGGAAGAGAGGAGTAAAGGAAAAAAGACCAGGAGAGCCAATGAAAACAACAATAGGCAAGACGAGAGGAGGTCGAGACAGTTGGCAGAAGTAATGTCTGCTGTCTGGCAGAAGGCAACGAAGGGATGTATTTCAGCAAACAGACCTCTGCGAGCGTGAACCCAGCCTTGAAGAGCCAAACGGAGAGAGACAGAGCTTGATTAGTATATTGTGATGATCATACAAGTCTGTTGCTGATTGCGAAGGGAGTTTTGCAAAGAAGCATTCTGCGGTGTGTTTGTGAAGTGGGAAGTTGGAGGTTATGAAGTGGCACGTCTGTCAGACTCTGATGGGTCTCCATCAAATCTGATATGATCTCCTCTCAAAAGGCCTCATGAATAATCAGAGAGCATAGTGGAGAAGTGTAAAGCATTATTGTGATTTCTGATCACCGTGGTCGTTTCATTTGTGGCACCCGTTACGTAAGATCACCTCAGGAACATGCTTCATGAAAACAGTTTCACTAGAATGTAGAAAAGGCATCAAAATTTAATAATTTAATTTAATTTTAAACTGCACAGTTTGTGTAGTTTTGCATTTTTTATGCTTATTAGAGTGTCAGGCTTTTAGATTAGCGACATGCTAACCTCAAACCATTATAAATCAATTAGGAGTCTAGTCTCATGTGTAGGGAACTATTTGTGTAGTGCATGAAATCAGTCAGTTAGGGAACAGAGTTAGAAAGTGTTGCAGCTCACTAGGTTTTGGAACAGAGCTTTTGTGTTTTTTTTTTCCCTCAGCCTTGGCTAACAATGAGCTGTTTAACATTTTTTTTAAAACAATGGTTTAGTAGTGAACATGACCACGATGGGTTAATGGACTGCACCTTAAACACATTCGCAGAATACCTCCACAAACACATGCCTGCACTTCCTGGCATGCCTAACATTACTTTTTCCCTTTCCTTTGCACTTATGTGGTTTACATTTCATTAGATGTCACGTCTCTCGAAAAAGGGTTTTCCTGACTTTTTTGGCAATGGAAGGCCATGTAAATTTATGCGGCTCTTCCACGATTATTCATGCAGAAAGTGTAGTGGGGTGTAGCTCACAGACATTGCAGGAATACTTTGGATTATCCGTCGCATGCAGCAGCAGACGTGCCCTGGCTGCCGCGTTAACGCATTTCAGCGGAGACGCCTCCCAGGGAGAACAGATAGCTGAGCGCATCCTGTCTGAAGTGAAATTCTTGGAAAACTCCTGCATTTTACGGTGCAGATTATGAGGTACTAAGTTACTGCAGGCATTTCAATGCAGTTCTCATGAGTTCCTGGCTCGACTCTCCAAGCAGAGTTGATGTGTTTCTGCTGAATAAGTGAGTGAGGAATTTCTGCACATTTTTGGCCCACTCCAGAAGCCTTCTTTAAGATGAAAGAGACTTGAAGATCCCTCTCTTGTAGCACTCTCTCTGGGCTACTCGTGTAAAGTAAAAGGAACTGCGTTATATAATGCCCAATAAATCTCCACACCCTACCGTAAGACTTTAATCAAAGGGTTAGGGTTAAGGACACAAACATCATGCAGTTCACTCCTCAAAGATTTGCAGGCCTTCCCGAACTAGAGGCACCTCTCGAGCCACTGCCTCGGATAAATGTTTGCAGACGTCTTGCAATTTATGTCTTCCAAGTTGCTAACGGAGCAAGTTTGCTTGCTGCAGGGCATTGCACACCCTTCCCATTCCTCTGCTCCCGCAGTGGAAACAGACACGGCCAGTAGGAAGAGGGTTAACAGAGTTATGATGTAACATTTTCTTTTATCCAACTGAACGAAGGCCAACCATTCTGAAAGTTCCTAGTGTTCTCTGTCTCGTCTTTTCTGGGAATGACAAAAAGCCCACATTGTCCCACATGGTTTAAACTTTGTTCCACTGGATTAACAAGATTATAGGGTTGTTAAACTCTTCTTTTTTGTACCTTGAATTTGAATGTATGCATTTGTGTGTGCTCCTGATCCCGCTGATATATCTCCTCACTGCTGGACGACAAACTGCCGGGACCCACTTCAAAGATCAGGCCGGGCGCCATGGGCAAACATATGGTGCCTTTTGGAGGCATTCGAATGGCTGTAATGTCCATTATGCTCCGATGAGTCGAGACAATCAGAAACAAGTTTGCATGCATTTTTCATGCATATACAAATGTGAACCTCTTGTGTACTTGCAGAGAAAGTGATTTGTGTGTGGATCACTATTCTGTTTTCAGTGCTTAGCTTATCACCGACCGAGAAGGGGGCAGCTTAGCCGTGGACTGAAATCTGTCCTTTTCAGAGTCTTGCTGTCATAGTTGAGCTTTGCCCCCCAACCAACACCCAATCATCCTTCAGTTTAAGCACTCTGCCTCTTCTCCTTTCAGTTCCTCCAGTGGTCCTGATGGCCTCAGAAATTAAACAAAAATGTGGTTAATTACTGCATCATGAGTCGGAAAGGAATAAATGAGGTGCGTAAGTAAAGCTATTAAAAAGCAAAAGTCATTAAGCTGTGAAACTGTTTGATTTCTGAAGCACCCCGTGTGAGCTGGCGGCTAATCCAGAGACTACGGCACAAAAGAGGTGAAACTCAAGTTGTCAGCGAAGCATGTAATGTCCTTCTATTTTGCTTGCTCAGATTTGGATTTGGCCTGCCGAAGAGAAAGAAAAGTGAACAAAGGAATGAACGAACAAATCATAAAAAATAAAAAAATGTCTGAGTATGCCAACAAAGCCAGACTTTAAACTCAAGCTTGACGTCTGGTCCACATTGCAGCTTACTGTAGCCAAGACCTGCTTGCTTAGATAGGAAGAGAACATCTTACTGACAACAAGGCTAGTCGGATGCCACACTACATGATTTTTGAAGTCATTGGATCGCTGTTGCTTGCACACTACATGACTGTTTAGGGTACCCTGAAGTTGCTGTGGTTTGGACATTACACAACAGACTGAGGACTGGGGGTCACACATTACACAATGTTTCACTAGTAAAATTCCCTAACAACTGTCTTGTTTACAAAACACATACACAAGAAGTGATACAAGAGAACAATTCCTCCACTTGAAATTTCCCTTGCCCTGTATCATGCTCTCTTATTGATTGTAGGTCAATGTCATTTCCAGCCAAAACACATTTTGCACTGCGAGACTCAGAGTCATAGACAAGTCCAGATATTTACCCTGCTAAATATGTCTCAGACATCGTTGACGCATTGGCACTGTTCTCAGATCACATTGGCGCATTGGCAATAATTCGCACTGTGCAATCATCACTTATGTGAACAAGCATTGATTTGCCTCAGATTTTAGGCTTTGTGATCTCCAGAAAACTGTTGCACAGTGAAAATCCGGCCTAAAATCATTTACTGTATACCTGGTAAAATCGAGTAAACTTTGTCCTCAGAAGTGCTCATTCTGCCAACCTAGTGCAGTACTTCGTACAAGTTCGTACTGCGCTGATGCTCTCATGTTCTTTTTGCTCCCCATTGTATAATTTCATAAAAAGGCCTTAAAGAAAGCATGCTGTGTATTATGCAGCAACAGTAAGTACATACTTGGGCACATGAGGTCCGCACTTGATGGCGATGTGGACACAGACAGACGTTTGTCCCTCTCTCATAGGCTGGCCTTTCTGTGTTCCACAGGTGCAGTTTAAATGACACAGCGTCTTGTAACCTTGCCCGACTCTCTCAATCTGCTAGCGCTATCCCAGGGGTATACGCTGACCCTGCCTGCCCCGGCCGCCTCTGCTCATGTTCTGCCGATAGATCATTGCTTTCCCTTCTCTCTCAACACTTCTGTTTGCTTTTTAAATGGCCAATCAATGAACTCTTATTTCATCTCATTGACCTCTGGATAATTCTAGCCGTCTCCACAGTCCTGCTTGGGGAAAACCGTCCTCTCTCTCTCTCATTCATTCTTTTTCTTTCCACTTCTCTCTCTCGATCACCCCTCCTACTCCTTTTACCCCAGACAGCAGGACTGCAGCTTTGTGTTGCTTATTGTTCAGCCTGAAGGAATTAATGTGCTGCGAAATTAGCATTTTATCGGACTGCAGATACAGTAAAGCAGGTAATTAGAGATGGGGTGCGGGAAGCAGCTCAGGGAGCTGTAGAGGATTCCTGTAAAGGAACAGAGGTAAGGGACAAATAGAGTTGGGGATATCTAAAATAGGCACTGCACTGACACTATAGATCACTGTAGTTTTTGTCATTATGAGTGATGTTTTTATTGGGTTAATGGGATCATTGTTGTTTCTTTCTGTTGTGGTTTGTTTGAAAAAACCCATGGGCCCAAAACAGACACCTGAGGGACACCAAAGGGATACAGCTTCAATTAATAACATTTCTCTGTATAATTGGGTAGCACATCACACTTTTATTTAGATACTGTGGTATGAGTGATTTATTTATGTAATTTTTTTTTTTTTTTTTGCTTAATTTGTAACTGTATATACCACAATATGGATATATTTGTAGATAATTAAGTGTCTAAATATATATTAAATAGCTATATATTTAATTCATTTGTTTGTAAAAAAAGACTTTAAGTATAAAATTCTAATTATATATTTTTATTTACATTTAAAGCTGCTGCAAAATAAATATTTTACATTTTATTTTTGCAGGATACTAGTCAGAGTTTTAGACATGTCTCGAATTTTAGTAACAGGGTAACTAGTGACCAAAATGAACAGAAAATAAAAAAGGCTCTTGTAACATTTATTTTGACTTTTTGAAATTAATAATCAGAATATGTAGAATATTTTCTTTTTAAAAAACTGAAAAAAAACATTATTTTTAAAGTTTTTTTTAAGCATTTCAGGCCATATTTTGTACTTATTTTTACTTATTTTTTTATTTTATTTTTTACTTTTTTTGTACTGTTTATATAAATCAGTGCTGGTTGTCTTACATATGAACTACTCTAGATAATATAGCATACAGTGTATAATATAATATTCAGTGTAATATTATGCATGTAATATTTTGTGTTATTTGCATATGTGATAGATATTGTGGGGGATTATCTGCTGTGGGTTGTGATGGGCCATCATTGGTCCTAGGCTGTTTTCTAGTGCCAGTTCATCCCTGTGTTCTAGGCATAGAGGGATAAGGCTTTCGTCTAATGGCTCTTAGCTCTTTTTTTCTGACTTTCAGTCACAGATCTCCCTGCTTATCTCTCTGTCACATTGGAACACTGATCTCCAGATTAGGTGCCAAAAACATTGATACCATCAAATTCCTAGAAGCATATATGATGGGTTGTTTCCCCAAGCTTTCGTTTGCCGAAGTCCTCCTTCGCTCCCTAAGAAATTGCAATCTCTGATAAGGATTTGCGGGTTTGGGGGCGTGGCTTAATTTACTTAGGATTTTACATGCAGGTCCAGATTGAAGAGCACAAGCACTCTCACATTTGTTCCCGCTGGTAGTTTTCTAATAAACTTCCTTGGTTTTCGTTCGCCGTCACCGTATGAGGTTAAGATCACAGGCAGGAAGTCCACAGATAATGACTCTCCATATTAGGGCTCTGAGAGTTGAGTCTGCTCCCAGCAGCAGGGGCTGATGGGTCCAGAAGTGCCCCTGGACCTTGGACAGACCTGGCACTTGCTGACTAGCCTCTGTCCAATCCTCTCACGTCCCCAGAGGAGGCAGAGGGAGTGTGAGGGCTGTTCGCAGTCTGTTAAGGGCACTGTGTGTCTCACATAGACAGATGGGCCTCTCTTTCCCCAGCTCTTAGTATACTGTAGGTCAGAAGCCACGTTCTTAAACCAAGTAGATGTTCAGGGAAGATCCTGGATCACTCTTATTACCTATTGTTGAGGGTTCCAGATGAGGAATGGCAAGGTCAGTGAAAGCCTATTGAGAAAGCACATGTGCATCAGCTAGATGCCTGTGAAAGACTGTATAGTGTGGGAAGTATTGTGTTCTATTTTAAACATACATTTTGTGAGAAAACCTCTGATAAACATTGTAAACACAGTGAAAACAGCTACAATTGTAATTTTCAACTGGTAGCATTTTAGCAATTTTTTGCCAATTAGCAAATACTATAAAGATGATCTTGACACATATATCAAATAGACAAACATGGTACACTGTCTCATTACTTTCATTTTATTTTAATTTTGTAATTATAGGGACAAATTTAACCAGTTTTTAATTATTACTTATGTTAGGCAAACTCTAGCATAAAAAGAAGCTAGCTGTATACTAGGGCTGGGCGATATGGCCTAAAAAAAACAATCCCCGACTTTTTCACAAAAAATCCGATTTACGATTTAAATCGATTTTTCCCCTCTACTTAAAATCAATCTGCATATGACAAAGAAATTGTTCAAAACAAGTTTTAACTTTATTTTGTTTTGATTTTCCCTTCTGGGATTTGAACTGGATTTCCCCCGTGAGGTTAAAGTGCAATCAGAAACAACAAGCCAAAGAGACAAGATGGCAGGCCCTGCCATTGTAAACAGTGAAAATGTAACATAACATAACATATAACATAAAATGTAACATAAAACATAAAATAATGTGACCCTTTTTGATAAGTTTTCTTTAAACACAAGTTTAACATCTTGCTATTCAGTAGATAGGAGGTAGTTCTGATAAACGATGGACGATGACATCGTGGGGGTTAGGGGGTGTGCCCGAAGCGTGAATCCGTGTTCAGAAAGGCACGGAAAACAAATAACGATTGCTAACGGTTGCCTGTTACAGTTACATTACAGTACATAAAATTTCACTTAACACATAAACAGAGTAAGGAGAGATGACTCAGGACGATGACAAATGATTTGCAGATCATGAGCAAAACTGACAAACATCTAATCTTGTAAAATGTGTGGTAAGTACTGCCGCTCCATAGTATAAACACTGATGTGCGATCGCCAATCTCGAAAGTGAAACTAAAAAGCGATCGTGCATTCAAAAGCAGTTGCAATGCATAATAGCGGCTCCCTGATTCCCGTAATTTTATATACAGTATGATGATCACCCAATGATAAAACTGAGAGGGAAAGAAATATACATTTTCCTCCCATCTCGTATTTATTCTCCGCAGTGTGTCGATGTCATGGACGTAAGGGCAGAGCAAGGTTAAATATCTTTCTAGTCTATATTTCCATCTTGTAATCCCGCTGTTTTGGGTATTTAAAAAAAAGTAAATAAATTAATTTATTTGTAATAGACCAGACGCTGACTGTTGTTCATGTATTTATGGCCTCATTTGGCAAGACGGCAGACACTGAAAACACTGCGCGCTTCAGTATGTGTGTAGTAAACGAAACTGCGCATCTGTGCATTCATTCTTAACGAGACACGCAGGATTCATATTTAAATGGTATTTTTGCTGCTTGATATTTACAGATACTAGTTCATATCGCGATTTGATTTAAGTGTAATGACCTACTTTTGATTTATTCATCCAAACTTTGACAAATTCAATGACATTCCGCATTATACAGTAAATTCTGTTTACTAGATTCCGCGATTCCGTCCGCGTTTTCCGCATCGCAGAAATCATAAAGCCCTGATCGCACCGCGACTCTCGCGTCCAGTGTAGACACGGTGTGAGTTTTTTTAAGGGGTTATGTTATAGCCCTGCTTGTTTTTTTTATGTTTTTATGAAATCTCTGTATTGCTCATATCATCGTATTATTTACTGCCATGCAAGCCACAAATTAATGCTTGGCGAGCTGCGCAATGAGTAACACTACTTTAAGGGATCCGCAGTACACGTCATTTTCTTTCCGAACACGTTGGGATGCGGCGGATTGTGGGGGGATCACGAAACCCTACCTAAACTCTAATATGGCAAATGCGCGGGGGGAGGGCTGAGCCCATTCGGGACTACGGGAGCCCAGAGGGGAGTGTCGGCGGATGTTAATGAGAAAACAGATTTTCAATCAAGCAAATCGACGTAAACTACACATTCGAGTTAATCGATAAAATCGATTTATCGCCCAGCCCTACTGTATACACGTCTATTTTCAAGTCCACTCTGTTATTGTAAGAAACAATGATCAATCAAATGTTTTTTTTTTCTTTAATTAATGGCAAATAAGTTTTTCATAACTAAACCCAACATTTGGTACCTAACTTGCTAGCCCCTACTGAGTAACAGCTTAATTTAGGCAAAATTTTCAACCCTGTTACTCATTTTATTTTGTTTCTATTTAATGTTCATTTTTATATATTTTTTTTTTCATATCTGGACAGTAACATAATAGAAACCAAAATGAACAGAAAATAAAACGGTTCGTAAAACATTTATTTTAACCTTTTGAGATAATCAATATTTTCTGAGGGTTAAGCATTTTCTTTTTAACAGACCATTTGACTGAAAAAGAAACAATGATCGATCAAATGTTTTATTTCTTTAATTAATGTTAAATAAGTTTTTAATAACTAAACCCAATATTCGGTGCCTAACTTGCTAGCCCCTACTGAGTAAAAGCTTAATTTAGGAAAAATTTTCAACCCTATTACTCATTTTATTTCATGTCTATTTAATGGGTGTGTTTTTAATGGGTGTGTGTTCTAATTTCTGGACAGTAACAGAATCAATAGGATAGAATAGAATCAATCAGGATTTAAAACTGTATTTGTGACTCGTGCAGGCAAAATGAGTCGGAATCAGCAAATTTTCAAAAATGAGTTTTTTTTTTTTCTTTCTTATTTTCACATTCTCCATTAAAATACCTTCAAAATGATATATGACTTTCTTGGAATCGGACAAAAAATGACTGAGGTACAGCCGTTTGAATTCGATAGAATCAGCAGAGTTGATTCTGAGAAAAACAGAGTTAAAGGTTTTCTGAAGATTCCAAAGCAAAATCACCAAGCAACGTTTCATATTTTCCTCCTATTCTTTTCTTTATAATAATTACTATATTATTTATCACAATATAGATATTTTTTATTTTATCTTCATTATTAAAATTAAGAACAAAATGCAAATAAACATTAGTTCATTCAAGAGCAGCGAGTCATTTCTTTTCTTTTAATGTTTGATTAACATTGAGACAGATCTATATTAGGACCTACTGTAATGCATGGATCTAATATAATGTTACACATCAGATTTTTCCCCAACCATTAACTAAACGTCATGTCAGACATAACAGGTTATCTTTGTGTGAATCTCGCCGAGACATATTTCGCAATAATGTAGCTACTTTATAGGGAGATTGCGTGCTCTTGAAAAGGTGCGTCTTATCCACGCACTTTGCAAATGTCAGTCAGCACGATCATTTTGTTTTCATCAGCATGGGTTTGAAAATCATAGTTCACTGGTTTGGACTCATGTCATCGAGAATTCGATACGAATATTCACAAAACTGGAATGCTACGCTTTGCAACAATAGACCTACAACTTGTGGTGAGAAGCAGCAGCAGTCGTCCAGAAGCGAGCAGAGAAAAAGGTACTCCTCTCAGAAAACGTACAAATAAAGATCGTTTTATCGTACAAATAAAGATCGCTAGCAGAGGGCTTAATGAACTCATTTTTGTGGAAACAACTCATTTTTCCAGCACGAGTCACATTTAGATGTCCCAAATTTTACTAACAGTGTAGCTAGTAACCAAAATGAACAGAAAATAAAACGGTTCATATAACATTTATTTTAGCCTTTTGAAATATGTAATCAATATTTTCTGAAGGTTAATCATTTTCTTTTTAACAGACCATTTGACTGAAAAAAGATCTTTCATTTTTAAGGTTTATTAGTTTTTAGCAAATTATTATTATTATTATTTTTAAGCATTTCAGGCCCTATTTTGTACCCTGTTTGTGAAAAGCGGTAGCGTCAATTTTACATCCGCTTTGCACTTGGACCTGCTACATAAACTCTGCATTTTCCTTTTAGTAGTTGTTGCTCTGCGGTTAATCACAAGGCACGGTTCTCTTTGAAAATTAACCAGAATACATTCATCACATGCAGCTTCGTAATTGAACACATTTGTATGTACTTGGCCTAGTGCTTCATGGTCGCAGGTAACAGGAAATAACAGTGTTGCTGACTCCTCAGTTCCGTTCGGGGCCTACAGGAGCATTTGATAGTTGGCTCTGGGAGGTCGGAGGCTCTAATCCCCCAGTTCTCTCTCCCTCTGCTTTTCTGAGTAAAGACAGCATGACTTCCACCACCCAGAGGATTGCATACAATAAGAGCATTATCCCCGAAAGAGAACTGAGGTGACACTTACGGATAGATAGATGGATGATACCTCTGCTTATTAAAATTGTATCTCATGCAGAGGTGGGGGGGGTCAGATGGAGACATAAATGATTAGGTCCTATAAAGGGAAAGTTATGCAAATATATAAAATATGTATGCATATATCAAAAAAGCATTTGAATACCAATATATAAATATATATACATTAGTATTCAGTTTGGGGCTAGTAAGATGTTTTTGGAAGAACTCTCTTATGCTCAACAAGACTGTATTTTTTTATATCAGAATTACAGTAAAAACAGTAATATTGTGAAATATTATTACATTTTCAAATGACTGTTTTCTATTTGAATATAGTTTAAAATGTAATGTATCCGTGATCAAAGCTGAATTTTCAGCATCATTACTCCAGTCTTCAGCGTCACATGATCCTTCAGAAATCATTCTAATATGCTGATTTGCTGCTCAAGAAACCTAATCATTATTATAAATGTCTTAACTGTAACTTTTGATCAATTTAATGCACCCTTGCTGAAAAAAAGTATTAATTTCATTTAAAAAAACAAAATCTTACTAACCCCAAAATTATTTTTATTCTTTTTGCCTGCCTATCACAGTGTTTCACATTAAATTTCATGTAGCCCAGAGTTTGCATATGAAAATCTTTAATGTGCTTGTAATTTTTGTGATAACAAAAGAATGCATTTTACGCTGTGGACAGAAAAAAAGTTCCCAATTTAAGCTAGTTAATAGTTTTGAAGCAAGCCAGAGGCAGTTGATTAAAATCATTAATTCAGTTATTTTAAAGGTTGTTTTTCTAACCATACAGCGCTTTGTACAGGTCGCAAGTCAGTAGACCTTATATTTTTAAGCTGTTTTTCGCTTATGGGCGAAATATAGAGTTTCTTTTGAAGGGGGTGGGCAGCGGTAACAGCATGTTATTCATTTTAATGGAGGTGTTGTGAGTAGAAGCCGGTGTGCAGATTACAGGGGAACTGGTTTGGCTTTGATGCCTGTCACCATCTGGATGTTCATGTTTATAAATGATGCTATTGTCATGGATGCCGGCCAAAAGAATCAATGGAATATAAACCCACCTTGAAGGTCTAAAATTAGCAGCTATTTGAGGTTAATCAAGGACCCGCTTCAATGTGGAGGTGGCGTACGCCTTGTGTAGATGAACTTGGATTTAAAAAAAGTGCTTTTTCTTTTGTCTCACAATGATGTTTGATAAAAAAACATAAAATTGATTTGCGATCACTCGTCTGGCTCGTTTAGGGGGTGCAAAAGCCGTCCCTGCAGGCAGGTAGTAATGTTTGGAGCTTCAAAACGTCCCTTTGCTAGTTTGAAGAAAATCTTGTTCTTGTCAGTGTTATGCAACGCCTCGGTCAACGTTTATTTTGTGGAATCTGCAGGCAAACCCCTTGCGCTCAACACTTCCAAGTTGAACCGAGGCCTTTGTTTGCTTTGTGCTAGTCTCGAGCTCTGTTTGAAGACCAGGCATTGGGGGTTTGGAGGACATGCACTGGGAGAATAGTCTGAGGGCAGTGCAGTCGAGGGGTTGCGGGTACGAGAGTAAACACTGCCCGGGGGCTGCACTTATTGCTTTAGTTAACAACAAGCCAGCAAAATGTTATGTTTACCTTTTACTCTGCAGGGAGGATCGAGTCTTTAGACAATCCGGCAAGATGTGAGGCAGATGTGCTGAGATTAAGGAAACGCTGCTTCCGTTCTGATTTTAAGAGCGGTTTATGGACAGTGGTGGAAAATGCAGGTGCTTTATTAATTATCTTGTGGGAGATCTGAACAGTCATAATTGCTGTGTTTAAAGTGCTAATAAAATTTTGAAGATATTTATGAAATAACCTGAACGGTTTCACCTCAGTGGTTTCAACTCAGGTCGAATCATTTGAGACATTCTGATTTGGTACTGCTTGTGATGTTTAAGATATTTCTGATGCATTTTTGAACTCTACAGCACACACTGTATTCAAGTCTGAGAAGAAAAAAATGGTTGCATTCATGTACTAGTTGTAACGCATTACACTTGAAGCAAATATAGTAGACCCCAAGTGCATTTTTTTAACAACTGTGAAGATCCTAAACAAATACATGAACTGTTGAACTATGAGCTTGACTAGACACACACACACACACACACACACACACACACACACACACACACAAAAAAGCATGGAACAACAAATGGACTTTCCTTGTCAATACTTGAAATGAAAAATGGCAAATAGCAGGGTTTAAATACAGGACTATGTAATCACATGACGTTAAACAGCAAAACAAGACAATGAGACAAATGAACATGAACCAATGAGAGAACAGAACTACTAATGAGACAAGACAATTAACCAATGAAAACAAGAGAAACAAGTCGGAAAAGGAGGTCACATGACATTAAACAGGAAGCACATGACTGAAATTAATTTTATTTTTTACTTTAATTTTTACTAATTCTGTTATTTGCTCATGTATTTTTGTTAGTTTTTTTTAGAATATTTCTTTTTTAGCTTTAATTTATTTTAGTTTAATTAATTTGGTTCTTCAGTTTATTTTACTTATTTCAACTTTTTCTGCTTCAGTTAGATGCCAAGGCAACATCTTAAATTTTGATTTAATTGCCAAGGCAACATTTAGATTTTTTTTTTTTAAGTTTCCCATGTAATATTTATATTTTATTTTAAATTGATTTCAATTAACATTTTTTTTTTCTTTTTAAGATTTATTTTCGGCATTTTTGCCTTTATTAGAATAGTACAGTATATTTAGACAGGAAGCGAAGTGGGGAAGAGAAAAAGAGGGGGGGCGGGATTGGAAAAGGTCCACGAGCTGGGACTTGAACTCGAACCCTAAGCGCAACTGCATTATATCAGCGCATTGCCCATGAGGCTATTGGTGGCAACAACTAAAGTGATTTTTAATAGTTACAGTTTTAGTAAACAATAACTACACTGGTCTGTGGCATCAAAAAGTTTGGAAACTCCTGACCTAGAGTATGTCTGAGGCCTTAGACACACTGTTTGCTGGACGAGAATGGGTTTAGTTTTGTGCAGATATTTATTTTGCGCCATGGCCCTTGACAGCAGTGAGAGACGGAGACAGCTAGACTGTTAGGAGTAGCCGAGGGTGGGCAGCCGAATGACTCGGCACTGGATGCTGACAGGTGAGCTTGTTCCCGCTGGTGGGCTGAAGCGTTGGCACACCAATGGATTTCACACCTGTCTTTCACTTCAGACCCCATGCTGAGCTTATTTCTCTCTTGCTGACTGTTTACATTAGGAATCTTTCCTCTGCTGTCTCGCTATCACACATACATTATCAGTACGCAAATTACTTCAGTTATCATCGGCACAAATTATTGCAAATCTAAACCTGTTTCTTTAGTTTAAAGGTTTAAGTGTTGGATAAAACTGAAGGAATAGTAGGCCTACTTCATGGAGCATGGTTTTTGTCTCATCCTCTGTCTTAAGGTGCCTCTTAACACCTTGGCAAGTAGTAAATGCCTTCAACTTTAACACTGAGGTGTTTCGTTTCTGTGTTACCGAGCAGAAATTCATAAGATAAATTGTTTTTAAACAGTCTGTCATCTGTCATTTGTTAAATAAAGTGATAGCCACGCCCCAAACTCACTCCATTGGCCGAGCCAGTTGTTACTATGTCAGGCTGGCCGGATTATTCAAAAAAACCGGAGCAATGTTTTGAAAACACAGAAGCAGTGTTTATATTTTTCAGAGTGTCAACTCTGTATTACTTACTGTTGTCTCTGTATGTTAGCCTGAAAGTATGGATTTCTATCATTACAAAATACAGATTTCAGCTTTAATTGTACTACAGTTCATAATGATTCATTTATTTTATTATGTTCCCCTTTCTTTATGTCCAAAACAATACTATATGTAAAATTTTATTACACTTAAAAATAACTATTTTATATTTTAATATGTAATTTATTCCTGTGATGCAAAGCTGAATTTTCAGCAACTCTTATTCATCAATATTGAAAGTTTAATATAGTTTTGCTGCTTAATATTTTTGTGGAAACTGTAATATTTCTTTTTTTTTTCAGGATTATTCAATGAATAGAAATTTCAAAAGAACAGCATTTTGAGTGGTACCTGCTTTCAACTAATTCATCATAGTTTAATTCCTTCTGATTTTTAAAATCACTTAGTCTATAAATACATACATACATACATACATAAGCTTAATAGTTTTGTGGAAACCGTGATAACATTAATTTCAGGATTCTTCAGTGAATACAAAGTTAAAGAACAGCTTTCATTTGAAATATAAATATTTAGTAACATTATATAATCACTTTTCGTGAGTTTAATGCATCCTTGCTGAATAAAACTATTAATTTATTTCACAAACTTACTAAAAAAACGTAGTAACCTCACACTTTTGAATAGTAATGGGTGTACAGTATACGTTTTCTGTCAGAGAAGCTTACAGTCTATTTTGAATGATACCTACCTTCAGCCAATGTATCATAGTTTAATTCCTTCTTTTAGATTTTTTTAATCTCTTATCTTATTAATCTTAAAAAAAGAAAAAAGAAAAGAAGGGTATTTTTGCCCTGGAGCGGTAGAAGTGGAATTTGTATTTAGTGGATTCTGGCTCCCTAATGACTTGAGTTAAATGAGCTCAGAGTCTGGCTGAATGCTCTATAATTGTGATGAGTCTTTTTACCTCGGAACAATTAAAGATGCACACGTTCTGTGGAGACTGCTGTCGGACAGGGAGAGCTGAACATGTGCAGGGACATCCATGCAAACACCCAATAGCTTTACCCATTGTCCCTTGTTCCTGTCGACACAGGTACCCACCACCACAATTGATTTATTACAGCTTCCTAAAGCTCTAACAATATTGTCTTTAGGAATAGTTCACCCAAAAAATGAAAATTCTGTGATCATTTACTCACCCTCATGTCATTCCAAACCTGAATGACTTACTTTCTTCTGTGGAACACAGAAGAAGATATTTGGTTCAGACAACTTTGTGTTGACCCCATTGAGATTCATTGTATGGACAGAACAACACTAAAACATTTTTTTTTTTCAAAGCATCTTATTTTGTGTTGAAGGAAAGAAAAAAAAGTCATATATATTTTTAAAAATTAGGGTTCCAAAAGGAGTTTTCGAAGCAATGCCATAGAAGAACCATTTTAGGTTCTCCAAAGAACCATTCAGGGATCAGTTCTTAAAAGAAACACATTTTGATAATCTAAAGAAACTTTTTTTCACCAAAAAGAACCTTTTATCCAATGGATGTAAAAGGTTCTTCGTGGAACCATTGATTCCAATAAAGAACCTTTATTTTTAAATGCATTACATGAATTCTCATTCTAAAATTCAGACCACATTTGCTGGTCAAAGATCAGATTCTTGTTGGTCTAAGATCAGATACATCCTACATGTCCAGAGGGCAGATCTGATCTGGAAGCTGCGCTTCTGTTTCTAAGATGTCTCATGAATGCAAAATCAGATAAAAGCTGGCCTGCGCTGTGGAGGAATCGTACGAATGGAGAGAATGAGGGGTGCTTAATGGATGAGTGGCAGAGGTAAAGAAGCGTGTCTGCTCCTGAGCCCAGATGAGAGGGAAAGAGAAAAAGAGGGAGATGGAGTAATAGGTCGTTCAGGGGGTCAGGCCATACGAATGAAAATATTTATACAAGCGATTAAAACACCCTCTCGACTGCCGCCCACTCTTTTCAAATAAAGAGCCCCGTCTCCAAACGCTTCATCTCCTGAAGGCAAGGCTGATGGAGGGAACAGGAAGAGAAATTTGTGCGGGAAGAAAAAGCCCAAACAAATGGTGACGTAAATGTGAGTCACTCGTCTTTTTTGCCGTTACAATACAGAGATTAGAGCAGTGGGCTCTTTTTTGGGATGCGGATCTCATCCGTTTTTCTTTTCATAGACTTTCATCCCCTCAGCCAACAAGCTCAAGAAATTTCACACTGTCACAGCCATTTGCTGAGATGGTCAGATTTGTTAATCTCACCAGTGATGATCTGTATCGTGACGCACCATTCTGCACTGTTTTACTTTAGATGAAATAAAAATAAATAATATAAATAACAATATAATATATTTTTTCATTGTTTTTCTATGTAAACATCTCTAGACGGACACGTTTGACCGTTGCGTTCGCATTTGGTGTTGCACGTGACACAAGGTTCTAAAAATGTCGCAATTAAGTAAAAATAATTTTTCAAAAAATGCTTTTTTTTTTTCGTTCGACTACCATACGTCTCATGTTTTTAAATGCCAAAGCATTTTCTGCTTTTTAAATACATTTTTTAAATGTATTTAATTTTTGTATAGTCCATGAAAACAAATAAAGATGATATAAAAGTGAACATATTATATTTGTTGAACAATCAGTGAAAATGCTTTGAATTATATTATACTTTTTATAGAGAGAATACATTTTGAGTTTCCAAAAAATGACACCCATTGTAGAAAAAGCCCCACTGGCCTTCCTTGAAGGAAATGGTTTGTTCTTTGTATGTTTAAACAGTCTTTTAGTCATTGTGAAACTAGCGCAGTTGATTTAGAACAAACCCTTTGGTTGTTTATCCTCTTTTAATGACATTTTGTGGAGACTGATGATCTTTCGGCATGTACAGTAAATTCACTGGAAGAAAGATCTTCCTTGTAGCTCTTTTATTTTTAGATTCTTCTACACAAAAATGCATTGTAACCACAGTAATCTTGTAATGAATCGACTAACCACACTCAATCTCCTCAGTTTCGGCAATTATGCACCGATTTCTAGAATCAAAGACAGGCTTTTCTGAGAAGACGCTCCGTTTTGACAGATTCTAAGAATGGCTAAATCAGATGAAGGATGTTACTTGAGGGATGATATAGTGAGATGCAAGACCATCATGTTCCATCATACACTATTTAAGGTTGTGAAAAAAAAAAAATACTTCAAACCCACACTCTCACAGACCGAGTCAACACAAGTCATCATGATGAACGCGGAAGGAGTTTGTCATGAATCAGAAAATGTGTTTTTCAGCGAATAGGTGACAGTGGTGGAAACACATCTTTACCACAACATTGATTTGCTTTCAGCAGTTCAGTGTTTCTTATTTGTTCAACCGTGCACATATTCAGTGAAAACATTTTAGGCTGCTTTTTGGGTACTTTTACCTCAAATAATCTGCATACAATATATGAGACCACTCAAAGTTCAGCCGTCTCAGCAATATTTAACATTATAATTCATTCAGTATTCATTAAGTCTGCATTGTTTCCTTCCATTTTTGGTATGAATAGTCATGTGTAACTTCTTGTCTGTTTTTATTTTACAACGCTTATAAATTATGTACATTTATATTTTAATAATATATTACTTATATTATTTCTTTTAATATTTCCTGAAATTTTAAAATAAACCTGCAAGCAAAACTTCTCAGTGATGAACTAAGCAATCCAAACACGAATCTCAACTATATTGATTGTGGTTATGGTTGCTGAATAAATACACTTACGCAACCAAAGTATGTATGTATGTTGTTAGATATAGAAAAACATTAACATAATTTGGAATTATTGTAATAAATACTAGCTTTAGCTTTTGAGAGAAGCTTCTAGGGTTTTACTGGTTTTCCTAATATAGATAAATGTAATAAAATAGTAAACTACACTGTTATGAAAAAAAAAAACAAAAAGATTTTTCAAAGCTGTAATAAATCAAGATAATTAGAGTACATTTTGCAAGAAAATACTATTTCAGTCTTGTCAAGTCAATGTGTTAAGTGCCACTTCTTTATAATAATTTGTAAAAAAAAAAAATAAATAAATAAAATACTAGCAATTTCTGAGTGAAAATTGTTTCAAAGACATTTTTTTTTTCAGTGTAAATGAAGTAAAAAAAAAAAACTGCATGTGAGTTGACTTTCTCTTGATTTGTGGTCTTGATTTGTGATTTGTGGTTATATAATAACCTTATATAATTCATACACTAAATGGAAGAGTACACACAGTATATAAGTGTATAGTGCATCATTTGGGATGCAGCTTTGGACTAGGATGTAACCACCTAACCAACAAAATTACTGTGGCAACACAAAAAACACTGGATACACATTGGCAACCACCAACAGCTACTAGGTTTGGATGTTGAGCTCAGCTCTCAGACTGAAGACAAATCAGGCTAGTGTTTCAGTGCTAAGTGAACGAGAGTGTCCTGTACTTATTAACATTTTAGACATTATCAAATTTAATTTTAATCAGGCCCTGAAAGCCAGTGATTGAGGGTACGACTCCTATGTCTCTTTTTGCTCTTTGTCTCGCTCTAAAGGGTGGCAGGCAAACGGCTGTCAGATGATGATATAATGAACGTGAAATGAGAGGGAGACAGAGAGCGAGAGAATGTTTGCTTTTATTTAGTTGATAACCCATGTACACAATTTGCTTTGAAAGATGTTCAACAATTACATAAACTGTAGCTGATTAGTTAATGGCTGTCATTTCATAGACTGAGCATCTGGTCCCCCTCTCTCTCTCTCTCTCTCTCGCACATGTGTTTGTGTGCGGCACGTTGCTTTGCAACCATCCATCTGCAAATTATAGCATTCATCTCTTACTGAAGTACAGATAGCTTCAACGGGCTTGTGAAATTTCTCTCTTTGCCTGATGGCACTGTGCCTCGGCCTTTTCTTTCCAGACAAGATTACATCCTCAATAAAAAATGCCTCACTTGGAGTGTTTATTGATCAGAGGCTCTCCACTTGAGAATCAGAGGCAAGTAATATTCGTGGGAGAGTGCACACAAACCTGGTTATCACCATTGTTATGCATACTGTACATTGTGTGTGTATATAGTATACTGTGTATACAGTAGCATAAAAATTAAGGGTCCTTTCAATGAAATTAACTTACTTGCAATAACAAGGATGCATATAAAAGTAATAAAAAATGACAATAAAGACTTTACATTGTTACAAAAGCTTCAAGTAAGTGCTGTTGTTTTGAAAAATGTCACTCTTTCCATATATATATATATATATATATATATATATATATATATATATATATATATATATATATATATATATATATATATATATATATAAAATAGTCTTTTATACTCATCAAGGTTGTATTTATTTGATCAAAAATACAGGAAAACAGTAATATTGTGAAATATTATTGCAATTTCTAATATTCTGTTCCTATTTTAATATACTTTAAAGTATAATTTATATCTGTGATGCTGCACTGAATTTTCAGCCATTACTCCAGTCTTCAGTGTCACAGAATCCTTCAGAAATCATTCTAATATGCTGATTTCTTATGAGTGTTGAAACTGTTAAAAAGTTAAAAAGAACAGCATTTATTCAAAATAGAAATCTTTTCTAATAATGTAAGTCTTTACTATCACTTTTTATCCATTTAACACATCCTTGTTGAGTAAAAGTAAAAAATAGTAGTGTATATTGTAACAAAAAAATTCTATTTTGAATAAACACTGTTATTTTTAACTTTTTTATTTATCAACGAATCCCGAAAAAAGTATCACAGGTCCCAAAAAATATTAAGCAGCACAACTATTTTCCAACATTGATTATAAATCAGCATCTTATGATTTCTGATGGATCATGTGACACTGAAGACTGGAGTAATGATGCTGAAAATACAGCATTACATCACAGGAATAAATTATATTTTAAAATGTATTAAAATAAAAAACAGTTATTTCAGATTGTAATAATATTTCACAATTTTACTGTATTTTTGATCAAATAAATGCAGCCTTCGTGAGCATGAAAGACTTCTTTCAAGTATATATATATAGGCCTAAATAAAAAATTACCAACCCCAAACTTCTGAAAGGAAGTATGGTAGTATATACTGTATATGATTTCTCATATAGTGAAATATTACACATATGAATATACTATATATGAGTGGTTCTCAACTGGTTTGGTCGTGGGACCCACGTTTTCCCATGGTCATCAAGCTGCGACTCACTATATATATACATATATATATATATATATATAAATAATTGTTAAAAAAGCAAAAACAAAGCAAATTTATTTCACAAAAAGTAAGTTAAGACTGTTAAGAATATGACTAATACTGAATAAACAGCCTATAAGGTAAGGCTATTAAATAGCAGTCCCAAACTAGTTTTTGTTAATACAGTTAAGCTGGTATGAGCCACCACAGTCATTTAAACATATACAAAATGATACAAAGTGAAAATAACATGTTATTTTTGGGTTATGGAAACAACCGTTACCATGGTGAATATACAATACTAACATGAACTGTTAATGAAACATGGAAACTGCTCCTGAATAGAATGAATATCATTCCTTCATGAAAATCCTTCCCAGTTGACACACGCAGTACCAGTTATGTGATTTATCGGTACTGTACTTGTATTTCACGCGTTGCATGATCGTATAGCTTCTGCGCTTTAGTGAAGTGATATGCAGCGCGCCGCTGCATTGTGCTATTAAAGAGTGCACGCTACAAGCGCAATATAGCATCTGGCAGGACAGGATACTTCGTTTTTCTGAGGTGAGAGACTTTTTATTTCATAAGTTAAATACGAAATAACGATAGAATAATGACACTGACATTAAGCCTGTCAACATCTCATCTGACCGCATGCTGAATCGGAATATCGCGTTTTTCTCAGGCACTCTTTTTAAACTGCTTCTGACAGAAGTGTCAACAGCTTTCATGCATGTGTTTTAAAATAAAAGTCTCGCATCAGAAAAACATTTAGAATTACGTTTTTTGTTGTTTATGTTGTTTCTTTGGCCGCACACTCCGCGACCCACCAGTTGAGAAACACTGCTATATATGACTTCTCATACAGTGAAATATTACACATGTGAAAAAAAAATGGAGGAGGAAAGGAAGATTAAACGAGTATAAAGAAGAGTCGCCCTCATCAGCTGAGTTTCAGACTCTTAACATTAATAAAAAATAATTAAGAGTGCTGGAACAGTTGTAGTGGTTTTCAATTGGGAAGGATCTGGCAGGATATGAGTGTTGAAAGGGAAGTTTTTCTTCAGGAAGTGTTTGGAATATCTGCTGTCAGAGAATGTTAGATCTTCTTCTGCTCGCAGGCTCACGCGGTCACGGGGGAGAATCAGACCAAATAGAGCTAAGCTTTCAGAAAAAGCTGGAGTCACAGCCTGCGTAACCTGGAGGATATGAGGAAAAATTACCGTTTGTGCTACGTTGTAGTCTGGAAAACCAGTCCAGGAGCAGTATAATGCGACGTACACGCATTCATCAGGGATTTTCACCTGGTTTACAGTGCAGTGTGACCTGTAAAGCACTCTGATTGGTAGGTTGACTTAATATCTGATCTCCATACAGTAATGTGCACATACTGTATACACACACACACACACACACTGCCCTCATCACACCCAATCACACCAGCCAGATCCCCCTCAGCTCATTTCAAGCTGTGCTTTGGGAGTATTGCGAGATAATGACCATCTCCGTGTCGTTCCATGAATCTTATTTATTGAGCATAAAGTGCTGTTTCAGAGTGCAGTTTATGGTCTCCATTTAGATCTCATATATTTTTATGTGTAGCTGGCACCGAGATATTCCCTCTGGTGTCATTTAAAAAGCACTTTAGGACAGTGTAGCCAAGTCAATATGAACAAATCTCATGATTTAGAGCTTCTGAAGGGAACTCATTTCAAACGGATGGTTTGCGTCTGCGCTGGGCCTCAGGTGCTGGCGGACTTTATTCTAATATAGACCTCTAGTTTTTTTGAGAGAGACTTTTTTTTTTGGAAGAGTTGGTTGTGTTGACATCAGCAGTGTTGTTGCCACTGGAGATGATGGGAACTTTGATGAAGAGGGCCACTACATGTTCAGGATGAGCTTCTCTGTAAAAATGTTGTCTACTTCACACAGCTGTTGAGATGTAATCATTTAAATGGTGGCTGTCTTCACATGCTTTTGAGAAAATGGACTCTAGGGATTTAGAGAAACAATTTTCAAATATTCAAATATTATAATTAATATATAAAAGAATATAATGAATGTATAATATTGCGAATATGTTTAATAATACATTTAGCAAAATGCTCTTCATAAGTTCTGTTTTCCAGCAAACTAACGAGCATTTAATGACTTCCCTGAGGTAAATGTAGTCAGTTGTTCGCAAGCTGTTTTATTGAGGTTTCGTGGCAGCTGAAATATTGATTGAGCGATTATTTGAGAGATAATACATTTCTGTAAGTTTTATTGTATATTTTGTGAAGAGAAACAGACAAATAATCGGTTTATACACACTTATTGCTACCGTTTGAACTGAGGCAGCTTAGAAAGATGAATATTTGAATGACTTTCCTGATGTAAATGTACCGTCAGTTGTTCACAAGCTGTTTTACTGATGTTTCGCCACAGTTGAAATACTGATTGAGTGATTAGCGTACTCAATACATTTCGGTAAGTTGTATTGTATATTTTAACATACCTTCCATTTTTTATGCTGTAAATAGTAGTGAAGAGGAATAGAAATTAACGTATAAAATTAACGTAATTTTAAAGCCAAAAACAAACATTTCACAAATAGATTTATTTAAACATACATTAAATTATAGCACCAAAATCAAATCTAAAATTATTTTATTTTTGTAATAAAATCAACAGAATTTGAAAGCCTTATTTTGGTCTAAAATAAAAAAGAGGTCCAAATTCAAACAATACAGTATGTGTGCATGACGTTGGCACATGATTCCCCTCTGGAGCTACACCATAGCAGCCAGTGCTTTTCATCATGAAGAGCCAGTCTTTGCTTCTTGGAGAGTAAAAGGAGAGACACAGTGTAGAGAGAGACAGAAAACAGAAACCATGTGCCTGGCTTGATTTCCTGCGGCCAAGCCTGCAGGCCCCCTGAGATCTTCTACACCCCTCCACCATCCACGCCTGCAAGAATGCACCTTCTCCCCAGCCAGACACAATCCCCAGGCCCATGAATCCCCGTACGGCCCCCAACCCCCCTGCTTTATAAGGTTGGTGGTGATGTTTGGCCATGGTTTGTTTGCCTCTCGCTTTTTTTTTTTTCCACAGCACTGCTCCACTGACCCAGTTTGTCTTAATCCCCTTGATGTGACTTTAATGGACTGCAGGGGCGGAGTACATGGGGAGGGGGTGAATATGTGTGCGATTGGACGAGGGAGGAGCTTCAGACGGGAAATGTTGGGCGCGTGAATCAGAGCAGCGGGAAAGGAAAGGGGGGAGAGTGATTTCCTCCTGCCGCCGTGTTGCGGGCAGTAAATTAATTTGATGCTGTTATGTAACCGTAATCATCATCCTCTATAATCACATCAGCAGCTTTGTAAAGGCACCCAAAATAGAGGGACAGGAGTGGACATGGAACAAGAAGAGTGAAAGGAAAGAGTACACACTTGAAAGTCACACAAAATGCTCATAGCAGAAACAATTATTTTATGATTATTTATGGCTGGGTTTAATATTTAGTATTTGTCACCATCTAATACCATCTTGTCATTCCAAATCTGTACTGAAGAGAGAGTTCACCCAAAACTTATTCACCCTCATGTCATTCCAAACTCGTAAGACCTTCGTTCATCTTCGGAACACAAATTAAGATGTTTTTGATGAAATCTGAGAGCTTTCTGACCCTGCATAGACAGCAACACAACTGAAATGTTCAAGGCCCAGAAAGGTAGTAAGGACATCATTAAAATAGTCCATGTGACATCAGTGGTTCAACTGTAATTTTATGAAGCTACGAGAATACTTTTTTTGCGCAAAGAAAACAAAAATAATGACTTTATTCAACAGTTTCTTCTCTTTCGTGTCAGACTTCGACGCACTTTCATGAGAGTATCATGATGAGTAAAAATGAGTTTTTATTATTTTATTTTATTTTATCCAATCTGTAATTGAGTATATTTAGTTATTTTATTTGTTTACTTTTTTATTCTTTTTTATTTTATTTTGTTTTATTTAGCTGTCAAATCCAGTCTGTATTTGAGTATATTTAGTTATATTTTATTATTTTATTTTATTTTATTTTATCCAATCTGTAATTGGGTATATTTAGTTATTTTATTTGATTTTTATTTATGTGCAAACTGCTCCTTAAATAAATTCAATTTTACATTATTCCATATTATTCATTTTTTTTAATTAATTGTTTTATTTAATTTGATAAAAGATCCAGTGTATTAAACAAACAAGCAAAAAAACAAACAAACAAACAAAAAAAACCTATTAGTGAAATAAGAATAGATGTACTTGCCGTTTAAAACCTTACATTAACATTTATAAGTGGACCCTAATGGAAAATAAGAAAAAATAACAAAATTTATGATATGACTGCTTTAGAGTCCCGAAATGCTTAAAGGAGAGGTGTTAAACACAGAACGGCACACAACTTTATCTCTGTTCCTTTTATCCTTCATCCCTCCTTCAGGGCCAGACAGCACAGGAAGCAGTTAGTGCGTTTTCTCTCAGAATGCTGGCAAGACTCTGGGGCTCACTGTGAACACTTCGGCGCTACATTAAACATTTACAAAGCTCAAGCCAAGTAAAAGAAGCTGCAAAACTGACCTTAGATCAGTCTGATGCAATGTTTCTCTGATAGGTTTAGGTTTTAATTACCTTATCAGGCTCTCATCTGTCAGTGATGCACATCTGCTTGGCTTTAAACTCTTACCTCATAGCAGTGGATTGGAACTGATATTGTATAAATAATCTTGATGTACTATTCAGAGCTGCTTGACTTGAAGGAGCTGAAAAATATCCTTCCCTGACTGCTTTGGCAAATCATCTTTACTCCTTGTATTCAGCCAGAGCTGAAGCTCAGCCAGTTGGGTTGTCATGAGAGAGAAGCTCGACTCAGATCTTTCATCCTCTAACTAGACGACAGCAAGTATTCGAAAAAAGAAATCCTGCACAAGAAACCGTCTTCCATTCGATTATTGCATCCAGGGTGAAACTCTGTGGACCACAAAGCTTTAACAGCAAGGTACCAAATGGCATACTTGATTATAGCCTTGTGTTCTTGCATCCTATGTTTGACTTCCTAGTGGCCTTCTACCCAGTGAACCAAAGCATCAGTTACATTATCTTATTTATTAATTTATTAAAAAACGCATTAATTCAGTTTACTGATGAACTGACTTTCTCATTTTATGAAAATGTTCATCATTTATATTGTTTATTAATCTTACAGCATTATTAGAGATTCTTAAAGATGCTTGTCATTAAAAACACTGAATTATTTTAGTTACAATGAAACATCAATACTACATAGACCAATGATTTAAAAATGTTTAACAAAAAATAATTTAAGTAAAATTATTTTGTTTTATTTTATTTTATTTTATTATTTTATTTTATTTTATTCAATTAAAAAATATCAGGGTGGTGCAACTGTTCCAATAATATAATGAAGGGGAAAAAAGCCCTAAAAAATGAAGGGGGGGATTGGGTGGTGATACATTGAATTTAAACTGAAATAATAATAAAATAATATTTTCTTGTAAAACAAACAACCTTCAAAATATTTATATATTTACTTATTTTATATTGTAGTTTGGCATAGTGTTTTATTATTATTTTTTAAAAAATACAAATAATTTTAACAATGCCATAACTTATAATTAAACATCTTTTTTTCTGTCAAATCAAAGTAATGTGGACTGACTAGCAAAATTTATTTGGTGTAATCAACATGCAGGAAAAAAAAAAACATGAAATGTTATGTTGTGCAACTCACCAATTAATTAATAGTTGATTATATTTTTTAAATTATTTTGAAATATATATTTTTTTTATTTTTTTTTTTTTTAATAATGTTGAAGATGTATACACTAACATATTCAAAGTGTAAGGAAAAAAAACTATATATATATATATATATATATATATATATATGTATATGAACATGTACATTTCTAAGAATTTAGCACTTGTTATATGATTGCTATAATGTGGACTATAATGACTCAGGGTGCCTCTAGAAGAAGCACTTGAATGTGTATAACTTTAATTGCAAAGCAAAAAAACACAGAATAAAATAATTATCCCACCCTTCATGTTCATCTGTGAAAGTGCTCCTTGAACGATAATCAAATTCAGCATGTAAGAACAAGCGCACCTCACAACGAGAGGCATTACATCCCTCATTAGCCGCTGTTTGAAACAAGTTAGTCAGCCGTGGATGCCAGGCGTTGGCTCCGACTGCTGTAGTATAGAAACGACAACGCCAAAAAACTCTGATGTATTGAGTTGAGGATGAAGGCAGTGGAGTGTGAAGTTGCATTATCAAATACAGATTTCCTGGCAAGCTCCTGAGAATCGCTCTCCTGCTGACGGGCGCCAACTGGAAGCTTCCCCTGCCTGGTGACATTGGCAACCCTGATGATGATGGGCTGTCAGCTCCCTTTATTCCGGGAAGGGAGCGGGAAAAGTCGTCCCAGACGTTGCTAACTCTGACCCTCCCTGATGTTCTCGGGATGTTCTGCAGTCAAAATGCAAAGCTTGTGTTTTCCGTCAAGTTTCAAGAATCGCTAACTGTCTCCAAAGAAGGTACACAAAAACTGTGGCGCAGAAACCCAGACACAACAAACAGGAAAGAAGCGAATGTGTATGTTTCTTGTCATCCGTGGCTCCAGGTGAGTTCGGTCTCAAGGTGTCTCCGGTTTCCACCTTAAAACAAGTGGAAGTCTGACAGGTATTACCCAAGCTTGGGGACACCGCTTCATTTGTACTTCATTCAGCTGAACAGCAGTCTGACAAACTCGCAAAGCACAAAAGCTCGGTCTGGCTTCACATTCCGCTTTTTTTTTGCCTTGTGTTTATTGTTTGCGATGGGCAGGGGTTCGCCAAGTCCCGTCTTCCCCTCGGGCGGAAAACTGTCACTTTCCTCCTGGG
The DNA here is from genome assembly GCA_039654775.1 of Spinibarbus caldwelli. Lineage (NCBI taxonomy): Eukaryota > Metazoa > Chordata > Actinopteri > Cypriniformes > Cyprinidae > Spinibarbus > Spinibarbus caldwelli. The sequence continues at coordinate 16,333,244 of CM077265.1, read as the reverse complement.
AATCAGACCTGAGTTTGAAGGGACCGATGAGTGGGGCCTGACAAGCCCAGCTCATCAGATTAGGACTAGCGTGTGCCGGTTGGCCGGACAAGGTTTGTTCCCTACCTGCCATTTTATATCCTCAACCTCAATGTGTAATTAGAATCACTTGTCATGTCTGGTATATCACCTGGGCCCGACTGTGTCAGCTGTCAGTGAAGGAAATGTGATACTTATTCATTTCCTGCGTAGGCGTTCCACAGCAAGGTCGCTGGATGGACTGCACCTTGAGCTAACTGAGGGAGAAGTGTGGGCAAGTAGGAGTGTGTTTAACGTCTGTGGAAGAGAAAGAGTGAAAGTGTGAGGGCGAGCGAGATGCTTGAGTCAAACCACAGTTTTGCACTTTGTAAGCAGAGGTAATGTCACTTCCTGTGTTTAATACAAATAGAAACACTGACGGTCCACAGGAGCACTCCAGAGAGTTACTTGAACATGAGGCAGTACTTTTCGTCAGAACAGATTGAAAATGTCTTCAGATTGAAGACTTTTTGAATTGCATTTGTTGCATTTACCATAGCAATCATGGATTTAAAAATGTATCTCTTTTGGTCATTAGCAGCCATTAAGTAAACATTTTCCTTACACCTTGAATACATGTGAGTTTTTCAGATTCATAAATACCAGTGAATAGCTTGTTGCATTATTTGCATCCTGAATTAACCTTACCTTATCATGAAAAAAGGTCCAGTTTTCCAATAGGTTGAACAATATGAATTTTGTGGGAAAAAAAAAAGATATATATATATATATATATATATATATATATATATATATATATATTATATATATATTATATATATAGATATATATGAAAAATACTAAACACTCAAAGTTTCCAAAGTTAATATCTTTTCCTATTTTATTTATTTATTTATTTATTTATTTATTTATTTATTTATTTATTTATTTACGATATCAGGACAGGTAAATCACCCTGATTATTGGTAAACCCCAACAAAATATCTAAATAAATAAATAAAAATGAAATTAAAAGCTGATGAGGTGTATTCAAGTCATTGAATTATGAATTGTATTTGTTTTGTTTTGTTTTTGTTTTGTTTTTCTTTTTGTTGTTTTGTTTGTTTTGCATGTTTTTAATATTTTCGTTTTTTTTTGTTTTTTTTTTGTATTTTTAGCGAGGCTTTTTTCTTCATCATGATATCAGGACAGCTGTATTACCCTGACATTTTTGATTAAATTAAATGAATTGCTGAAATTAAAAATATACTATTTGTAAAAGAGGTGTATTCAAGTCATTGTACGTATGAATTGTATTCTTAAATTTTATTAAATTTTACTTATTTATTTATTTGTTTGTTGTTGTTGTTGTTTTGTATTTTTGAATGAATTAATAGAGAGAGAGAAAAAAAACTTTTTTTTTTTTTGGCTCGTGCTGAATAAGACTTACTGAAAAATGGCGTAAACATTGCAGGCTAGAGACAGGCGAGTTTAGCACTTGTTGACTTGTTTGCACGGTAGCTGAAGACGTCCCACAACTCTCAGTTCTTGAAAGGAGACGGTTGCCTGTGTGTGTTTCCTGTTTGCTGCATGTTACATTTCCTGTTCTGGTTGACACGCTATGCTCCGCAAACACAGCGTACACAAGATCCACTGACCTATGACCTGTTCTCTCACCTCTGCATGGACATTTAGCCTTTTACCTAAAAATCAGTCCGTCTACACAAGCACATATCCATTGTCTGCTTGATCCCATGATCACGCAGAGCTGTTTGTTATTATTCTAATCTTCTCTGATCAGTCCATCTCTCTCGCTTGGGTGTCTCTGATTCAGTTATATAACCTTTCCTGTCCCTTCTGACATCCCAAGCAGCCATATTTCTATGAGTAAACACACTCATCTTTCTCTCCCTCTATCAAGGATTGATTCTGGTCTGTGTCCCCCAACTTTCCCTCCCTTCTCCCCTTCACCGAGTCGCGTCTCCCCGTGGCCACTTTCTGCATATTAGCACCCGAGGCCACACCGAGGAGGCAGATACTCATTGGCTGCCACGGCCGGTGAAAAACGAGCTTTAGAGAGGCAATAAATTGCATCCAATTTGGAGATGAAGGCAGAAATAAATTTCTCTTTTCCAAAGACTGAGAAAAGGAGAAGTGGAGGAAGCCTGGAAAAAAAAAAAAAGCCTGCAGATAATTTGGTCACTTTTTTTTTTTTTCTTGCAATATTCTTTTGAAAATGTATTTTCTGTGTTATGTGTTTTCTTTTTTTATTTAGAATTCATGAAACAATCATGCTCTTATGTTTGAGATTGCTTTTCTGTGTTTTCATCAGTTCTGAAATTAATCACTTTTGTCTCGGATGACATTTTTGCATCTGAACTCAAATGAGTTTTGAATCAGCGGCAGCGTTTGGAGGAAATAAATTAATCAGACCTGATTTGGCATATACACCATTTCTTTCCTTGCTTTTTTCTTTTTCACCTCCTCTTCGTATTCTCTTCTTCCTTTTTCCTGTTTCTGTTGTTTCCTTCTGTTCACTTTATTCCAGTATCCCAAATAAACTGTCCAAGAAAATACAAATTTTTCCTATCAAAGAGCTTTTGGAAAAGTTTGGGAATCCCTTCCCTAAAACAGAAGTAGACAAGAGCAATCTTTCTCTTTTCAAATAAAAAAAGTGTTCCTTTTTCTGGCCAACATGTATTGAGAAACATTGTTTTTGCTTTCATTACCGTATCTGTATTACCATCACCAGCCAAACAACGTTTATCTTACCGTTTACCTTCTATTACCAAGTATAGCCCCCTTATCAAAGATCCCCTCCACCTTTTTGTCTCCAGAATTAGCCGAGTGATGGAATTATTCTCAAGTCCAATAAAATTCATCTGGGAAATAAGATATTATTATAAGCAGTCCAATAGTAATTCTTATGGGAAGGATGTGATGTTATATGAACATTCAATTATACGAGCTAATTTACGACATTAATAACTAGATTAAAAACACACCCACCCTAGATAAGCCGCTCACTGCGCCAGCTGTTTATCACAGTCTGTTCAGATCTGCCTCTGCTGAGTTTACCTTTGTTAGCGTAGCTGCTAATATGCTGTTTTATCAAAGCAGTGTCATTATAAGAAAGGAGTAATGTCTAGTTTAAGTAAAGTATATAAAGACGCAGCACAGATGGACTTTAACAGATCTCAAAATACTGTTTTCAATTAAAAATGGAAAACTTTTTCTCAGTTTTGGTCGCTCATTTACACAACAACAGCATTTTGGACCTTTGAAAATGGGTTTCATAGTGCAAGTACAAAGCCAAGGAATTGCACACCCCTTGGAATTTGGGATTGTACAGCTTGAATAATCAAAGCTGATTGGATGTGAGCTCATTAACTCTGCCCCCTTCGTAAATTATGGAAACCGCTAAAGCGATGCTGACTGAGCAATCCGTGGCATATTTGGATTAGCATAGCTGTCTACTAAAAATAGAAAACTTTCTATGCGTTTTGGGCGTTCATTTACATGATATGATGTTTTTGGGGCCTGAAAACAAACTTTTGAAAACGTGTTTCGAAGTGCAAGTTTTTGTGGTTTATTGGTGGTTTATTTGCGCAAATTTGTGAAAACAGTGATGTCATGCATATTAGGTGTTCAGTTTATAGGTATGTGTACAGGCGCATAGTGTTTCTTTACAAAGTGACATCGCCATCTACTGGTCTAGCATGCATAATGCAACATTTTTAGTTGTTTTCGTGGATTTCGTGTGACTGGGAATCGTTTTGACGATGTCATCATCTGGACGCAAAACTTTTCAAAAACGCAAAGGAAAAACTTTTCCAATTTTAGTACACTGTTGCTGTGTAAATGTACCCTGAGCTTTTGTTTTAATAAACAAAATTTAATAAAAATCTATTTTCCGCAAACCCCTGGTGGATTATGAGGGAACTGCAGGAGATTCGAGAGTTGCTGAAAAACTAATAAAAATCATAAAAACATAAAAATTTAAATAAATATTTTTAAAATAAAAACAATTCAAATGAAACTCTTTCTAAAGAAAAACAATATATTTTAAATAAAATACAACATTTTACTTATTTTCCTGCATGTCATGTGACTGTTAACTGACAGTAGAGAACTGCGAATATGTTGTTAAATTATTGTAATATTAACTCAATTTTAGCGGGTACTTCAAGTAATATTTTTGCTGTTTGTAAATTATCGAAAGTGGCTAGAGCGGCGCTGACAGAGCAAACTGAGATGTGTTTGCTTTAGCATAGCTTTCAAGTGAGCCTCCCTTTCCATAACAATGCATTTTTAACAGGGTCTCTACGACATGTCTGGCTAGATATGGAAAGTGCATGCATGCGCACATGCATCATTGCAGATTTCTGCTCAGTTCACGGTAATGTGCTCGCATGTGGTGCTATGTTAATGCTAGCAAGTGACAGCTGTGTCTTACCTCAGGTGACTTTATGGAGAGACTGTGTCATCTTTTCTCTTGGTCTTTTTATAGATTTGAATGAAAGAGGCCATTTAATGTGTTAAGTACCCCGCATCCGTAGGTATCATTTTCCAACCAACTCAAAGATGTTTTTGCTGCGTTTGCTTGTTTGTTTGTGCTTTTTTACTCTTTTGCGGGCAGGAAATACACATGGGGCGCTAATTTTAGCTCCCCAAAAAGAACATGCACAACCACTACCAGCCTACGGTGAACCACAAGTGCGTTTGCAACTCATCCTACAAACATCAATCACAAACAAAGGTGTTAGCCACAGACTTCTGCCACTTGTTTGGCCTTTTCTGTAAAGAAGAAGTGTTTTGAAGATGTTCCACTTTTTATAACTACCCTATCCCTTCACGATGCTTGATAGTCACATGTTTTTAAGGCGGCCTTTGAGACTTTTATTATAGAATGTTTAGAAATTTAATCTTTATTTTAAAGGAATTTAATTATTTAATATGAATGTAATTTATATAATTATATGTTGTATGATTTTTACATACACTACTGTTTAAAATTTTGGGGTCAGTAAGTATTTTTTTTTCTTCTTTATAAAAAGTAGTACTTTTATTCAGCAAGGATACATTCAATTGACACTAAAAGTGACAGTTGAGACTTACACATTGTTACAAAAAATCTATTTGAAAAAATGATGTTCTTTTTGCACTTTCTATTCATAAAATAATCCTTAAAGGAAGTAAGAGTAAGAAGTAAGAAGTGTTTCTTTGGCAGCAAATCAGCATATCAGAATGATTTCTGAAGGATCATATGACACTGAAGACTGGAGTAATGCTGAAAATTCAGCTTTGCATCACAGCAACAAATTACATTTTAAAATATATTAAAATAGGAAACAGTTATTTAAATTGCAGATTTTTATTTTTTATTATTATTTTTTTTTAATCAAATAAATGCAGCTTTGGTGAGCATTAAAGCCTTCTTTTAAAATCATTTAAAAAATCTTTCCAACCCCAAAGTTTTAACCAGCTATTAATGTTTTTTTTTTTTTTTTTTTTTTTTTTAGATTTTTAGATTTATTTTATTATTTATTTATTTATTTATTTATTTGAGCTTTGCAGATTAAAAAAAAATCATTAAAAATTGGGGGAAAATGGTACATTGCTTAATACTCTGTAGATGGATGGATGGATGGATGGATGGATGGATGGATGGATGAATGAATGAATATACAAGTTTTACTAATTTCTACCACTCCTCCTGATGCCATTTTTTTGTTTTTTCATCCAGCCAAATGCACAAGATAATGGGATATTGCTTTTATGCCTTCCTGCCTCCCTATATTTCAATATTTCATGTAGTATTTTTCAGCTTTATGAATACAGTGGCAAGGAACGACTGGCAAAACAGGGATGTGCAATCAGGACAGGTTGCAGGCCATACTCGAACCAGTGTTTCCCATAAGAGCACCATAGCTCATCATCCTACTTTTTTGATATACTGCTTTTCAGATACTATACAATAGGGAAGTGTGTATTTTCAGACACAGGAAGCGTATTTTATTCATCCCAGTCTTAACAACTTTAACTTGGCCATCATTTCTGTCAGCCATTTGTTTGGATGCCACTCTGTTTTAGAGCTCCGCTCTAAGACAAACACCTTTTCCTTTTTCTAGTACTTTACTGTGGACCGCCACAAGTGAGTATGTTGCTTCGGCTGAAGGGAAATCGATGTAGACTCTTCACGGCATAATGATTTTGTCTGGCTCCTGAGAAATAATTAAAGAGTCCCTACACCACTCAGCCAATGTGACGATGACTAGTGCTCTTACATAAATCGATAGCTGCTTTTTTCTTTTACTATTATTAATTTATTTTTTTCCATCTCGCAGTAACACACACATTCTCCTCTGGCGGTTGTGGGTCAGTGTGTCACTGTGCCATGTCAGCGATGTTGATACGTTTTGACAGGCTTTCCCCTAAAAAAGAAGAAAAACACCCTCCTCCCCCCAGCACATACAGTGAAGTGGGAGATACCATGTCGGAAACGGAGGGGGAGACGCCACACTATTCCTCCTTCATTACGTCAGATGAGCATGAATCTGGAAGGCTGGAAAGGAGGTGACCTTTCTGGTTGAGTTTTTGCACTGAGGTGATTTTATGTTTGTTTTTTTGTTTTCTCCCGATGTCAGGTTTTAAAACAAATGTAGCTGTGCCATGAGGACAGGCGGCGTCTGTGAACACTGAAGTATTATATTGAAGTGTTACGTAATATTAGAAACCGGTGGTGTTTCTTACTTGAGTACCCTGAATGTTTTGAGAAAATTAAATACTGCTCTGAACTGTAGTAGTAGTAATAATAATAATAATAGAATTTTTAATAATTAATAATATATTACTAATTAATATACTTTTTAATGACTTGTAATGCAACAATTATATTTTCAGAAAGAATGTTGATAATAACAATAATAATAATAATAATAATAATAATAATAATAATAGACTGCTAATAGTTTAATTTTTTTTTTTTTTTTAAAGGAACTCAAAGTGCATCCAAATACTATTTCAGAAAGGTAGCTGAAACTGATTATATATTGCAATTAGGGGTGGGCGATATGACCAAAGTCTTATATCACAATATGAGTAATTTTATTCCATGGTATTGATATATACGTTAATTAATTAAATAATTACAAGCAATAGGACAAAAAACTACAGTAGAACAAATAAATAAGAAATGCTACATACATTGTATAAAGTAATGAAATGTATAAAAACACTGCATTTTCTTCACTGTGTAAATTAAATATATATTTCTTCTTATTAAAGTTACAAAAGTGATTTAGTCAAGAGTTAGTTAAGAGCAGTGAGAGATTTTCTCTCTTTTGCTGTCTGATTAACAGACAGACAACAGGAATATTAGACTGCTGTCACTTTAAGAGCTGCCCGGATCCAATATACTGTTACACATGATTTCTTTCTCAGCTGTTTGCTTTCACTTAAGACCTAAATTACTGTGTTTACGAGGATACTTGCAAAGATGGGCATTTTGACTGATACAAGTATTTGTTTAAAATCACTCGTTTTTAAACCGCAATGTTTAAAAACACATGCAAACGATAATTTTTTTGTGACCACATAGTACAGCAACTTCACGTGAGCCTGTAACCACGATAGAGATGATAGTCCAAAATCTCTACCGACTGACAAATTTCTACCGGTTATTTTTATTAGTAACTTGCATCCAACTATGTTTTGAGCAGTAGCTGAATTTTTATTATTATTATTATTAGTAGTAGTAGTAATATCATACTTTCGGGAAAATAAGTTGTGCCAGACACACGAGAGAGAAAAAAAAAAAAAACAATATCAGAAACCAGTTTGTAAATTGCAATAACACAAACAGGAGGTATGATGAACTGTGATGTGCTTAAGGCTTTTGGTAGCCATTAAGTAAAGACTAGCAAGGTTAGGCAGCATCATATCAATGTATTGTGATGTGAATTGACTGCTGATTTTTATCAACAGCCTTGGGAGTGCTTTAGCACTGAACACAGCGAGTGGGTTATGCAAATATATGGGCGGGGGTGGTACAGAGACTGAGAATCACATGCTAGTTCCTGGTAATAGTCATTACTTTAGTTTGCAGTTTATATATAGAGTGTACCAAAATTATGTAGAATTTCAAAAATATAATAAAATACAGTAAGATACAATGACAGATAAAAAGAAAACAAATAAATAGCATATTTAAAAAAGATAAGAAAAATAAAATTATAATAAAATAAAAAAGATCAGTGTATAAGTCACATTTTATTATTCAATTTAAACAATGTAAAATACCTAAAAAAAAAAATCCAAACATTAAACACTATATGTATTTTAGTTCCCCTCACTACATAACTATTCCAATTCCAATGCAAATGAATGGTATTCAGAAAAGGACTGAAAAAATATAAAAAGTATAGTGTCATTGATTATAAAAGATAATTTAAAAGATATATTATAAACAAATTTAAACACATTTATTTAAAGTGAAAGTGAAACTACCTGCATGTGGGAAATGTGCCATACAAATAAACAATAGATTTTTATTAGTAACTCACATTGCATCCAACTATGTTTTCAGAAAGGTAGCTTGGCTGTCGTTTAACTACATTAAATAACAAAGATAGTTTGGTGATTGTGTCCATTTGAGCATCCATGGTGCAATGTGGTTGTTGTACCTTGGTCCCTGTCCCAAGGGGGCCACACAGCCTCTGTTTCTCTCTCTTTCCTTCCAGAGACAGCATTCTTATGCAATCATATCCGTGACAGCTGTTGGTTTTAAAGGACTGTTTTCCTTTTTTTTTTGAGTCATTGGTGAGGTTTACAGTGTAACAATACAAACCAATACCAAACAATATGAAAATTAAATTATACAGTAAGAGAACATTCTGTCATCATTTATACTCACCTTCATGTAGTTTCAAACCTGTAAGGTTATCTTCATTGTGTAAAACATAAAATGGCATTACATGGAAAAGAGCAGCGTGAGCATTCTACTAAATATCTCTTTTTGCATTTTACAGAAAAAAAAAAAAGTTTAAAATAATTTAGGGGTTTAATATATGATTTTGAGTAAATGATGACCAAATGTGTCATTTGTAAGTGATCTATCTCTTTAAACTTGTACCCTAAATACTTGTCGCCAGTTTGTGGAGAAAAGGACCATGGGACAACCCAAAAGGTAGCGGCGCTGCTAGGTGTGTCTCCTAACAAGATGACTGTTCAAAGGCTTTTTTGTGCTCTGGAGAACATGAAAGACGTGTTTAAAAATTTAAAAGCCCGATCTGTTCCAGTGCTATGGAGCGGCAGAGAGAAGCAGATTTTCACATCGTCGTAATTCCCCAGTCGCTTGCTTTGTAAATTAATTAAGATGTTTATGACAGCTGCTTGCACCTAATGGAATGCTTATAGACTTTTGTCATTAATAATTACTAGACTGCAAGGCTACTTCTTTTATGTGTTGCGGGGGATGTATGGACTCTATAGCTACTCTATGTCCTGCAGTTAACCTCTTGTTTTTTTGGTTGGGGGTCACTACACACTTGAGAGCTTTATGTTGAATTTCTGATGACTGCATTTCAAAATATTTATGTGTGCATATATTAGAAGCTAAAGGCATCTGTTTTAGCAATAGAACGAAAATGAAAAAAAAAAGTTAAAAAATGCAAAAAATCATTTTCAATTCAGTATTTTTGTCTTGTTCGGTAAATATCAAAACATACTTAAAACAAGATAGACTTAAGATGTGGAATCCTTGAATACGAATCCCGTGAAAAACATGACTCACGATGAACGAGCTGAAAGATGAAAAATTGAAAAACAAGCTAAAACGGCATGCTTGCAATTGCATTTTTAAGTCACATTCGCTTTTGTTCATATTGCCAGGTAGGTTTAGGTATAGTGCAGATGGTACGTTATTTTAAAACATCACAGATCAAAACTCAGAACTAAAATCAGAACTGCGGTGACGCCTACAAAACCAACGTCACGTAAAACGTACCATATGTACATTCATCTGTTCTGGGGGGAAAAAAAAATAATACTCTTTTAGTGCCACCCAGTGGACATTTCACATCGAGTATGTCACGAAACGAATTTCGCGACCAAAAAATTCCCGAAACGTTTTTGTCTTTAGATCAGGTTGGTTTGGTTTGAGTGTTTTAAGTACATGTCCAACAAAAGTTGCAAGATTTATGCCTACAAAGCAATAAAAAAAAAAACAATAAAATAAAATAAAATAAAATATCAATGTCAATGAGGTAAATAACAGATTTAATTCACAATATTTTCTGTTTGATTGTCTTATTTTAAAAGTACTGATTAAAAATATTCAATACTTTTTTTTCCACAGTAAGACATACCAAGTTCTTCTGTAGCTATTTCTTCTTCTTCTTCTTCTTCTTCTTCTTCTTCTTTGCAGAATAAACAAGTAAATAAATGAATATAGAAAGGTTATATTATTTAATATAAATACTCAAACATAATCTAAAATATATCAACATATGCTGTAGTATATGCATTCATTTCCAATGAAAAATATTTTTTAATTCGTCATCTTGCCACTATTCTACAAAAAAGTGCATTTCAGTCTCTGTCTTTCAGCGAATTATAGCACAATTCTGCACTGCATAGTTTCGAGTTCAAGGTACTAATATGATACATACCTGCTCAACTACGAACAGACAACCAGAAAAAGTTGACATCAGCTGAGAAAACCACCTTGGTGAGCTAAAGTACATGATAAAACGCTAAAGAAATTTGGGAGCCACTGTGCTGGGGAAAGGGAAACTAGATTAGCCATATTGTGTTTGTTGGGAGCTGTGTGCCACACAAAGACACTGTTTTATACTATGCAGTCTTTTGCGTAACACCTACTATAGTTATGAATTGGAATTAGATTTTGTTCTCTTGCAATCAGTGACTCATTTGCCTTCATTTGATTCTGAACATGGATTTTATTTTATTTTATTTATTTATTTATTTATTTATTTTGCATTTAATTTCTGTTAGCATTTAATCTGTTTGTAACTGTATTACCTTTTAGAATAACTGCATTACATTTCATTCTATTGCACATTGTCATCTACTTTGTCATCTGACAGAGCAGAGTGTGCTTTTTTTTAATACTTATTTTTTTATTGTTTTTTGATTGAGAACAAAAGAACACTTTACATAACAAAAACAAGGAAAATTAAATAATTCAACAAATAATAAAATAAATAAATTAAAGTTTAATGAAGGTTGCCACACATTATATATAAACTTTCATAAATCAGAGTGTGCTTTTTAAACTACAGTACAATGCTGTTGGCTAGCACTGAAGCACATCTGATGCATCCTCAATTATGGAGTGCTAATGTTCATGTTGTCATGTTTGCAAACCAGTCTTTTCCAAGGGAATGTGCCATTGCAGAACTGTCCGGACCTACAGTTGCCACAAAGTGGTAACTTGGAAAGAAACTACCAAGTAGCTTATCTATTAGCACTGCCAGTTTTTTTTTTTTTTTTTTTTTTTTTAAAGTAAACAAGTGCCTCTTTCTGTTAGCATACATAGTTAGCTTTGTATCAGTCAAATGTGTTAGCGTTTTGTTATTGTTTATTGAAATCACAAAATAGCCACAGGCTGTAGTGAAGAAAATGTGAATGATTTTTGAGTCACTGCCTAAATACCAGTCACATAACTACTTTTGCAGTGATGCCAAGACTTATTTCCTGCAGTGGAAATGGATTTGTCTTCTCATCAAAAGAGAAAGCAATATTTATACAGCCACTGCTTTCAGACAGAAAGCCCCAGAGGCTCATGTTACTTCAGAGTCAATGGGACAAATTAATAAATAAATGGCCCCATTTCACTGATTATGAGACTTGTTATATTTTAGTGCCCTTGTGTTTCCTCAACCTCATTGTTCTCTCAGGGGAGCAGGAGGCGATATGTGTGTTCGTAGGTGGTAATGTAGTTCCTGAACATGTATAGATTCATGTATATTACAAAATATATTTCCTAAGTTATATATATACAGTATATATGTGTGTATATAGATGCACAGAATTATTTCTGAAGGATCACATGACACTGAAGACTGAAGTAATGATGCTGAAAATTCAGCTTTGCCATCACAGGAATAAATTCAATATATAATGTGCCCCTTACATAACTACATAATGCACTTGTTTTATGTGGTAACATTTGAACTTGAGTGTTTTTAAAAGTAGATTTAAATTATTTTTGAGGGAACTTCTAAACGCAATGTTATTGTCTACACATACAATAGAACAGAATTTAGCTTAAAATACCTAATATAAGGGATATATTACCCAAAACTGAAAATTCTGTAATTAATTATTTACCTTCATGTCGTTCCAAACCCGTAAGACCTTCGTTCATCTTCAGAACACAAATTAAGATATGTTTGATGAAATCCGAGAGCTTTCTGATGCTGTTGCATAGACAGCAACGCAACTGATACGTTCAATGCCCAGAAATGTATTGTTAAAATAGTCCATGTGACATCAGTGACATCAACCGTAAAGTTATGAAGCTACGAGGATATTTTTTTGTGGTCGCAAAGAAATCAAAAATAACGACTTTATTCAACAATTTCTTCTCTTCCGTGTCAGTTGATGCATGAACGTGTCAAATTATTATTTTTGTTTTCTTTGCGCACAAAAAGTATTTGTGTAACATTATGGTTGAACCACTTATGTCACATTAACAATTTTAATGATGTTCTTACCACCTTTCTGGGTCTTGAATGTGTCAGTTGCGTTGCTGTCTATGCAGGGTCAGAAAGCTCTCGGATTTCATCAAAAATATCTTAATTTGTGTTCCGAAGATTTGAACTGCCACTTAAATTAACATCCAGTAACAACCAGCAGGTCTGCGCACCTGCCCGCTTTCTCCACTGCTTTTTAAAACACAACCTAGCTACCACAAACTGCACTGTAGCATTGTTGTGACAATTTTTAGAGAGGAGATAAGAGTTTGTTTTGGTCGTTGGCCATCCACATCATTGGCCCCCCACGTCACATATGTCCAAATAAGTGCAGGATATTGAAGCATTAAGCCTGAACCCCGTTGGCTGGAAAGTGACTTCTCTGATCGACTCGCTTCTGTAACAAGAGCCCCTTTGATCTTCACAGCACACTGGGAAGAGTGCTGGCCGAGCTCTCAGGTTTTAATTATGAAAAACATGAAAGATAGATGCGGAACTAAGTGCCAGGCACGACCGTGGTCGCGTACAGTAGCCGAGAGAGAGAATTCCTTCTGTAAACAACTTGAGAGATCCTCTGATATTTCCTCCCCTCTGCTGGACCAGAGGATATGCAGTAATTCTGTGACATTAATTAGAGGATTGACAGACATGTAATTCAGCTAATAGGGAGCTTTATTACCTGAGAGGTTTGCCGGGGCAATTAGCTTTATTGGCCGGTGCAGGATATGGACCACGCGGACTCTCTGGTCTTCCTCCCGGTTTCACCATTACAGTTTCCTCAATTCAATGAGCTGAGAACAGCACATTGTATAGGCCGATGTCCTTGCGGGTAGCAGGGAGTGTGTTTACTACGCCACTTTACTCAAACACACATATGCCAGACTAGATGTAGTGTCCGACTGGGATTATAATGGATGTTTAATTCATCTTCACTCAAGCCGCTAGCTTAAAAGTCTGTCTGCTTCACCATTGGAAAGGTGTCTGAGAGATGGGGGGGGGACATTCTAGTGAAATGCTCAGGGAGGGTGAGCGCGGTAGATGTGGCCTTTAGATGTGGTCGGGTTTGGAAAGTACGACGACCCACACTCCTCAAGACAACATTAGCTTCCTCAGAGTTCACACAATCAGTGGCTGGCGAGATGAAAGAAAATATATGCAAGTGCTTCAGTTGCAATCCACGCTGCCACATTCAGAAGTTGATGCATCTGCTGTGCTTTTTTTGCTTTTTGCACTGACATTTTGAGATGAATCAACAGCACGCGCACAGACCCGGGAAAGTCTGGGATGGAATTTCTCGTCATGTTCGTTATGAGTCATAAAGTCAGGGCTTTGCAGACGTCTCAAGAACCAATTGCTGCGTAGCCAGTCTGTGGATTCAATTGAAGATCATGTGACATCTTGTTGTGGTTTCTCAGCAAGGACAGTTTGTTCTGACAAACATCATTTCCACTGTATCAGTGAGAGCTACTGCTGTTTTGTAAATCTATCCATACATTAATTATTACTGTTCATGTAGGCAGCAAGACAAATCCTTGATTGATTCATTAGTGGTGTTTGCAAAGTCAAACATTGCTATTACTACTTCTCATACTTAAGGTTAGGGTTTGAACAAACAGTAAATACTAAAATGTGGTCTTTTTGACATGAACGATAACTCAAATTATGTGGCTTTTTGACGAGAAATATTCCATTTACTTCTCAAAGAGAGCTGATTTACAATCAAAAAAGTAGACTTGCATTGAAGAAGAGATCTGAGTAATACCAGAATATCACTAGCTGCGTTTCCATTACACTTCAAATTACGCGAATTGAAGAAACGCCCAATGTAAACACGTCAATTTGGCGAAATCCCCCATACATTGCAAAAGCGTTTTTACGCTCGCAAGAGGTGGTTTTTTAGGCAATTCGAAAAAGGAATACTTTGCAAAACTGCAATGGAAAGTTTTTTTGTTGTTGTTTTTATTCTTTGTATTTACAGGTCACCTGGCATACGTAATAATCACATGCTCATTCTTCAATGTACTATAACCTCCACTATAACCAACACTTCATACATGGCAGCTCTCAAGTATAAGAGACTCTTCTTGCCGTTAATGCTTGGATAACCCTTATTTACACTGCATTATGGCTCCAACACGGCCAACGGAGCTGATCGCAGCCACTCTAGTCAATGCTTGTGTTTAAACCAGCTGCACCATGGCACGTTTCCAAAGCCTCCCAGAAGTGTCTCTCTGCACTGCTTCTCTAAAGATACATGCCTACGTCTCATTTGAGTAAAAATAATGGAGAGTGCGGTGGCTGCAATATATGTAAACATACCAACATCCATCGCCATGACTTATCGCAAGAGGAAAAAATTATGTTTTAGTCACATAACATTGGTTAATGGAAACCACCCAGAAATCTCCAATAACCATCTAGCTTTGCCTAGTAAGCTCCCAAAACACTTTAGCAGCCACTTAGTGAACTTCATCGAATCAGTGAATTTCGTGTAGACAAGCTCCACTTTTCTTTCTTTCGGAAAGTGTATACGAATATTTTCTTAGGTTAGCTATACATCCATGCTGCCATAATGTTTGTTATCTTACACCATAACTGAGGAGAATTTGCATATTTTATAAGTAAAGAGAAGACTGGCTTTGTTCCAACTGTATGACAAAAGTTACATCTTGATCGCTCAGCCTCCCATACGGTGAGCGATGTCTAGCATGGTAGACACATGGGAATCTGAAATAGCTCTTGGCTGTAAGATATGTTTAATATGCCTCCATATATTTATGGTGTTTTGTTAAATTAGCTTAGCTAAATTAGAGTGTAAAGGAGTGTGAAGTCTGGTTAGAAAGACATAAAACTCAAATTCCTTAGCTGAACCACAGACCACAACACTATGATTTTCTCACAGGCACACACACTGAAAGATTACTACTTCTCTCATGTCCGCAATTGGTTAATGTGGCCGCAATCTCAGCCCGAGGAGACGAGTTTGGTTTGCTAAATAAATAGATAAATTCATTTAATTATTTTATAGCTCCCTGTCCTGGCCTTCACTCAAGGGCAAACTTAGCTTCTCACCATAAAGTAAACATATCTGAGTGCTATGCAAGCGCTACATGGAATGTAATTCTTAGCATGGGAAATATTAGGGAAGGAAAAATATCCAAACATGTCAGTGTAGACTCGGCATAATTTGTTTTTATGAACATGGCTAAACCAACGGCTTTAGTAGGACGTTCTGTGTCGCCGAGGTCCAGTCAAGTATGTTACAGGGTGGTCTTGTTGAATGCTAGGAGCTGTGTTTATGATGGAGGTTCAGATTTTATGGGGAGCTCAGCTGGGGATCACAAATGGATTACTAAGGAATGGGAATGTTGGAGTGTGGGAGAGGACGGGGCCCTCTGGCCCACCGAGTCATGTCCGTTAGCTGATCATCTGAAGGAACTTCATCTGTTCATGCAGAAAGGGTGAGGATTGACAGATTATAGAAGTATTTGCTATCAGATATTACTCCCAATTTAACCTGTTCATACAACAGCTACAAGTAACTGAAGTCAGTCTCCTTTTAGCATAGCTGTTGTACTATTAATTAGCCATTCACACAGCAACTCGCTTTGAAAAGTTGGTTGTGTGTCCTGAAAATTTAAGGTAGTCAGTTTGGTTATAGAATACATATGTCAATGTGGATTATAACCAAACTGTGTGTGAATGTTTTAAACAGAACTGAGAACTGTATTTTTCTATTGTGTGAACATAGCCAGGCAGAGATGACTGAAGGGACCTTGTCTGCAATGTGTATATCTGTAGTGGAGTCAGCATTCTGAGGAATACTACTGCTACACATTATCCGCATTTCCCTCCGATCAGCTGGTTACTGTATTCTCACGTGCGCTTCGCTAACGACTCCTGCGCTTGGGCCCGTAATGGTTCTGCTGCGTTGCGGGACCGATTTGGCGTAATCATCATTTGTTTAAGCACTCGGATGAATGAGCTTCTGTTGTGCTGCATCTTAGCAATAACAATGGCGCTTATCGTCCGGACTCCCTGTGGTACAATTAAAATTCCGTCGGAGTCTCCAATCTGCCTGCCAGCCATGCCTGCTGTTCACGTGCCCTTCCTGGGCCTACGTCAATCCCCTTTGCTGCTATGTATTATTCACAAGCTACCAGACGATTTTAGGGACTTACCTGGATACTCCTGGGCTTGAGAAAGCAAGAGGATGGAGCAAAGTTCTGGATGTCTGGCTTCATGAATCTTAAACTTACTCTTTATGGTCTGTGAATTGTAGATCAGTGGATCTAGTGGTGACGGGTCTGATCTGATCAGAACAGCAAAAAAAAAAACATTCCTAGTTCTGAAGCAAAACCGGCTGAGAACCACCGATTCCATCCAGAAATGCTCCTCTACTTGTTTCTATTTTACATGATTTGTCTCCACAACAAAACTTCTGCTTGGTTTCTCGTCATGTTCTCCTTTTCAACGTGACACGACGACAATGTAATTTCTACGTCCTCTAAAACTAATTTGGATGTAAATCTGCTATTTGTGGAGATGTCAGTTGGCGAATTGTTCAGTGGGAACCTGTAGAACCAGCCACGGCGGCTTGATTTTAGTTAAAACCAATTAGAAATGACCAGAAATAACAGCGCCTGGAGATGAAGTCATTTTTCTCTTCAACCTCCCTGGAGAACGCAAGGCCCCTCTATGGAGTTCCTTAAGTGTTTTAGAATATTAGGAGGAGAGATGATGAAAATCGTCAAGCTTTTTTAATCATTGCATTTTGCATTTGAAAGTTTATGAAGTATAATAAGGCTAAGTGTGTCAGTGCAAAACGGGTAAGAGAATGTCGGAATGACTTTGACGGAACAAAACTTGGATGACATCTGTCCTCTGTTCTGATTATATAACTCTACTTATGATTTGCAAGGTGATATGTAATTTAAAAATACACGCTAGGATGAAGGATATCAATCTGCTAAATTTGTATTGATCATAACACAGTTCTTGCAGAAGCATTCTTGGTTTTCATAATATGAGATGGGTGGAGATGAGATTAGTGTTGGTTTTTATAGACTAGTTGGTTATTCAAAGATCTTCACTTTCTAATGTTAACCTCAGAGTCAGATACACTCTGTAGAACCCCAGCAAGTGGTAAAATTTTCAAATATAAAATTATAATAAAACAAATAGCTAATCTCAATATGTTAACTATTTGAAAGTTAATACATTCTATACAGTGCGTGTATGTTTAAA
Source organism: Spinibarbus caldwelli (assembly GCA_039654775.1). NCBI lineage: Eukaryota > Metazoa > Chordata > Actinopteri > Cypriniformes > Cyprinidae > Spinibarbus > Spinibarbus caldwelli. Next base: position 16,315,281 of record CM077265.1, on the reverse strand, counting down.
CAGGACTTTACTGTACATTTTTTTTAGCTAGGCAGGAGAAATGTTCATAAGCATGTGTAATCTGCTAAGGAATGTGCACTGCATGTTATTTTCTGACCATCTTAAGACATCTGTGTATGTGAAAACAAAATGTTTTCTGTCATTTAGATGACAGGAGGAATGATTCATACAAGGTTATTGTCAGAAGAAGGACCGCCATACTAATGTCACTTGATGATGCTGTAACACAAACTTCCTTGTAGCATTTCTCTATGCTAACGCTAGTTTTTCTTGACTTGCAAGTGCAAAATTTTGAGCTTGTAAGATATCAATAGACACTATTCCATCCAGAACCCATATTTTTAACCACCAAAACTGAGGGGATGCTTATCAGTTTTATTGAATTTACCATTATGTGCTGCATTTCCCAAAAGCATTGTAAGCCCAAGTCAGGGCTGTCCAAACCTGTTCCAAGAGGGCCACTGTTCTGCAGAATTTAACTCCAAACCTAATTAAACACACCTGAACCAGCTAATCAAGGTCTTTAGACCCACTGGAAACTTCCAGGCAAGTGTGTTGGAGCTGTTTGGAGCGAAACTCTGCAGGACATTGTCCTCCAGAATCAGGATTGGACACCCCTGGCCTAAGTAGATTGTAGAAACCATTAGCACCAGTGGTCTCTACAATCTACTTATACTTGCGATGCTTTTGGGAAATGCAGCACAAGTAGATTGTAGAAACCATTAGCACCAATGGTCTCTTCAATCTACTTATGCTTACGATGCTTTTGGGAAATGCAGCCATGTTCAATATGTGGAGTTTGTGGCCTGTTGCTTAGCACATGAACTCTGATATCTTGAACTGTTATAGAGGCTTGATTCTGACCCATGTAATTTTTATTGTCTTAAGATACCCAGGCGCAAGGGCACCTACATCGAGGGGGCATTTATATTTCAAAGGGGGGGCCTATATCACGGGTGCAGTGTTTAGGGTGGGAAGCATGCAATCTGCAATCGTATGCAGTCACTGACACTCACGAAAGAGTTTTTTCCGCTTTCACTTTCGAAATTGATCATGTTCAGCAAGGAGGGGAAGGGGGGGGGGCAAGGTTTGTGAACTCCCGCCCCCCCAACCCAGCAACAACAAATGGCCCATTCATCGATTTTATTGCTGAATTATGTTGAGTCCAAGACCTTATCTCGCAATGGCTACTAAAAATGGAAGGTCTTTTTGTATTTTTTTTATAACTACATTGAGTCCTTAAACATTTTGTGTAATTGTAGGATGCCTACCTAAAACCAGGGGGCCATTCTTCCAGTATATCACAATTGCGTTGGGGTCCACCAACCCTCAAGCAAGCCACCCATCTCCATCTCTGTCATCATCCCCCACTCAGCAGTTACTTTTCCAGAGGTGTCTATACCAGCCTTGTCCTTGTATGGCTGAGAGAGCCACTGTCCTCCCCCCTCGCCGGTCTCCGTAGACTGAACAGTGAATGAGGATAAGTGTGAAGCAGCAGTCAATGAATCAAGTGGTCTGACCGGCAGCAGCTGGGGGGAAGAGAGAACGTTGAGCGGGACTGGCCTTGCATTAGGAACTTCCTCGCCTGTGTGTTTCTGCCACAGGTTAAATGGATCGTTCCCATTAGCACGGTTAGGGGACAGCTCCATTACGTGAAGGAGACTCTAACTTTGAATGTCACGGAGTGCCGAACCCCAGCGCAGCGCGTCAAGCACCCTGCCGGAGAGGCCTCACTGACAATAACCATCCATGATAATCATTTGCTGTCAGGCGCTAAGGAAGCTGAAATTATAATTCACAGCCTGCTCGACAGACCCAGGCAGGGCACTCTTCAGTGCCGCTGGTTGGGTGGCAACAGAACCTTCTTGCTCACACATCTAGGGTCCAAAAATTGAATTTGGACCCTGCACACATCCTTTGTATTCTGATATGAAACCAGTTTCACTATTTTTCTTATCATTTTAGACTGGGATTTGGATAAGGAACAAAGACCTTGCCTGGTTATGCAGGTCTGAGACCAGTTTTGTTATTTCATAAACATGAGCATGATACGGTTTCACCAGGAGAAGCTGAACCCAGATCAGCATGACTCTGTCACCGGGTTTTCCCCCATCTGTGATAAAGACAGCTTTACCTGGCAGGAATGTGGGCAACTCGGCCCTCCGTGGCAGATGTGCTAAAGGTTAACTTCAAACAGTCATCAGTGTGCTCGGCATATGGAACCTACAAGAGGAAGAAAGCAATGAATGATGGCTGTGGACATGCTTAGAATATTTTCCAGGAAATACCCAGCACACTCTTATCTGCACTGTTTGTCCCTGACAGTTTTTATGAACGGTAATATATTATGATTGTGAAATAGTTAAAAATGAGATTATGAGGTTATGTGTGGCTTTTTTTTTTTATAATGGAGTGTATGCACCCAAAATAATGTCTAGATTATATCAGTTTTGTATGACTCCCCTGTAGACATCCTGAAAGATGACCTTTAGCTTGGCTGATGCAAAAAGTGGAAATTAGTAAGTCTTTAGCCTTGAGTTGACTTTCATGTCCACAAATGATAACAAGCATATTTTTATGTCAAAGCCAATGTAACATCTAAAGGTATTGTTTTTTGTGCATGTGTTCTGAGGATGATACAATATGTTTTGGCATATCTATCTATCTATCTATCTATCTATCTATCTATCTATCTATCTATCTATCTATCTATCGTTCTATCGTTCTATCGTTCTATCATTCTGTTTGTTGTTCTGTCTGTCTCTGTCACAATCTTTATCTCTCTATTTTTCTTTGTCTCTCCATATATTTATCCATACATCCATTATCCATTGTATGTTTATCTTTCGTACAGTTACATATCTGTCTGTTTGTCTTGCAGTCTTTATCTACTTCTAAATGAACAAAGGAAATGTTTCCTTACTGTCCTTCAGTAATTTGATCAGTTGCTGAATTTCACAGCACTTTGTAACCGCAATCGTGATGTTGTCCTTTGAAGAAGACAGGGCGAGCTTTTTCCATCTGTCAAGGATGGATTCACCTCCAAACTGACCCATCACCCCATCTTCCAGTGGAGTAGACATAACTTGGCAGGCTTCACTGGTGTCAGGGCCTAGACCCAGACCCCCTCCAGCTCCAAACTCTGTTCACCCATTGGTTCTCGGGCCCCTTCCCCTTGCACCCTCCAATCAGAGCCCTCCCAATGACACCTAGAGGAGGAAGTGGGCTCTATCCCCACCCCTCCCCTCTCTCTCCTAGCAACAGGCCATTTTTCTGACCGAGTCTAGCGTCCTCTTTTTGACAGTAATGATTTCCAAGCAAGTACATTTTTTTTGTGTTAAGATTGGTTTTCATATCTGTAAGTGACATTGACAGAATAGCTGTTGTGGTTTGGGAAGGATCAGAGACAGATAGCTGATAGTGCTATGGAATAAGGATGGGGATCGCATGATGAGAGAGATAGAGAGGGAGGACAGAGCAAGAATGAGTGATAGTGACAGAAGTTGGATCAAAGACTGACGGCGTCCTCACAGTCTTCCCAGCAGAGTTCATGAGGTATCTGATAACCGCAAAGCACAACCTGTTTTGTTTCATGCTGCATGTGTGACTGGTCATTTTCAACATGGTGATAAAATATATGTTTTCCACAGTGGTTTTTGTGGTTACCCCTCAGGTATGCCTCCGCCAGCACGTTCACAAAGCTATATCTGAAAGGCTTGATGTCACCTAGGCTGTACTATTTGTTTTTAAGGCGTTAAATGGCTATTTGGACTTTGCTTTAGGCTACTGTTGTAGGTAATGCAGGTTTCCTGATATCTTCCAAACCTTTATGACTTCCTCTCTTCAGTGGAGTATAAAATGAAGATATTTTGGAAAAGTGTTGCCTTTGGGATATGCTGAGATGTTCTTAATTTTTGAATGCTGTTGAATTTTACAGGCATGTTACTATCAACTCTGAAATACATAGTCTAGTATTAGCCCTGTTATCTACTAATGAAACCTGTCTTCCACTCTTAAAAAAACTCTAAAAAGAATGTTATGAATTTTCTCTAAACTAAACCAAAGTACTATCCTACAGTGAATAAACAGGCCACTAGACCATGGCAGATATCGATGACTCCTCACTTTTACATTACTCGATTTGTAAACCGAGGGCTTGCCAAGAAAGAAACTGGCCCAAATCACATGGATTTGATAAATGGCTTATTCCCTTGGACCCACCATTTTATAATTTCACACAGACCAGAAATGTTCCCTTAAAGGGATAGTTAACTCAAAAATGAAAATCTTGTCAGAATTTACTCAGCCTCATGTTGTTCCAAATCTGTATTACTGTCCTCAGTGGAACATGAAAGATAATTTTAAATAAGGACTAATCATTCTTTACCATGCAGTCACAATGAGTGGATTTGGAACAACATGAGGATGAGTAAATAATGATAGAAATTTCAATTTTGGGTGAATTATGCCTTTAATATTTTGTGTTACACTGTCTCCTAGAATGAGACCTTTGTGTTTTGTCCAATGTCACTATTAGCCACAGCTTGACGTCATATTTTGGTAATTGCCGTTTACCCTGATGCTGAGTGCTTTGTGATTTGATTGCAGGAGTTACAAGAGGATTATTGCTTGTTTGTTTTTTAGTGCACTGTTGTTGTTAGACATTGCACTCCCAGCGATAACATTGTTGATCTGTGAAGCTTGACCGGAGTGCCTCAAGGTTCGCTACTGGGCCCTTTTTGCGTTTTTGCTGCTGTGTCCTCAGGTGTGTCTGTGTGCACATGTGCCTGCTCATTTGCTTTACCGTCTTTGACTCGTATTCCCCCTTCCCTCAAAAAAACATCTGAAGCATCGTTATCGCCGGCCAGGCCTCTTTTTATTTTCTGTGGAATTACTGAATCATGTCAGCTCGACGTCCCTTGAGTTTCAAATGCAAGCTGTAGAAAAATTAGCCATTGCTTCCGCATGACAAGTGGGATCTATTAGTCTGCTCTGGCCCATAGAGCATGAGCATGCTCAGTCCACATGGGACCCTCTGTTTCAGTAATAAGCGCACACACACACACACACACACACATACGCACATCCATCCGTGCCTCTGTGGCATTAGTCATGCTTTATAAGGTCAGACATAAAGATGCACCCGGTGCTTCTGGGCTACACTAACAGACATGAACATATTCACAGATCTGTTTAGCATTCTGTATGTGATTTCCTTTTAATTTCCATTGCGTGGAGGTCAACTGTGACAGCAAGGCAACTGCCTGGTCCGTGTGACGGCAACATACTGACCTGCCTGACCTTGCTTAGGCACAGCCTGTGGCAGCACTAGGAAGCATTAACACAGTCGAAGCTAGCTTTTGGCTTTCAGTCAATGTCACGGCTTACAGCATCTCCGTTCCAATATGCTGTCAGCTTTTTCTGTATTTTACATCACTTTCAGCTGTACACAACTGTAGTTTTACATACTATTTATTTTAAATAATGGAAAAGAAAATGTATTTCATGTTTTTTTATTATCTCTCTTTCTTTCAGGTATTTCAGTAACAAAGAAGACACACACTTGTAAGTGATTATTATTTTTAAATTAAATTGTTAATTCTAATTAAATTATTTTGATGTTAAGTATCATTTTAATATTATTGTTAATTTTAATTTTAATTTGATTCAAGTTTTATTTATTTGTGTCAGTCTGTAGATTGATTTTAATTTTATTTAATTTTATTGTATTTTATTTTCAACAATAATAGTGCTATTTGTAAGAAAACTGTTCCTCTGTTTAATTTTCACTGCTGAAAAATGCTTTTCTGCTATTGTTCATTTAAGAAATCTGAATCCTTCATAGAAGTCACATGATTTTTTTTTTAAGAAGGTGCTATATCTACTTTGCCTGCTCTTTGAAAACAAGGATGCAGTTTGTGCGTGACCTTCATGTGTGAGGTTAAAGACGTTCATTTTGATATGTCTCTGAGAGAGATAGGTATCAGCTCTGGAGAGAAGACTGTAGAATCTTTGACAGGTTGCATACGTGACCTTTCAAGACTCTGCATCCTACAGGTTAAGTATATCAGTGATTTGATCTTAGTTTCGAGTTCTGTTGAGGTTGCAGATCGGTTCAATTTCACACATGAACTTCTAAAGAAATGCTAAAAGCTGCATTTTTGAATACATCTTTATCAGTGCTACTTTAAATTATGGTAGCTCGTAGCTTGACTAGATACAGTTCTGAAGTAGTTAACTATAGTAAAGCTAACAATATCTCATTTTGTCACGGTAATGGTTAGCCCCTAACCGCTACTTGTTCAAATACTGTAGCTTGTTATTAGAAAAGCTAGACTATTTTGAATACATGTAGAGCTGTTAGTGTCTGTAGCATTGCTAGATAGCATCAGCCAGTTCCTGAGAGGCTGTTTTGTTTTGCATTTTAGTCAGCTATAAATCTAGCTAACGAACGATCATCTTGTCATTTTATTTGAAAATACTGCCATCCTTTCATCTGTCTACATTCACTTGACTTGTTGAAACACTTTAGAAATACCCGGTTGTAGCTGTCTTCTCCATTCAACCAGCGTAAAGGTGGATCAGTGGTCTTTCATCCTTTTCTTCCAGGGCCCTACTGCTATCTTAATTACGCCGCTGATCACTTCTCCTTAACAGAAAGAAGTGAAATCAAAGAACGTTTCAAGTGAGAAGGTTCAAAGCCACGGACCGGACTTCACTATTTAATCTCAATGAAAGAAATGCTAGTGGCGCGTGTCAAAGAAAGCGAGAGAGGCCATTGGAGAGAAAGAATAAGAGAATGAAGTGTGAAGACGACATGTTAGGGCTGGTGGCACAGGTCAAAGGGCGCTGTTTGACAGAGAAAGGGTTCAAAAGATACATAATGGGCAGAGAAAGGGCTTTGCCAGTTATGAAAGAAATTAGCATTTTTATCGCTTGTAATGTGCTAATGAATTGGCTGGTTTTTAGTAATGAAATCAAAGTCGACCCTAATTACTTTCATTAGTAGTAAGGAACCACCCAGCATACCCTAAAAACCATTATTGCCCTAGCACTGAATCATGCTAGCTAAATTAGCCCATTTTGGTATGTAATGTCAACTTCTCATTGAATTTGCTGTTGCATTTGGAAATGTGCCACATTAGAGAAATAAAATGTTCATGTTGACTTGAATGAAGGCATCAGCTGAGATTGGCTGGAGGATGTACAGTGTGTTGGGTGGGGGTTTGTGCAAATGTGCGTTTTACAATCAACTAGGCCGCATATGCACTCATAATGCATTCATGGAAGCAACTGAACTGGAACATGCTCATACACATGCTCATATGCACATGCAAACACACACACACCCAAGGCTATAACCCCCAAACATTTTATTTACACACATTACCCCAGTCTGGGGTTGCCAGGTCTGTGAGACAAAAGACAGCCCAATGCCCAATCAAAACTAACCCAAACTAGCCTAATAGCCAATAAAACCAGCCCACTATCAAAACTGAAAATAAGCCATTTTAGAGTCTCTATTGTGTATTTTCTTTGATTTGGAGGGATAAGGCTAGAAAACGCTACACAATTTTTACCCAGATTTTTGCTTCATTTTGCAGTCTGGAAGAGTTGATGCTTGTTGCCAAATATCAGAGCCAGTTTGCAGATTTTGGGTTGAGAGATTTCTCAGAAAATTGCGTATAGTGTATGATGGGCACAGACTCAGACCAGCTTCAGACTATTATTCCATCCAGTCAGAGGATATCAAACATGTTTGATATTTTGAGCTGATTTTAGAACACATTGAAATGACTTGAAAGTCTGGTAGTGTGTGATCCCCAGTCGCTTAGTGTACAATGCCCAGTTTTTCCTCTGTAATCATTTACAATGTCGACAATGTGATGTCTAGGGTTTTATAATCTGATCATTTTTTTTTTTATAATTTTTTTTCTTCCATTTTTTTCTCCAATTTCTTTCTTTCTTTTTTAAATTTATCCCAATTTATTGGTTAGTTACTCAGTTATCTGTAAATTCACAGTGTTGACCTGAATTTTTTCAGTAAAATACCATTCTTATGACCTGTTTTGACTTGGTAGGTCAAAAACACACATTATACAAATCTAATTTGAGCATCAAACCGCAAAACAAGAAAGAAGTAGCCAAATTCCCGCGGACTTGGCAATCCATTCCTACTCCAACAATCTTAACCATACACACTCGTCACAAACTCTCACCTACCCACACACATCACACAGACTCATCAGCCTCATCTCTCCACTCTTGCCTGAATGATCAAAACCGTGGAAGTGGCCCACCGGTCCCCTCATCAATATAAATTACAGGGCAGCTGTTGGCTAGCAGGCACTTTCCCGCTCCCTCTCGGCCTTCCCTGGCTGCACGTTCAGCCCTTAATAAGCCCGAGCACTTTCTGGAAGAGAACAGATACTTCAGTTCTCCTCTTTACGACCCACCGGCCGTCTCTCTGACCAGCTCAACGTCATATTGAAGTGCCACAGAGACAAAGCCAATGTAGGAACGAACATTTAATGTCAGAAAAGGTTGAATTTCACTTCAGATAAGACCATAGAATATGTGGTAGTGGCAGACCAATGTGTTGTATTTATATATATTTTTTACAGAGCAGGTTATGTGGTGGCCAATATATTGCACAAATATAAATAATACAACTTAAAGTGATCCAAACTCCACTTGATCCAAACCTGTACAGGGTTTCTGCAGGTATCATCAAATCGTCTCGGTTACGTATGTAACCCTCGTTCCCTGAAGGAGGGAACGGAGACGTCACGTCGGATGACCGACGAAATTGGGATCTCGTCAGAGAGACCAATCCACTTCGAGTGTAACTAAACGAGCCAATGGACATTGGCATGCGATTATTGCATCCAGCTGCCGCTGATCACAGCGTGAGCATAAGAGGCAGCTGATGCACCGCATCAATTATGTTTTCGCTGAGGAGCCGAGCCGGCGACCCGGCAGCTCAGCGGTGGTACAGCGACTGTGGCGACGGGACGTGACGTCTCCATTCCCTCCTTCAGGGAACGAGGGTTACATACGTAACCGAGACGTTCCCCTTTCAGTCGGTCACTCCGAGTCACGTCGGATGACCGACGAAATTGGGATCCCTACCAAAGCGCCACAGGAGCTGCCCCTTCCAGTGCCCTGTGTAGGGCTCCTGACCCTTCCTATAAGGCAGACAATAGGACCGGGCTCTACACAGAGAAGGTCAACTACTGGTGTTCCTTGAGCAACCCAAACAGTAGGACTAGGATAACACTGGGAAGCGTGCCCTTCCACTTGGAAGAGGCACACTGCGGAGTCACCTCCTCCCAGAGGGGGTTAAGTGACATTCAAACATGTGAAGTAACCCCGAAGGGCCCTATTGCACATGGAAGTCTCTGAGATGGCTCAGGCTGCATCTTTAGAGATGGCAGAACGTGGTCCGCCAGGGGAAACATGGCTCTAATAAGAATACCGTGGAATACACATATGGGATCCCAACAGGGTCTCTCATATGGGCACTAGCCTCGCACCAGATTTCAAGAATTCATTGGCTGAAGGCCTGGCGCCGGACGCCCCGCCGCGTCCGGACGCCGGAGTGCTGGAGGACTCAACAGGGTTTGCCTGGTTAAGGAACTCTCTGGAGAATTAGGCGTAAGGACGCCGCAAGCCGACTCTGAGCCGGCCCTCTCAGTGCCACTACCCGTTTGAGGTGAGAACACAGGAGGAAACCGGTTCGACACGTAGGCTATAAAACCTAGCGAACGTGTTGGGAGTCGCCCAACCCGCAGCTCTACAGATGTCTGTTAGCGAGGCACCACGAGCCAGCGCCCAGGACGATGCGACACCCCTAGTGGAGTGAGCACGCAACCTGAGCGGGCAGGGCACACCTTGTGCTTCGTAGGCCAAGGTGATGGCATCCACTATCCAGTGGGCCATCCTCTGCTTGGAGACAGCCTTCCCCTTCTGCTGTCCTCCGTAACAGACAAAGAGCTGTTCTGAGGTCCTGAAGCTCTGAGTTCTATCCACGTACTGACGCAGTGCGCGTACAGGACAGAGCAAAGCTAGGGCTGGGTCTGCCTCCTCCAGGGGCAGCGCTTGCAGGCTCACTACCTGGTCCCTGAAGGGCGTGGTAGGAACCTTGGGCACATAGCCGGGCCGGGGCCTCAGTGTTGCACTGGAGTCAGCCGGCCCAAACTCAAGGCACGACTCGTCGACCGAAAATGCCTGCAGGTCCCCCACCCTCTTGATTGAGGCCAATGCAGTCAGGAGTAGGGTTTTCATAGAAAGAAACTTCAACTCGACTGACTGCAATGGCTCAAAAGGGGCAGTTTGTAGGGCTCTTAGCACCAAAGCCAAATCCCAAGAGGGAAGGGAGGGAGGCCTCGGAGGATTTAACCTCCTGGCCCCCCTAAGAAACCTGACGACCAGATCGTGCTTCCCCACCGACCTCCCCTCTATGGGGTCGTGGTGGGCAGAAATAGCAGCAACATATACCTTAAGGGTGGAGGGGGACAGCCTACGCTCCAACCCTTGTTGCAAAAAGGAAAGCACAGCTCTGATCGAACATCTCCGGGGGTCCTCCTGGTAAGAGGAACACCATTCGACGAACAGGTTCCACTTCAGCGCATAGGCCCGTCTTGTGGACGGTGCTCGTGCTGAAGCGATAGTGAGCGCTACCTCCTGGGGCAGGTCACCTAGAACCTCCGCGTCCCGTCCAGGGACCACACATGAAGTTTCCACAAGTCTGGACGCGGGTGCCAGAGGGTGCCCCGTCTCTGAGAAAGCAGATCCTTCCTCAGAGGAATCGGCCAGGGAGGGGCTGTCGCGAGGAGCATGAGTTCCGGGAACCAGGTCCTGTTGGGCCAATATGGAGCCACTAACAGGACCTGCTCCTCGTCCTCCCTGATCTTGCACAATGTCTGTGCTAGCAGGCTCACTGGGGGAAACGCATACTTGCGCAAGCCCTGGGGCCAGCTGTGTGCCAGTGCATCCGTGCCGAGCGTTGCCTCGGACAGGGAGTAGAACCACTGGCAGTGGGTGGTTTCTGGAGATGCAAACAGGTCTACCTGAGCAACTCCGAACCGACTCCAAATCAGCTGGACCGCCTGGGGATGGAGTCTCCACTCCCCAGGAAGTGCCGCTCGAGACAGCTCGTCGGCCGCCTGATTGAACACTCCTGGGATGTGGATGGCACGAAGGGACCTCAGATGCTTCTGACTCCAGAGGAGGAGGTGGCGGGCGAGTTGCGACATGCGACGGGAGCGCAAACCGCCTTGCCGGTTGATATAGGCAACGGTCGCAGTGTTGTCCGTACGGACCAGAACGTCCCTGCCCCGAAGGCGCCCTCTGAGGCGGCACAGGGCAAGGCGTACTGCCAGCAACTCGAGGCAATTGATATGCCAACGCAGAAGGGGGCCCGTCCAAACCCCTGATACTGCGTGCCCGTTGTACGTGGCACCCCAGCCGGTGGCCGAGGCATCCGTGAATACCACAGCATGCCTGGATACCTGCTCCAGGGGCACTCCTGCCCGAAGGAACGAAGGATCTGACCACGGGCTGAAGGTCTTGCGGCAGGCCGGTGTAATCTGAACCCGGTGAGTACCGCGTTTCCACGCCCACCTCGGGATTCGACCATGGAGCCAGTGCTGAAGCGGTCTCATATGGAGCAGACCGAGCGGAACTATGGCCGCAGCTGCAGCCATATGCCCCAGGAGCCTCTGAAAGAGTTTCAGTGGGACCGCTGTCCTGCCTGATAAAGTCTTGAGGCAGTTCAGCACTGACTGAGCACGTTCCTGGGTGAGGCGTGCTGTCTGGTTGACCAAATCCAACTCCATGCCGAGAAAAGAGATCCTCTGCACTGGCACGAGTTGCTCTTTTCCCAATTGACCCGAAGGCCCAACTGGCTGAGGTGCCTGAGCACCAGGTCCCTGTGTGCGCACAACAGCTCTCGAGACTGTGCAAGTATGAGCCAGTCGTAGAGGTAGTTGAGAATGCGCACACCCCGTTCTCTCAGGGGAACAAGGGGCCGCCTCTGCGACTTTGGTGAAGACACGAGGCGAAAAGGGACAGCCCGAAGGGCAGGACCTTGTACTGATATGCCCGACCGTCGAACGCGAATCACAGGAATGGCCTGTGTCGCGGGAGAATCGAAACATGAAAGTACGCGTCCTTCAGGTCGATTGCTGCAAACCAATCTAGGGGACGGACGCATCCAAAAATGCGTTTCTGCGTCAACATCTTGAACGGCATCTTGTGAAGTGCACGGTTCAAAACTCGCAGATCCAAGATCGGTCGTAACCCACCGCTTTTCTTGGGCACAATGAAGTAAGGGCTGTAAAACCCCGACCTCATATCGGCTGGAGGGACCGGCTCTATTGCATCCTTCGCCAGTAGGACTGCAATCTCCGCGAGCAAGACAGGGGCATCGACGGCTTTGACTGAAGTGAACCGGATGCCCCTGAACTTGGGGGGACGCCGGGCGAACTGAATCGCATAGCCGAGTCTGATGGTCCGCAGGAGCCACCGGGATGGGCTGGGGAGCGCTAACCAGGCTCCGAGAGACCGCACCAGCGGGGCCAACGGGCCCACCGACATGCCCGCGGTGGGGCAGCGAGGTGGAACACAGGGACCGGCCCCAGGGCCTGTGACGGCCTGGCCTGTGACGGCAGGGGGCGGGGTCTGGGTGTGTAGTGTAGCACTCACCTGATTTCTCCTCGCGTGGGAGGAGACACAGGAACCCGGCTTGAGGCTTGTGACAGCCCGGCGTTTGACGACTTGAAGCGGGGACTGGAGTGCTACTGCCCTTACCTGGTTCCACGAATGGGCAGGAGGGGTGCTCTTGGGCAACCACCCGCTGCCTGCTGGCGAGAGAGGAGGAGGGAAGCGATCCTGTGATGCACGGATCACCACTCTCCTCCTCTTGAGACCCGGAGATTGAGGAGACCGCTCTTTACTGATGTTTTGGGTACCGCTGGCTGCTGGGCCAGCGGCGGAACAAAATGAACAAAAGATACTCCACCCGGCCCTCCTCCGGGGGAGGGAGTGGTGCAGTCACCATCTCCCGATGAGCAGTCTCCTCCATCTCTGGGTCGACCGTCCCAGGGCCTCTTGCACTTGCGCTTGCCGCCAGGTTTGGCGGGGGCCTGGACGGGCTGGGCGTCCTGCCTGCGACCGGCTCCACGACGCTGCCTGGTGAAAGGCTGCTGCGGCTGCGCGGGAGCAGGGGCGGCCGCAGGGGGGCGCCCACGGCGACGAGCAGGCTGAGTGGCTGCAGCCGGAGTGGAAGCAGCAGGTTTCCTCCGGCGCATGATGTGTTTGCCTCAGTCTGCTTCTGGGCTGCCGAGAACTGCTGGGCAAAGCTCTCGACAGCGTCGCCGAAAGGGCCGGTCTGTGACACGGGAGCATTCAGGAACTGTACCTTCTCCTGCTCCATGTCAGCGAGACACAGCCAGAGATGGCGCTCCTGGACATCGCACGACCCAGAGACTGTGCGGTCACCTTCGTCGCTCGTAGCGCGAGGTCCGTCGCAGCATGCAGCTCATGTAGAACCGCCAGGTCGTGACCACCCTCGTGCAGGTCTTTCAGTGCTTTGGCCTGGTGGACCTGCAGCAACGCCATAGCGTGGAGGGCGGAAGCCGCCTCCCCACAGGCTCTATAAGCACTGCCAGTTAGACCTGACGAATACTTAGAGGCCCGTGAGGGGAGACACGGATCACCCCGCAGGGTGGAAGCGGCTGTTGGACACAGTTGCATGGCCACAGACCGTTCCACCGAGGGGATGCCCGCATACCCCAAAGCGGCTCCACCATCGAGGGTGGTGAGAGCGGAAGAACTACAAGATGTGTTTCGGGCAGTGAAAGGTGCCCTCCACGATCTTGTCAGCTCCTCATGCACTTCCGGAAAGAATGGCACCGGAGGGGGGCGCTGAGAACCAGCGCCACCCCCACCGAGGAACCACTCGCCCAGCCTCGAAGGATCGGGACACGGTGGCTTTTTAGGATTCCACACGAGCCCGACATTCTCGGCGGCCCGGGAAAGCATAGCCGTCATCTCTGGGTCTGGCACGGACAACGCTACCACACCCGAAGGGGGCAACGCAGCCGGGTCGTCATCCCCGGAGAGAGAGGGCCCGCCCTCCGATGCAGTGATCGACATCTGGTCGTCAGAGGGGGCACCGAAGGAAACGCGTGGCCAGCGCGCTCCTTCGGCAGCTCCACCGGCTGCGGAGTGCTTGAGGGGTGAGGAGCTCCACTTGGGGAAGCCCTCACCGTAATCCTCAAATCACCTCTGACTCCACCGGATCCAGTGTGCACGCCGGATCACGGCAGGCAGAGGGACTCTGCCATGTTTGACATAGCAGAGTCGCACTCCGAGATGGTCATGTCCCCGCAAGAAGAACATGAACCATCCACGAAAGCCACCTCAGCGTGCTGAATGCCCAGACACGTGAGGAAGCGATCGTGACCGTCCTGAGGCGCCAGGAAACGACCACACCCAGAAACGCACGGGTGAAAAGACATCTTTAAAAAGACGCGATCACCCGTGTTGCTCTTTTAGAGAAATTGCTCTTTCAGAGAAATGCTCTTTTAGTGCTGAAGCACGCAGGGGAGCTGGTCACCGCACACTCCTAGTGTGGCTGTCAGCAGGAAGACGATCTTTCTCTCCCGGACACCGTGACCACCGCTGCCGCGCCGTAACGCCCGCACTCGCTCGCAGAACACTCTCTTGGAAGGGAGAGCAGTAGCTTTAACCACTACCGCTCGGCTCCAAAGCGAAAGGATAATTGATGCGGTGCATCAGCTGCCTCTTATGCTCACGCTGTGATCAGCGGCAGCTGGATGCAATAATCGCATGCCAATGTCCATTGGCTCGTTTAGTTACACTCGAAGTGGATTGGTCTCTCTGGCGAGATCCCAATTTCGTCGGTCATCCGACGTGACTCGGAGTGACCGACTGAAAGGGGAACTAATTTAATGGTTTTTAATGCCTTTTTAATGCCATTTTAAAAAATGTCATACATGACCCATATATATATATATATATATATATATATATATATATATATATATATATATATCACTACACACACTACCAGTCAAAGGTTTTTAAAGTTTTTGAAACAAGTATCTTCTGCTCACTAAGGCTACAGTAATAGTACTATTGAGAAATATTATTTAAATTTAAAATAAATGTTTTTTTTTTTTTTTTTTTTTTTTTTTTTTTTTTTTTTATATGTATATCTGTTAAAATGTAATTGATTTCTGTGATCAAAGCTGAATTTTCAGCATCATTACTCCAGTCTTCAGTGTCACATGATCCTTCAGAAATCATTCTAATATCCTGATTTTCTGCTCTGTTATGATTATTGGTGCTCAATCATTAATAAAGGTTCTTATTATTATCATCAATATTGAACACATTTTTTCTACTTTATATTTTTGTGTAAATCATGATACATTTTACTTTTCAACATAAATTTCATAAATAAAAATCAGCATTTATTTGAAATAAAATATTTTATAACATTACAAATGTCTTTACTGTCACTTATCATCAATTTAATTTGTCCTTGTTGAATAAAAGTATTTATTAAAAAAAAAAAAAAAACTATTTTTTATTGTATTTTTGAAGGGTAATATATTGTGGTTTGTTTCCACAAAAAATTAATAAGCACAACTGTTTTCTATACTGATAATCAGAAATGTTTCTTGAGCAGCAAATCAGCATATTAGAATGATTTCACTGAAGACTGGAGTAATGATACTGAAAATTCAGCTTTGAATCACAGGAATAAATTATATTTTAAAATGTATTCACATAAAAAAACTGTCATTATAAATTGAAATAATATTTCACAATATTACTGTTTTTATTGTATTTTTGATCAAATAAATGTAGCCTTAGTAAGCATTAGAGACTTCTTTCAAAAACATTAAAAAATCTTAATGATCCCAAACTTTGACCAGTTATAGGCCTATGTTTTAAATTAACCATTCAATTTGACAATAATGCAATGATTATAATCTTGGATATGTGAGAAAATCTACATAATTTAAACTATCACTTCTATATCAGTTCTTACTTACTGAAATCAGCATATTTGTGATATTAAATTGATTTCCAAGGTGTTTTTTTTAAATAAAGAAAGGGCAATTTTTTTCTTTTTTTTTTCCTAATCTAATTAAAATGTTTGCATTATCTTTCATATCAAATTCTTACATTTCATTAATGAATTTACATTTACATTGAAAAATTACAGCTGCATGAATAATGTTATGAGCTTAGTGTTTTAAATTATTTTTAATATACAAATATGAAAAGTTTAAAAAAATGTACTGATACTTTAAAATATGAGAGTAAACCGCCAGTAGGTAGCGTCAAGTGACTGTGTTAATTAGTGAACATTTAAATCATTAGTTCAAGTGATTCATTCAGACGACTGATTCATTCATGAATCAAGCAAGTGTCTATCTTTATGAATGGATCACTGAATCATTGACTCAAATTATTAATTCAAAAGCGCTGAGTCATTCAGTAATGAAACACCACTGTGTGCTGCTCGGAGATTAGTGAATGAGTGGAGGCGATTACAAAAATGTTCTGCATGTGTATCACACCAATGTACATATTTTGCGACAGCAAATTAAAAAGTTATTAATTATGAAGGCACTATATTCAAAGTAAACTGGCATTATTTTTATTCAAAAAATAATATAATACACGAAAGAAGATATTATGAAGAATGTTGGTAACTAAAAATTGACGGTAGCCATTGACTTCCATAGTAATACTATGGAAAATACTAAAAAAAAAAACCCGATGAAAATCAATGGCTACCATCACCAACATTCAGAATTTTCCATGTTTGGGTGAACTATCCATTTAAGACAAATTAGTTTTTTTTTTTTTTTTCTTAAACTGTTTTGCTCAAATTCAAAAACTTTTAAAACTACAAACGTTGAAAACATCATTTCTTTTTTTTTTTTTTCTTTTTCTTTTTTTTTGACTGAAGCTATGTGAAAAATCATTGACTAATTGGCCTAGGCAATATATTTGTTTACCACAGTGAACACAACATTTCTATTTAATTTTTTTTTACACTTTTGTCAGAGCTGTGGCCTAGCAGTTAGCAAACAAGTTCAAGTCCATCCCCTATCACTTCCTATCAATAAAAGGGCAAAAATAGCGTATGAAAAGTTATGCTTTTAAAACAAAATAAGCTGCAGAATAAGCGACAAGTGCAAATTTCACTTTTCAAATTGTGAAATTTCACATTTCTGAAAATGTTGATCTTTTTAAGCTGTTGTTTGTATGGTTAGAACAAATGCTCCCAAGTCATTTGAGAATGTGGCATAAACATCAACTGTGAAACTCTCTCCACAGGCTCTGTTTTACAGCTCAGTTTCATGTATGGTTTTGCTTTACATTTGAACTTGACAGTTTTATGGCCGGCCTTTTTATATAGTGCTACTGCAAGGCCATGTGTTTCATTCTGGCAACAGACTCTTTTCCTTAGATAAACAGTGCTGTTTAAAAAGCTCTTTGAGAGGAAAAACACAACACTGGACAGGAATTAAGTACTTGGATGTCTCCTGTTAAGAACAGGGTGTTCTAAGGAATTTAAATGAATGACAGAAATAAAATATTGTCCTATAAAAGGTCCATCGGACTTTTTAGTAAAAAAAGTACTTTGTTAAGGCAAATTCTTTTGTTCAAGCTTGTCAGACAGGAAAAAAAATTAACTTTTTTCTAGAAGAAAATACCAGTGGTGTTTTCCTGTGCAAAACTTGTCGTCTGAATGTGACAAATGTGGTTTTCGCATGTTACTATGCGGGTGTTTATTGGAGATTTTAGGGCATAAGTAAAAGCCTTATGATATTCTGGTCCTTTCAATGTCAATCTACAGTAACAGATCACCTCCCCTCAACAAACCACATAATTTGAGGTGTGATTCATGTCTGTAGCAGCGGTACTACTAAACTTCTGGAAATTGTTACCTGCCACTGACTTGCCATTTCTAATTATTCCCACACCCATATAATTATGTCTGAGTTTAATTAAAATTACTGGTAGAATGTGACTATGTCCTGAATTCAGTCTACAATAGAGTCCAGTCTCTGCTCTACTGAGATGAGTTGGTGTTGTTGTAACCTGTCTAGGAGGACGACATGTTGATAAGATTCACTAGGTGATTACAGGCTGTAGACTGGTCTATAATCTTTTATTTGTGTATGTATGTTTGCATCTTCATATATGTGTGTGTGTCTCCTAGCTCTCATATCACAATGCCGATCCTTGGCCGGAGAAAGCATCTGTCTCGCCAAGTTGCAGCACCTCACAAGGAAAAAAACAAAACAAAAAAAAAAACAGATGAGCAGAATGATTAGTGCCTAGATTTAAAAAAAAAAAAAAAAATGCATGTAGCACTAATTCAGTCACTGATAGCAGCTCTAGTAGAGTTAAACAACATTTGAAATTGCAAAAATAATGACTGTTTTTAAACAGGTTTCCCCATCACTCTGTGCCATTGGTTGAACAAAACAAATAGCCTATCCTAAACTCACACCATTGGCTGAGCTAATGTTGCTGTTCTGAGCTGGTCGGGATATTCAAACAAACAGAGCAATGTTTTGAAACCACCACATAGACACACATCCAAAATAGTGTACTGTCTGTAGGTACTAAATTTGAATTTTAACTTACTTAGCAACCGTTAAAAAAAGTAAGTTCTGTATAGTATGAAGATACTGCTATGTTGTTATTGTCACATGACCTACCAGTGTCAGTTGCGTTGCTTAACTGCCATTCGTAAATCCTTCCCCGTGGCCTCATGGCATAGTAAAGTGTACATCAAATGCACACTTCAGTGTCTCGCAGGAAGTAGTACAGGTATTTTTTGCCTACTATTTTTTGAATACTCTGAATTCGGACATACTACTTTTATGCTGTACTGTTTTGCGCATACTGTATAGTAGGAGAGTTTTCAATTTTGGATGCAGTGACAGTGTTTACACTGTGAAATCTGCCTTCAAATGGCTTGGGTTATAGCTACTTATAGTTACCTTAATAAATACATTTTCTTTATTGTGTCAATGTATTTCTTATTGAAAAAGGAAGTTGAGATGAGGGAAACAATCCGCAACACAACAAAATTAGCACAACACAGTGGAAACAAGTTGCAACACAGCAAAATTAGCACAACACAATGGAAACAAGCCACAGCACAATGGAAACAAGCCATAGCAAAACAGAAACAAGTCGCAACACAACAAAATTAGCACAACACAACAGAAGCAAGCCGCAACACAATGGAAACAAGTCGCAACACAACTAAATTAGCACAACACAACGGAAACAAGTCGCAACACAACGAAATTAGTACAACACAATGGAAACAAGTCGCAACACAATAAAATTAGCACACCACAACAGAAACAAGTCACAACACAACGGAAACAAGTCGTAACACAACGAAATTAACACAACAGAACAGAAAAAAGCCGCAACACAACAAAATTAGCACAACACAACAGAAAAAGCCACAACACAGTGAAATTAGCCCAACACAATGAAATTAGTCCTATGCGTTGTGTTGTGGTGATTTCATTGTGTTGTGCACTACTGGGCCACCATAGGAAGTGGCATTGGGTAAGGATATTCCAAAGGACAATTGATTGGACAAAAATTTGAAAATGCCCCCAAGTGCAGGATGAGTCATCACTGTTTTTTATGCATTTGCTAAGAGGAGAAAGACTAGATTTTAAACAGATGTATATATATGATAAAAGTTTAAATTTTAGGAGTATATTAGCATATAGACACATGGACTCAAAGCCACACAACATAGTTTTTGAACTCATGGGGTCTGTTTTGTATGTATGTCTTATTTCCCGGCAAATACCGAATAATAAACATGCAATCTACTTGCATGCACATGGAAATCTGCCTAGATTTATGTGATATTCCGAAGTTGTCAGAAGCTCCTGGTATGAAGAGCAGAAGATAAATGGGCTCGGTATTACGCCATGGTTTGTTATTCTTTTGAGAATTATTCTCTCCTAACGCATTGTTCTGCCATGATGCTTTTAGTCATGGATGACAGGTATTGAGCAAATGAAGTATTTGCTTGTTTAGGGCAGCACAGGGAGAGCGACAGCTGTAGCAGAGTGTTAGCGGAGCCCGTCTGAGTCCCGTGCAGGTTAGTCGTGACCGGAGGGACGTGGAGGTATTGATCCAATGCGAGAAAGAGAGAGAGGGAAGCTGGAGGAAAGGCAGAGAGAAAGAAAGAAAGCGATGGAAAGACATTGACTGAAATGGAGTCTGGAAAAAGGAGGGAGAATAAGAGTGAGAGAGCTGTAGAGAAGGCTTATCTGTCTACATAGCGAGGACAGGCTGTGTCAGTGTTTATTGAGAAGCATGGCCTCACCCTTGCCAGTTCATTTGTTTACCGCCCCGTCCAGAGCTGAGAGAGTCACAAAGAGGCAGCCATGCTAATCTCAATCAAACGTTTAAGACATTACGGCCGACCTCGTTGAAATATTAATGGACCATTCTACAATAGGTTCCTCTTGAGTCTCTTACATGTTTAAAAATGACTAACAATGAATAGCTGATGCCAATGTTTTCTATTACATCAACAAAATTCAAGTAACTTTATTTATTTATTTATTTATTTTTACTTTAATAATTCATTAAGACTTAGCCTGCTTGGTTGTGAGTCAATCCTGTTACCATTATATTTAGGAAGTTTCCGTTTCCTTTCAAGTGAAATTGCACAATGCAATTTATTAATACCTAAACACATTATTTGTTTGAGAAAATGTTTAAAATTTTAGGAAATATTTTATTAACAGCGGCACAAAGCATAATCATATATTCAAAACTCACATTAAAAACCACAATAAACAGTACCCATTCATATGATTAATCAAACATGAATTTCACAACTTCCTTGTGTTCGATGTTTTATGGCATTTCATGAATCATTATTTATAAGTTGTCATTGTAGCGAGGTCATTTGCTGGAACTTGGATGAGAGCCGTCTACGGATAATCTAACACTGTAGGGATTTATTAAACATAATCATGCTGTACACAGCCAATAATGCGTCCCAGCAGTGGTCTGACATATTTCTGTTGCACGGCTAAAACGTAAATGAGAGTTGCATGGTGCAGCCTATTTGTTGAAATATATTTAATCATTTTGTCTTGATTTGGCACACATAGGGCTTGCATATAACCTCTCAGAGGAGACATTTATATGACAATTTCGTCAACACTGGTTATGTGCACCAGATGAAGGGCTGGAAAGTATTGAAAGGATTTAAGAGTGACACGAGATCGAGAAGCAACAAGTCACAAAGGAGTGACCTTCATCATCTTGTTTTGTGAAGACTGACATATGGAAGAGATTTGTTATATGTCATCTATCAAGAGAAGTGATGGTCACAGCATGCTACGGTGTGTTTTTTTGTCACGCCAGTTGGCTAAGTGCTTGGTAAATGAAGTGAACACAAGCTCGTCAGAAGAGACTGTTTTGAATGGACGGAGCGTCCCAGGAGTGCGCTTTCTGACGAAGTGATTTCGCTCTCAGCATGCCTCAGAAACCTGAAGTTTTTTCATCCTCAAACAACAAGATACGCTCGGCGGAAAAAAAAGGCAGCACATTCAAATTGACACTCTCCAATTTTAACAATAGATTATGTTTCATCTTTTTTCCATTTGTTTGTGCCATGGAAAGAATATTTTCTTTTTGGACACTTTGCTTTAATCCATAATAGCCTGCCATTTTTTATCAGAAATAGGTCAGTATATTCACAACAGAG
This sequence comes from Spinibarbus caldwelli, assembly GCA_039654775.1. NCBI lineage: Eukaryota > Metazoa > Chordata > Actinopteri > Cypriniformes > Cyprinidae > Spinibarbus > Spinibarbus caldwelli. The sequence goes on along the minus strand of CM077265.1, from coordinate 16,293,452 downwards.
AAGGATGGGACGCTTCAGTAAAAAAGGAAATCAATAGAGACATCTATTTGTCTTAAACCAGGACAGCATGATTTTTATCCCTTTCTTCTCTCTACCTCGATACTTTTTCTTCCATCCACACAAAATGACAGCTCTTCATTTTTCAGCGAAAGCATTACGGTTGGCCATTTTGCCATTTTTCTGAATTGCAAATGGGCCTTAGTGAATGTGTTTTTTGCATAAATTGTATAAATTGAAGCAAGGCTATTTTTTTGCTCTTCCATCACCTTCTTTGGTTGAATGTGTCTGAATGGGAGAGGTTTGGCATGACGGTTGCTTTTGTGTCCTTTTTGACCAAGATGGGGTCTGGCGTGGAGTTGTTACAGTAGGGGTTACTCAGGGACGGGTACTGGGCCCCCTTCAGTTTCTTTGTTGTCACTTAATCTGTCTCTTCCCCTCTGTGGCGGGCATGCTTTGTGCCGCCCTCAGCTTCGTCAGCTCTTCTCCAGCCGTGCTGTCCCTTTGTGAGTCCCTCTGAACCTGAAAGACCTTGTTGTGAAGAGATGTCAGCCTAGTAAAACAACGGCGAATGACATGTGTCACACACACGAAGCCTGTTTGCTGTTGTGGATTATATACAGAGCTCCATCTGCTAAGGTGGATTACAACTTTGCATATTGCTGCTAGTGACAGTGGACAGGCACGTGCCTACGTGGGCACTTGGGCGGCGCCATAGTGCACCTGCCTAGCCATTCGGTGAAGTGGTACGGCCTTGTACGAGCTAAAGCAGGTTATCCGTCACTCCCCACTTTCTCCATGTCTCATCACTTTTCTGTCTCACGCAGCCGTCCAGTGGCCGACAAGTGCAGCATGTCAGCATGAAATGAGGGCTTTGATTCATGGGCCAGGACAGAAACGGAGGTCATCTGGCTCCGGCAGATATGAACGCCATTGATGGAGGCTGACTGCTGATGTATAAGATGGTGCTGATGAAATGTCCTTGCGCCATCATTAGCTTCCTCTATGGTCTGGTGCATGCAAGCAGACACGTTCATGTACACATACACTGAAAACACACACCTAGTCTCGCGCAGCCAGAGCTTTGACTAAATGACATAAGGCCTGGTCCTGTTTTTTTTTTTCTTCTTCTTTTTCTTCTTTTCAAAATTTGGGGGTCAGTAAGATTTTTTTTTCTTTTTGACAGTAAAGATATTTATTATGTTACAAAATATTTCATTTGAAATAAATGCTTTTCTTTAGAGTTTTCTATTTAAAGAATCCTGGAAAGAAAAAGACTGCAGTAATGGCTGCTGAAAATTCAGCTTTACATCACAGGAATATATATTACACTAGAAAACAGTTATTTTAAATTATAATAATATTCTACAATATTACTGTTTTTACTGTATTTTTAATCAAATAAATACAGCCTTGGTGAACATAAGAGGCCTCTTTCAAAAGCATTAAAATATCTTACTGACCCCAAACGTATACATAATCTGAGCTGGAACTTGCTACAAAAATAAGGATACTATGCTGAACTGTCATCCTTCACCTTAAGAATTATGCCTCTTCACAAACCATCTTTATTATGTGAGTTACAATGGCAGTAACTGCAGAAGTGCAGAGACAATTATGCACTCTGGAATAATGAGAACTATAATTATCATGTAAAACTTCTGTTTCTAAATTATTCAGCTGTAATTTTGTTGAATAAACCATGCAAAAGACTGGGATTTTCAAAGAGATCAGTCTTTCATATTAGAGATACTTTAGAAACCATTGGAAAACCACTTCACAGCCGCAGAAGAACAGACTGCAGATGCTGTATCTGAGTGAATAGAGCTGTGTGTGTCTTTTGGTCCTCTTGAATGTTTTGTTAAAGGGATAGTTCACCCAAAAATTAAAACACAGCCCTTACACAAAGCTATCATATGGCTTCAGAAGACTTGAAATATAAGTGATATAGAGCTCTTTTAAGCAACTTTTATTATACTTTTACATCCTTTCTGAGGCTTGAAAGATCCAGTCCTCATTCTTTGTTAATTTCATGGAAAGAAGCAATCGGTACATTGTTTAATCTATGTGTTCCATAGAAGAAAGGAAGCCATACAAGTCTGGAATGACGTGAGAGTAAATGATGACAAACTTTTCATTTTGGGTTGAACTCTCCCTTTAATACTGAGCATGGGAAAAAATGGCCCCACACCTCACTTTTTCGTCCTTTTCAGGTCCTCGCTCTCTCTTTTCCTCCTCTACTTGTACCATCTTCCCTTGCAGTGTTTTAATGTATCAGCGGTTGTCAGTGCGACTCCACCTGCACACTTAGCACCTTGCCGGCTTTGTATCCATTCTGATTAAGTGGCAGACTCCTTAATGATGTGGTGGACTCGCTCCAAAGATCAACTTCATTTTTCACCACACGGTCATTAAAGAACTCGCCTCTTTAATTTCTGCTTGCATAATTCAAATCGGTCGCACCCTGCCATATACACTGCGGACAAACAGAAAAAGTGTACAAATTTTGAACATAAAACTCAAGAACCCTTTTACAAGCATAGTTCTTGTAAATGAATAGTAATTATTGATTTGAAGATATGTTATCATATTCATATAATTTCTATCATGTTTTTTTTCTTAAAATCTGTATGTTTTTCTGTCTTCCAGAAAACAAGAAGTTTAGCAAGTTGTCCTTCTATTAAATGCAAGTGAATGGGGATGGACGCTGTTGAGCTCAAAAATTTAATAACAAAGCACCATAAAAGCATTTTACACAACTCACACAACTGTATTCTATGTGTTCTGAAACCATATAGCAGTTTTAAGTAAGTATTTTTAAGAAATTGTTGTCTGAACATCTTCACATCCATCATAGCTTTCCAATCTTATTTGTCTCAGACAGATCGACATGCTTTAAAAGGCTTAAGTTTTGGTCTGTTTCTCACACAAAACTATTCAGACCTGGAATATAGCAAAAAAGTAATATAGACTGCTTTTTTGGTGCTTTTTATGTAATTTTTAGAGCTCGGCAGCATCCATACCCATTCACTTTCATTGTATGGAAAAGAGCAGCCAGGATGTTCTACTCAACATCTCCTTTTGTGTTTCACAGAAAAACTAAAATGACATGAGTGTTTCATTTTTGGGTGAATAGTGCCTTTTATATTACATTCCTTAGCCTCACAGATTACAAATGGCTCTGGAGGAATTTTAAGTTAGATTGATTCGCAGAAAGAAGCGTTCATCTCATTTTGTGTTGCATTAAGAAGCTGTCGTAACAGAGAGAGATTGCGCTCGTCTAGGAGTTGTGTTCTTGAGACAAATGTACATTTACCCAATAATGTACTGGATTACCGAATCAAGGTCGATGCACAGCAACTTTATCCCTTAATCCCATGTTTTGGTTTCAAACAGCATTTGCCATCCAAACTGAAAATAAAATGACAAATCTGAAAACAGGAAGAGACATAAGAAGTGGTCTTAAGGTTGGGGGATTTTTTTAATTCCCCCAATGAGGTTACTGCTTCGTTTGCTGATTATAAGGAGAACTCTTTTCGTGCCTCATGTTACTTAAAAAACCTTTGTTGACTATTTTTGTCACATACTTTTCGGTTCTTGTAGCTCAATTGATAAATCATGTCACTAGCAGCAGGAAGAACACAGATTTTATTCCCACACTGAAAAAAAGGTTGGTAGAGGTAATTTTCACTCAGATATTGCTAGTAAATTTCATAAACATTTACAAACAAACAGCAAGTAACACATTGAATTAGGCATGACATTTTAGATAATTTAAAAACAAAAAATTCTTGGAAAATGTACCCCAATAATCTTACAACCCCTTTTTTTTTTTGTTAATTTATTTATTTTTTTACAGTGCAAGTAATGCACATACTGAAATGTGTTGCTTTTATGCACTTTAAAGTCAGCATTAAATAAAAAAATAAAAAATTCTTTTTCTAAATGCAAGTCATAGGTTTTATTATGATAGTGATATGGTAGTTACTGGCACAGGCTAAAAAAATTGCAAGATATAGTCAGAATTGTGAGTAATAAAGTCAAAATTGCAAGATATAAAGTCAGAACTGCATGACATGAACTCAGATTTGTGACCAGTTGCAATTTTATGATTCACAATTGCGAGATACAAACTCAGTTCTGAGAGGAAAAGTTAGAAGTTTATAATTCTTAATTGCGAGAACTGACAGTTCTGAGAAGGAAAGTTCAATTTGTGAGATATAAACTTGCAATAGTGAGAAAAATGTAAGAATTGTGAGATAAAAAGTTGCAATTTTCTTTTTTTTTTTTTTTATTCCATAGCAGAAACAAAAAAAAGCAGATTTGTGTATTTAAGCTAGAATTCAAAGAAAGCTTTTGCGAGATTTCTTAGATTTCTGACTTTTTTTATTGCAGTTGTTCTGCGTTTGTATCTTGCACTTCTGTGTTTATATCTCACAATTCTAAGTTTATATCTTGAAATTCTCACAAGTCAGGATTGCGAGGAAAAAGTCAGAATTGTGTGAAATAAACTCAAAATTTCAAGAAAAAATTTTTTGAATTGTGAAATGAAAAACTCACAATTACTTTTTTTTCAATGGATAGAACCAAGTCCCTGCCCATTTTTTTTTTACTCTCGAATCTACTTCACAACACAGAAGAAAAGATCTGTCCCTACTTCTGCGTTACTCCATACCTACGATGCCCCTAGGCCGACTCTGTCCGAACGGGCCTGTGCAAACTTACAGGTGCCATGAAAGACTAAAAGTGGGGCATGCATGAGGTCTCATTGTGACCTACCTTGTTCAAAGGTTCTGGGGGAAGAGAGCTGTGACAGGCCTACTCCTTGGTGGAGAACATTACTAATGTGTGAGGGTGCAGGACGAGCCAGGGCTGTGATAAATAGCTCCCAAACACCCCTGGCATACTCATAAGTCAACAGTAAAAGAGAAAAGCCGAAAGCCCTCTGACCAGGAGCTCAAAAACTGAAGGGAAGAAAGAAAAAGACTTGTTTTGGGCCTACCGAAAGGGCTCAAATTCAAGGAGTATCATAGCCTCAAGAACTACCTCAATCTTCACGATAAAGCTTCTCCCACTGCTACGGTGTCTTGGAGGACTATAATGGTGTTTTAGTTGGAGGGAAAGTTGCAGGACAATGCAAATCCTAATAAATGAGTTGAATATGTGCTCAGAGAGACGGCGGGTCTCTGCAGTCTGCTGCTCTGTGGTAGAGCGATGTGGTAGAGTGACGCACCTCTGACTTTAAAACTAACGAGAAGAGTCATTGCATGTCACATTTGTGGTTGAAAGCCATTTCGACCTTATAACTCGGAAAGTACTTTCGTGCAACTGAGAACTGGTAGCAGCAGCAACAACAACAACAACAACAACATGTACATGCAAATGAGGTTTTTGTTTTTCTCTTAAATGTTGTGCATTTATTTGTAACAGACTTATCTTCTATCTTATGCAATATTAAGATTAAATAATTTTAGGTAATGATTTACTTGCCAGTTTTCCCTGTATGTTCAGCTGTCATTTTCTTGCATTGCTCTTTTTTTAAGTCTCTTTTAAATCTCCTCTCTTCTTTCAGAGTTGTATTTCAGTTTTTTTCCCCTTTATGTACAACATATATTTTTTTAAAATGTCAATTTTTTTTTTTATTTTCAGTCATTTTTTTTTGCTCATCCTTTTTTCAGATTGTTTCTTTTTTTGTTTTTTTTTCTTTTCTGTCTTTTTTATTATATACTGTTTCCCTTTTTTGCACTACTCTTATTACTTGCTTACTCATTTCTTCTTTCAAATCTGTTTTTGTATTATTATTATTATTTATTTATTTATTTAATTTTATTTTTTTAAAGTGTGCCATTTTTGTAAAGTATGCCATTATGTATGCATCTTAAGTAAACGTTTCATTTACACAACCCTGTCTTTCAGAGTTGTTTATTTGTACGGCAGCTTGGTTTACTTACCACATTTTATTATTTTATTTTATTTTATTTTATTACTTTATTTTTTTTTATTTTTTTATTATATTCTACTTTAATTTTTTTATTTTATTTAATTAGGTAATTAATTTAGTATGTTTTTTTTTTTAACTCATCTCTTCTTTCAATCTGTTCATTGATGGATTTTTTTTTTTATTTAGTGACATTTCGTACAGCTGGCACTTTCTTGTGTCTTTTTTTTCCCACACAGCATCTTAAGTAAACATTTTCTTTAATTAACCCCATCTTTTAAAGTTGTTTATTATTTTCAATTTGTATGGCTACCACATTTAGTTACTCTTATTTTCCATAGGCCATTATTTAAGTACTGTTTTGTTTGTTTGTTTGTTTGTTTGTTTTTTCAAAGTAGTTTTTTTGTTTGTTTGTTTGTTTGTTTGTTTGTTTTTGACTGTCACATTGGTTTACATTTCATAGTATTTAAGTAAACTTTTGTTTGTTTTACTTGTTTACTCATCTCTTTTTTCAGAATGTTTTTAGTGTTTTTCATTTATTTCTTTGTAATGTACATCTTAAGTAAACTTTTCTTTTTCATTATTTTTTTCAGTTTTTGTAAATATACATGCCTTCATCTTATGTTTATTTTTCTCACAATCTTACATGAACTTTTTCTCCGTTCACCTATCCCTTCTTTCAGATTTGATGTAATCGTTTGGCATTGAGGATGTGTAGACCGTAGTGTGTGTTGGGGGAGGACATTGCGTGTTTCTTTGACACAAGTTAATACATCACACGCTCCAGGGGGTCTCCCCGGTATGCTCCTCAATAATGAAGTTCATTCGTTAACTTCCCCCTCAAAGGCCACGCTCCCCCGCTGCCCTTTTCAGCAGTCGGCAGGGCTCGTACAGCAGTCATAGCGGCACGCAAAGAAAAACATAATCATGCTTTTTGCCCGCGACAGTTGCCGCAACCGCCGATGCTCCACATGAAAGATAAGAAGGGCCATTACCTATCCCTCATGCCTAGTTATGACCATAATTATCACACCCAAAATCACCTGCCCTACTTCCTGTAGAGACACTGGCGAGGTTCCCCTCCCAATCACCTTCACTTCCTTTTTGTGGCGAGAGGGGAGGAAGAAAGAGATCATTAGGATGCTGAACATCTCTTCCTGGCCCCGATTCAGACCCCGGTACATGGTGCTACATCCCCTCCTCCTCTTCGTCTCCTCTTCTTGAACTCTCTTTCCAAAGTCTTGGATGAGATCTTCACATATTTTTTTAAGACAGAAGAACTCGTTTTTTATTCTCCTTCCTTAAGCTCTAAGGCGATACACATTTACCGTAGTGAAGCACAAATCCTCCAGTCGGTTAAATCTATCGGTTGATACCATCTCAAATAGGATCCCACACCTGAGGCACTTATTCTCATTTTTGAAGTATTTTCACTTCGGTCCTCTTTTTTTTCCTTGCTATTAGCGATTTGCAGCTCACCTTGACAGCCTCTCACAAATTAATCTCATAAACACATTTATTTGTTTGTCTCTTTCAGCCACGTCGGCAATATGAGAAAATGCCCAAAGACAAAGAAATTGGTTTGACATCTCTGCTCTATTAAAACTAACCGAGCAGCGACAACATCGACGGCAACAGCAAGCAAACAGCCGCTTGGGGCCATCTGATGTTTTCAATTAGACTGAGCACAAGGGGAGTTTAATGCTTATCAAATTGTTTACTGCCAAATGTCTCCATATTATTAATACCTGGAAGGGTTCAAATTTAATTTGAAGTAAACACACTCAGTGTAGAGGAGGATTGGAGATTTGTTTGAGTAACATGTCAAACAGAGCTTTCTGTCTCTGGTCTCCACGCTTTGTTCTTGGCAAGTCTGTTTGTATTTGCTCTAGACGTATCGTCTGGTGACTTGGCTCATTTTATTTTGTTGATTATTAATCTTTGCTTACAGCACAATTACATTTTGATGATTTTATAAATGTTTTTTGGAAAAAGAAATGTTTCTTAGTTGGAAAACACGTTGTATGCTATACAGAGTTTGAATGAAGGCCTACAGTTTTTTTTTTTTAAATATAAAAATTACGCTTTAGTATTTCATACAAACTGTGAACGTTCTAGTATCAAGTGGGTATTTGGCAATATTTTATTTTAAGCCGTCTCCCCAAAGTGGTATCCAAAACGTGAAATGAAACCAATCTCATTGTCCCATTTTTTAATAATTGCTTCCAAAACTGAGGCTGAGTCATTCTTTGGAGCATAGTGTCATTATACCGCACACTAACGAAGAAACCCATTTTTGGGTTTTGTTCGGTGCCAGTGGGAGCACTTTGTCTGGATCTTGACGAGGGGATTCATTTCGGTCGTATAACCCTCTTTCTTCGTCTTCTGTGAGACTCAAACACGACATTGTGAAATTTGGAGTCCCGCAGAGTCCTTAAAAGAAAGCGGTCTTTAGAAATCGAACACTTCCTGTTGGTGGCTAGCTGATGATTTAAGAACCTTTTGTGGTGTTCAAACATCTCAATTAGATATCCCCAACCTACATTTCTGGTTTATTAAATCAGTGCTAAAAATGATCTTGAAAATAAACTCCGCATTTCTCAAAAGAAAAAAAGTACATGCTAATTCTCTGAATCCTTTCCGTTTTTTTGTGTTTGAACTCCTTCTGTAACGTTTCCCTCTCTTTCAAAGAAAAGAAGCCCAATAGTCTTGTCTATTTATCCTAGAAATAGATATTCCCATTGTTGTCGGAGTGATTTATTGAAGTCCTCTTCTCAGATGGAAGCCACAGGAAATTGCCTGGAATAGCTCTAAATTGGTTTATGATTGTTTTATATGGGCTCGTGCGCTTACGGTTTGATATTGTGCCCCCGCACTCTTCAGCCTATGTATTAAACTGATCCATATTGAGGTTGTTGGTGTGTATTTAGGGGGAGTTGTTAATTCAGTGATGGTCTGAACTGGCTGCCATGTCACTTTTGGCATTACTGTGAGAAAGTGCCACTTTTATGATATATCTGTTGTTACTCTCATCAGGGTGGTCTGTAATAGAAACTCTTGGCTTAATCCAGAAAAAGCAGTAGCTTTGGCCTTTATCTGGTGATCATGTTGTTGGATGTATGCTGTTGATAGACTGATATTAGTTCCTTCCTGTGAGCTCTTCTCACATATCTGTCTTGGTGAGACCATCATCCTTTTCACTTTACTTCTGAGTAATTCAATAAACCCCGAATCAAAGAGTAGGTGACTAGAGTAGGTGACTACTCCTGTAATATTATGTAAAGATGTAGTTTTGGTACTGAGAAAAAATAATATATCATAAGTTATAGCTGCTTGTGACAATATTGCAGTGTAGGCTAGCCTGGGTGCAGTAAGACATTCAGGATGACTTTAAACAGCATTTGTTACACATCGTTTAGTGAGGTTGAAGTCATATCTAGATTTTTTTTTTCTTTTAGCGTGTTTAGAAGCAGTGCTTTACTTAATTGAGTCTTTAAGCTCCAACTTAAGAGAGTCTCTAAATTCCTACTTTTTAAAGCACCATTGATGTATCTGTCAAAATACCATTTTTTTTTCTCACAAATTTACCACTTTAATTTGAAGTTGGAAAAGGTATAATGTAATTGGTTTATTGTTATTTTGCCCTGCCCATGTGGCATTGGTAATGTTCAAAATCTCTGTAAGGCATCCAACTTGTTATGCCCTCAGACACCTATCCCAATCCTTTAAGTAAAGGTACTTGAATTGAGAAATACTAAAATCTCCTAAACTGTAAATCCAGATTAAGTTCAAATTACATACTTTTTAAATCAGGAATAAAATTGGACAACAATGGTATCATGAAATGCATCACTTTAATTGGTTTTAAGGCCAAATCACACAAAAATGGCCTTTTGGCGTTGCTAACACAATGCTCTACTGTTCTACAGGAACGTTGTAGCATTTTACTAATGGAATGATTTCTCTCATTCGTTAAATATATAAGTAGTCAGTCTGTTCTAATAGTCAGCCAGTCCAGTTCTAATTCCTCTTTTGCATGAGAAGAAAAGTAATTTCAGTAGTAGCTACTTTTTGAAACAGTATAAAAGCAAACTTTTTTCCTTTTAATAATGTACTGATGAATCATTCACACTTAAACGGGTCGATTTACAGCTCATGTTGTCTTCGATTACATTCTATGTGTTCCATTAAAGCAAACTCCTTCCCACCGTGGACCTGTGGTTTTAGTGTTGAGGAGAGGCAGGAGTTAAAGAGGATAGAGGATCAGCTGCTGTTCTGCCCGTGCTTGGGATGCTACTGACAGACTGCTAATGAGCCCATTATCGGCTGCAGTCCTCCGCCTGGCTCCTCGGGGGCACCAGTGGATGCTCTGTGTCCCCTCTCAATTGAATTCCATCCCACAGGGGTTGTTTACAATAAATACATTTGCTTGAATTAATCAGGAGGTGGAGAGCCAGACACTTGACTAGGGCTGCCGTGTTTACAGGGAAACAAGATTGACAGAGCCCACCTTTAGCCCTCGCTGGGCCGCGGTAGGGGTACACCCACACCGGGCCAATATTTGATATAATAAGTTGGTTAGAAGATCGTCTTGTTGGGTTAAGGTTCATTACTAATGTTTTATGAAGAACCAGATTGGATTATAGCTATGCTTGAGGCAAAAAATGTCACATGAAACGTGGGGTAAACAAAGGTTGTACACTTTCCTGAGCTCATTCACCTCGTATTATGTTTCATGTGATTTACAAAAATGGGATGTTGCTGGATCACCATCTTTTGTTGTTCTTGGAACAATGTTAACATCAACCAATTTTTGCCCTGTGGTTCAAGGGGGTAAATGTGATTCCACCTGGTAGAACATGGTCCTGGATCAACATCAACAATATTCCAATCAGATTTGAGGGATAAGTGAGCAGTTAATGTCAAGATTAGATTTAAAACCAGGATTAGGGGTTTCTACACCATTCTTATTCACTAATCATTTCGCTTTGGTTGTATGGGTAAGTTATGGATAGGGTTAAGTTTAGGGGTAGGTATAAAGGTAGGACTTTTGGATGTTGTTCCAGGATCAACAAAACATGTTGATCCAGGAGCATGTCTTGACAAAATCAAGGTGACCGATTGTAGGGTTAAGTTCTTTGGTCGCCATGATTTTGCCAAGTAAAACATGTTCCTGGATCAATGGCTTTTGTTGATCCTGGAACAACGTTCCTCTCAAAAGTTCCAACCATAAATCTGAATGAAACTGTTGATTTAGAAGAACGTTCTTCAACCCTCTGACCCCTAACCTTATCCTTATCCCTATAACTTGATCGCTTGACTGGAAGGTTGTACCAGGATCATCAAGGTTGCCGATCCAGGAACGTGTCCTACTTGGCAATTCACGGTTGGTTTAGTGCTTTGATTGAACAAGGCAATTCAATCAATTCATTGCCTGAAAATAGGCAATGTCTTCTGACACTACCATCAAACTCCACAGGCCTTGGTTCTGAGTTTGGGAAAGCCGGTTTTGAAAGGAGGGGAAATGCATTCCAGGGCATGGAGCGGAGAAGACGAGGCCTGTCTGGTGGCAGCTGTTGTCATTAACACCACTTAATTCCTCCGTTGATTGTTGCAGTTCTTCACAGTTTGATTTTTGACACCTCAGAGATGCCGACATCTCCAGTGACTGGTTGGGGAGACACTAGGAAATTACAGAGTGTGATTTGACATGCCTCGCTGGTCTAAATGCCTAGTGTTTTGTAGAGACCGATGCTTTTGTATATCGCTGATACTCATCGGCCTTATAATGAGTGGCATGGTGGTTATATCATGCGGTAATGTATATGCAAATTTGAGAAGTTCATTGTCTGAGCTACAAACTACAGTGACCCACGGCTGTAAACATTCACACACATGACAAGACATATGTTCCACTATCTTTTTCATCAGCAACTCTCAAAGCCACAGACATTTTTTTCCACCATTACTGATAACTCGTTTGTAGTCTAATCTGGGGTTATCGCACTGAGATCTAAGGTTTAGGAAGACGAAAACATGCAGTTAGTTTTTGCATGCGAGTGCACATGTAGCCTTTTTTCCGCTCCACGTACACACGTGCGCGCCTGAACTGCACTGCCTGAAGGCTACAGCTTTCTGTTCTGAAAGCCTTTCTCTCAGCAGTCTGCTCTAACCACAGCACTGTTGCTTACCTACCGACCACAAGTATCTCGACAGAGCGAAGCAGTTTAACCTTACCGCAAGCTGCAGTTGGACTGACTCACCAAAGAGCACGAGCATCACGCAGACAAAAACACAATAGCCTAATAGAGGCAAAACAGCCCACCGCTAACACTAATGCTAACAGCACAGCGTGACACTAGCTAAACTACCTCCACGGCAGCTAATGCAACTTTCGATGTGGCTAATTTTCAGCTATGATACACCTCATTTGATAATCATGGAGGGGAAATTATATTTTGCTTATTAAGCGGAGACCGTTGACGGATTAGTGTTGACATAACATGAGTTAATTTATTTTCGCTGCCTCTAATGGATCACACAAGAGGTCGTGATCAGACGGTAATTTCGGAGATTTATGGCATCAGGTGCGTAGTGTGTATTTGCATTTTTTTTTATTCAGGGGATTCACAGCACAGTTATTCCTGCTCATTTAGTGTTAAATTAGCATAGCAACCACAGCCATTCAGGTAAACAGTGATTTTACCTTTAGCCTATCACACATACAAACATATTTATAACTCTAAATAAAAATAAATCTACTGTTGTAACCATACAGTAGTTTCTGTTAAAATTCTATTGTTAACCACAGCTTATAAGCATAACATAACTGCAGGTACTGCAACAGCAAAACTGTTATAAATTAAAAATTGTAATAAATTAATAAGGAACTCCAAATTTCAAATCTTTGTTTGTTTTGTTTTGTTTATTGTTCGTTTGTAGTCATTAACAGAGTTACTATGGTATTAAGTGGAAACTATGATTACTATTGCAAATGTTTGTGAGTGACATATTAAAATTTAATATATACATTTAGTACAGTTTTTTTTTTTTATTAAAGGGCTTGAGTGTTGCTATTATTGCTATTTTTAAAATATAAATTGGGTAATTGAAAGACATTGTATTTCACATGATGATTATGTAAAATATTAACATAATTTGAATTAAGGGAACAAATTATATTCCTTTTTTGAAGTGAAAAGATGGATCATTTTGTGTGTGTGATTTAGTAATTCATGAATCCAAAGGTTAATTGCTTAAATTATAATTACATGGGGAATAAAACCTATTTTATTAAAAAAATATTTAGTATATTGTTCAATAAAAGTATTTTTATTAGAGGTCATGCTTCAGATGCTTCAATAATATGATTTTTTTTCTCTCTCTCTTTTAATGCACTGAAATATTGCTATCTGAGATTCACGTTAGTCCAGGGTGGAGATGAGAAGAGCAGGGGCTTATTTATGAGGCTCAAAATGGAGCTGGGTTTGGTTTGTGGCCGGAGCCAGCTCTCTCTAAGACCAGAATCATGAGCAGCCAGCTGCTAAGAAGCCTGAGCAGATTATTAGAGAGAGAGAGAGAGAGAGAGAGAGAGAGAGAGAGAGGTGAGAGGGAGGGGGTCTCCGACGGATCGCTGGAGAGAGAAAATGAAAAGGATGGTGAGATAGTGAAACTCATCAGACAGTCACTGTGTGGTGGAAGGATCAGTATGAGTCCCTCTCTCTTCCTCTCTCTCCTGCTATCTTCTGGAGCTCAGCTGCCAAGGCAGCCCGTGTGAGCGCCTCTCTCAGCAGGCAGGACACCGAGCAGCGAGAGAGGAAAAGATGAAACCAGCCTCCTGGAGGGAGGTCAGAGGAACAGCCAGTAACACGCTCTCGCTCGCTCTCTCTCTCTGAAAACATCTGGAGTTGCTTGCAGCCTCATCTGCCCGTCTAATATTAGCACGCAGGAAGAGAGAGACTGCCGTCACAGCGCCAAGACAAAAGAAAAACATGATTCTGTTTTTGATTCTCGCCTTTTTCTGCCCCTACTGTTTCGTTCAACAGCTTTATTGGCATGATAAAATAAGCTCTGCTTTGCCAAAGCATTAGTTACATTATATATGCACACATACTAGAGATGACAGGGCGTTTGTCTGGAGGGAAAATGTCCCGGGACCTGTGAAGAATGGGTGTCCAGTAAATTACACTATTGTACAGTCTACTAATTGGACTCATAAAAAATTGTCCAGGACCTCTTGTTTAAGGAATGAGTTGCTTAGAATGGGTCACAGTGAACAACTAGTCAACTCGACAACCAATCACTCGATTAGTGAGGTCAAATAATTAATCTAGATTTTTTTTTTTTTCTACACATAAAATTCAGTAATAGATTTATATATATATATATATATATATATATATATATATATATATAAACATTAAATTATACAAAGCTGTTAGACAGTCTGTCAAAAATATTAATCATATACTACATTTTGAAATAACAAATAGGTCCTAGGTTGTTTCTGGCATGCTTCTGTAATTTAGCATTTAAAAAAAAAAAAAATTAATAATGTCACTATACATAATAAATGTAATAATTTTATAATATTTAAAATATATCCCACCAAAGATTCTCTCAGTTGCTCTATCATCTTGATTGAGGGCTGAAAATAAAATTAAAAAAAAAAAACTTGTACGGTGTCGCGCTTCTGTTCTGTTTCTGTAATAATAATATATAATATAATATTATTAATATATAATAATTGTAAAACACCTCCTATTTGTCCTTTTTTGTATAGAAAAAAGTCCCACTAACCACTTTCTCTATCATTTTACCATCATGATTGCAAGCCTGAGAAAAAAAAAAAAAAAAAAAAACTTGTTTGGTGTTGCTTCTGTTATGACTTTCTCTTGTTTGCGATAAAGCACAAGAGACAGTGACAGCCGCCCCGTACCCCCCTCATCCATCCCATCAGCCCCGGTCACAGCCACTGCAGTCTGTAGAAAAAGACCCAACCCCCTTTTCTCCTTCCCCTCCCCTTTCATTGGCCACCTCCTCTGTCAATCACAACCCAGGGGCGGGCCCAAGAGTGAGGGAGCGCTGATGTCAGAGTCACATGGATTCTGGTGTGGTCATGCGAGCGCAGCTGAGCGGCAGAGCTATGCTGGCCAGCTGCTGCTGAAACAGCAGTGGACTGCTTGAGCTAGCACTCGCGATACCGCTCGCCTATGGACCGCCGAGCTTAATGATGTATTTTGTGATTTCAGCTATGAAAGGTAAGAGGAGAAAAGCATGCTGGGGTTTTGTCTGTCCTTTTTGTAAACTTCCTTTTTTGCGAGCGAGTCGAGCTGCAAAGGGCTTTATTCATAGTCAGCCAACTCTCTGTTAGAGCATCTCGTGCAAAGAGAAAGCGCACGAGAGCGAGAGAGAGAGTGTGTTGGGGCTTGTGCAAGTGTTTGTTTCAGGGAAATTAAGTTGTGGCATTGTTTTACATTTCTGTTTTGCAAGGAAATGAAGTTAGTGCTTTGATACGAATGAGAAAGTTATATTGCTGAAGCAGCTGAATGTAAAAAAAAGAGGCTGTTAGGATGCTGATGTCTGATTTTTCTGTTCCTTAGATGTAGTTGAAAATTAATTATTTTTAATACGACATAATACTACTAACCCTAACCCTATTTTACGCACTCAAAGTTCAGTTTTAACTCAAGATGTGGTGGTCTCATCGCCCCAAGTCAGAAACCAAGATTGTTTTTATGTTGTCGAAGGGAAAAGGTCGAGGAGAGTTTGAGTTGGGACGCAGGACATGTCGAATGGCAGTCGTTTGGGCTTGTGTCGTGTTCCACTGACCTATTTTTTGGGCCATGAACAACCAGGGTGAGCGCCACACCACTATACTGGTGTTGATCCTGCCTCCATAATCCTGCTCGCTGGCCCCAACCCCCTGCCATAACACACACACTCATCTGCCGCCTCTAGGCTGGATAACCTGCATTCTCATATTCATTTGTTTTCATTTAAAGTCTCTTTTTTTGTACACATACACTTAAAAATGCATACACTCTCCGATCCATTAGCACTCCATGCGTCCATGCCGCTACACACATCCTCTCCGCTTCGCATACACACACACACAGCTGTCATTCTGTATTAGGCGAGAGGTGTTGAGAGTGGAAAAAGCGATGGATGTTGGTGTTGAGCCGCGGTAACACCACTCTTCTCCTTCGCACACTCTCCTTGAATCTCCAACTGAAAGCTTTTCGACAGTTCACCTCTACTGCACTCACAGTTATTGCATTACCACAACACCGCCTCGTGATTATGGTGTCTGTTTGTTGGAGCTCAGTTAAATAGCATACGTTATGTATTAATGAGTTTTTGTGCAGCATTTTGCAAGGACGTGCATTGAAGTTTACGTTTTGTGAACGTCTTGTTAAGATCTTTGAGTGTTTGGATTGTTCATACCTTCACAGGAATCTGAATGTGAAAGCGTGTTGTCTGAGTGCTCGTGTGGGTTTAGTTTTTTTGCATGCATGCAGCCGTTAGTGTGTGTTTTTGGGTATGATCGTGCAAGTGTGTGTGTGTGTGTGTATATTGTTGAGCTGGAGCAGGTGTATGCGATAGCCTCTGACCCTGTGTCTCATGTGTGGGTTGTTCTGAAGAGGCTTACAAACTGAAAATAGAGCTCTTGGAGACTGGAGGAATCCATAATCGTAGAACCAAAATACATCTACAGTGTGTCTAGCTCTTTAATAAAAGATTTTCTAATGTTTTAGAGAGGTCGATACTGTTTGCATGGACTCAGTTGCAATATTTTGATAGAATTGTGCATTATTAGATGTTTTCTTTTGAAGACAACTTGGATTTTTTATTTAATTCCATTTTTAATAAAAGATTTTGTAATGTTTTAGTGAGGTTGATATTATTTTCAGTGACTCATATGTTACAATATTTTGATAGAACTGTGTTATTCAGTGTTTTCCATTGAAAATAACTTGAAAATAAAATTATTTTATTTTAATTTTATTTATTTTATTTTTGTAAATGCCTTCACAAAATCTGATTTCAGTCCAGCATTGTTATCAGAGCAGTCGGCTGATTGCGACACTGATTTCACTGTGAAACCACATTTCATTCACGTCTGGCAATTACTAAGTGTTTGCTTTGCAAGTCATTTGACAGGCATGTCGTTACAGACACTAACACCTCCTTGTTCGTTAATACGATACGGTTATCTGTCTTTTTTCCGATCGTACCCCTCATCCCTCCTTTTTCCTTTCCTCTTTCCCAGCCTCCTAGCCACACACTTGCCTCTCAAGTACCTAATTACCTGTAATGGAAACATCCCTCTCATTATCCTATGCAAATGAGCTAGCCTGCTCCACACAATTAAGATGAAAACTCCAAATATTAATTACATAATTAAAGAAAGTTGTTTGATGTGCCAAAGACAGAAAAAAACAGGCCTGTTTCATCTGTGTGGTAATTAACCCTTTAATAAGCTGTGAAGTATGTTGGAAAAGAGCTGTTTGAAACCTTCTCACATTTTATTTATTTATTTATTTTTTTTTGCATGTGATTTGCACATTTTGAAAAGTACCAGACTAGAATGAATGTAAATGCATGTAGACGTTACAAACAAAGTTAAAGCAAATAACATTTGCATGCTGAAGTGAACGTTAGTGGTTTGCTCTTTCTCTCTCTTTAGTCACTAGGCTAGTAGAGTGTTCTTGACTAGTGTGATTCTCTAGGCACTTCGGTAACACAGCAGAGGTTAACAAGATTGGCTGTAATCCAGTTAGCCACAAAGGACAGAAAGAGGGCAGGCAAAATCAGATTAAGGTGAAGTAAAGATGTAGCCCACTAGCTAGGGTTAAAAATAAAGAGCAAGATTACTGGCCAGCAAGGAGTGTTAAGTGGACTATTTCTGCAGTGGCTTCGGGTTTTGCAATGCAGGAGGGTAAGGAGTCACTTTTATGGATATTTAAGTGCCAGTTGGTATAGTAATGTTTTTTGAATTAAATATTAAGCATTTGACAGTTTCAAAAGTTCAAAATGTAAAAACCTACATTTGAAAAAGAATTTATCACACTGTCTTTGAATGAATGTTGTGTAAAAATAAAGAAAAGCTGTTATCTTTTCTTTACATGTTATGCTGCCGTCTTGTCTAAGTGGCCAATTCTTAGTCATAATAAACCAGACTTTGGGTGAATCCAAATTTCTCTGTCTTACCCCTTCGTCTTACCCCTAGCCCTTGTCCCTCGAAACCGAGTGGTAAGCGCTAGGGGTGAAAACATACCCCTATGAAATGAGACACCACTTAATTTTTAAATAAATTATTTAAGCCTAAAATACTTACATTTATGGGACTCTCTGGATGATCTGGCCGCCATTGTTGCCGGTTGTGCAGTGTGTTCTGGGTACCCCTTGGTTTCAAGTAAGCTCGCGAAAATGCTTGGTTTTAAGGGGTATCTACCACTTCCCCTTAGCCCTACCCCTCGATCAAAATGAGAATTGGGATAGCCCTTACTCTCACATGAACGCGCAAAACTAAGAGGAAGGGGTAAGACAGAGAAATGGGATTCACTCTTAATTGTAATGGGCAAAAAGCTATCTATGTGAATATAAAGACTGAAACATACTCGAATGTCACTGTCTTATATTCCAAAATGTGTAAGAAATCACATTTTGGAAGTTTCAAAAGTTTAAAATGTAAAAACCCACATTTGGAAAAGAATGTGTAATCATACTGTCCTTTAAAGTCACGTTAAAATTGAGAAATAAATTAATTTAGATGTTATTCAGAATGCTCTCTTTCTGTCTAAGTGGTCGGTAGTTTGAATAAGTTTAAAAATAAACCTGAATTTATTCTGAATTTATTAAAAAAAACTACCCATTTGAATCTAAAGCCTGAAATGTACTCGAATGTTACTGTCCTGTATTCTGAGACATGTAAGAAAGCAATTTAAAATTTGTTGCATTCTCACGGTAGCCACAGTGGGCGCCATAGCTGGCTATTGCATAATTTCTCTTCTTCTTTGGTCACATTTTTGCAGGTCATTGTTTCATGGCATAGTATCTATCGCCACCTTAAATAATGAAGTTTATTAATGCCAGAGAAATGCATGAACACAAGTGTCTACAAAAAGACAGCATTTTCATAGTTGCGTAATTTTGTAGAGTATGTTTTGTTGAAATTTTGCATGTCATTGCAGTGTAATGTTTGAATGCTGTGTAATCGACTTTAATCTAGTCCAGTCTAGACCTGCCAAAAGACACGACTGGATCAAACCAAGGGATCAATCCTGGTGTGTGGAAGTGGGCTTTGGATTGATAAGAGCATATATACACACACACACACACACACACACATATACACACAGTCTGTCATCGTGTTTCCTTGGTGGTTGAGTGACCATATTCCACCACAACTTGTGAAAGAAACTGAGTGCTACATTTCCACAGATTATTACAGCGTGTGGCATGCGAGAGAGAGAGACTGTCGGAGTGTGTGTCAGAACTGTGAAATGCATTACTTGCCAGCTTGGGCACGGTGACTGCGTAATGAGATATTGACTGGCCATTGAGAGCATAGATTTTTGATTTAGCTCCAGTGGTGTGTGTCTGTGTGTGTGTGAGTGTGTATGTGTTTGAAAAAAAACAAGCATCCAGACGGTCTGAAGATAGTGAGAGAGAGAGAGAGAAAGTGGAGGGGATGAATGAGTGAAATCGAGACTGAGCAAACGAAAGAGAGTAGAAAATAGAGAGAGAGAGAAGAAGAAGAGAGAGAGAGTTTCTCTGAAGATTTGTAGTCTGGCACTTCTCCTGGTTACCAATGCCATGCACGGACACACCCATCCTCACGCTACATCTGATCCCTGGCGCCTCGGACAGTTTGGCATGAGTCCCATGTGCCAGTCTCGACTCACCCTCTTGGCAGGCAAGACAATCTACACTCCAAAGAAAAAAGATCCTTGTTACATCAGATGTTTCTGTCTCCGCTCAATCAAACCTGCGCTAATTTTATCCCCTTAGACTTTAAGTCAACATGAAACAAATATCGACCCTATTTAAATTCTTAATACACGTTATTATGGCTGATTCATCAGTACATATTTTTTAAGAGAGAGAAAAAAAATCTAAATTGTGTTCAAAATTTTACTTTCTCCTTGTTTGAAACATTTTCTTTTCAGCTAACGTCACCAAGACCACTTAAAAGAACATCTCAGGTTCAGTGCAAGTTCAGCTAATTCAGCAGCATTTGTGGCACATTACTAGAAATTATTTTTTGACACATCTGTTGTTTTTATTCCTCAAAAAAAAAAAAAAACAGCGTTTTTGGTGGTACATTGTCATGGCAACAAAATCAGATATATCTTGAAATAGAAAAGGCTAGTAAGCTATTTTTTCACACTGCAAACATGTTAACATGAATATTTTTTTGTATTGTATTGTATATTATCATTTGTGTATTGGCTCCATTCTCTTCCATAGTAAGTGCCTCACTGTTAACCAGAGTTTGTAAGAAGTAGTGGAAATAAATATTTGTGTTAATCAAAATTATGCAACAAGTTCTGTCTACTGAGCCCTACCTTTCATGAAGCAAGAGTTTTCATTTTATCCAGAGTAAGTTTCAACTAGCAGGTGCCAGTGATCCAATCAATTCCTGACAGATAAATCAAGTCCCAACCTTTATTGTTGTCTTGCCAAATATCCCATTTCACTCAGAAATGTCATAAGTAATTGGGTTGCGAATGTTGTTTCATGTTGACTGAACACTTGAAGCTAGAAGGTCTACTTATTATTGAACCATTTTCTGTAGATTTTGTGAGGCATCCAGCATTGTTTTTTTTATGTTCGAGAGATTTGACTGTTCAGAGGGATAGTCGTCTCACGCCTTCGGAGTAATTTCCCACATTGACTCCACGTTAAGAGCACAGTCGTAAGGAATCCTTTGATGTCTCAGGCTGTCAGAATGTATTTCAGGCCTGCCAGAATTCTCTTTCTCACAGTACTTCACTGATAACACATTCACCACAGGTCCAGCTGCACCTACACACACCGACGTTGCTTGCATGAAGCGCACACATGCACAAATGCTCTGTGCTCTCAAACACAGAGTAGGGTGAAAGGTGATTATTCTCACACTTGAATGCAGTTGGTAAGAGATTGTTTTCATTTGAAGACAAGGAGAATGAGGAAGTGGATAGACAGATTGCACAAGAGTAGGTACAACAAACGGTGGTGAAAGGTTGTACGCAGTGCCTCATTTGTCTTCAAAGAGTCCCTGGAAGCAGAGTAGTCCCGGTCCACCAGGTCAGGGTTTACCGAAGCTTCTTAGATTCAGATCAGGCTTTACTCCAAGCCAAGGTTAGTTGGGTGTACCTTGGGTGTAACCTATTAACCAAGCAGATGCAGCTGTAATTGCGCTGGAAGTATTCGGTCTATGTATGCTAGTGTCCGCTATGCACTCCTCCAGGTGCAGATGCCGATGAGATTATTGTGTGAGACTGCTTTGCTCTTTACTCTCATTCACACGGGGTGAATGTGGCAAACCACAGTGGTGATTGAAGGTGCTCCTAGTCGCACCGGACTTTTCTTGCACAACTTCAATTCCAAGCACGTTGTTTTGCCCCTTCAGTGTCTTTTTCTCCTTATCTTTTTTTGCCCCTCCTTCCTCCTTTTGAACACTCCTCTGAGAGCCGTCCACTAACCTTTTGAAGTTGCATCAAAGAGGAAATGGGGGAAAAAGCATTATCGATTTTGCGTTTTGTCAGACTCAAATATAAAAGAATGGAGATGCGTGCAACAGAAACTCAGGACCAGGGTCTGGACTGCTTTCCCCGTTCTTTGGCCCTAAACGGGAGAGCGAGAAACCCCGGTGCTGACTACATCACCCTGCCTCCTGGAGCTCCCAGGAGCCCTACTCCTCAAACCCTTGCTTTTGTGCTATTAATCCCTGGGTAAATCAAATCCTTTTAGACAGACAAACCTGCTCTTTTTACCCTGAAGATGTCAGATCTCTTATCCCGACTCCATCGGACCGGTATCATCTTTCCTGTGAGTTCACAGACTTGACCCGCTTTCTCCGACAAGAGTCGGAAAGGGTTGCAGAGGGTTTGCCGGTAATCAAATCTGCACTGCAGGCATGCATGAAGGAGTAGTTGTTTGTGTTTGGAGAGAGTGAGCGATTGAGAGAAAGAGGGTGACCCAGGGGAGGTAGATGAGATCTGATTGTCTCCCTTTCTCCTCACTCTGCGGTGACCCCACTGTGACATAAGCAGAGATCTGGGTTTGTCTCGATTTTGTTATTGTTGTTCCGAAGGTAACGATTTGAGCCTCTGCTGCCGATCCCGTGTCAAAACTCTGCTTAGCAGACTTGGATAATATTTCAAATATATTTTAAACTGTTTTGTATTGTCATCATGTTATACGGTGTGTCGATGGTCATTATTCTGCAGCTTTTACACTCAGCTCAGCTCAGACAAGAAGGATCTACAGAGGTATCAGAGAGATAATGCCGATCTATTCTTAGAGCTTTTCTCTATTTTCTTTCACGTTACAATGACGATCTAAAACTTAAAGTGCGAGTATCTTTTATACGCACATCAAGCGGTCTTCCAAGTACTTGAGGACATAAATGTAAGATTTGGAACTCAGGTATCAGTCAGGTAACTTGAAATGTACAAAAAAGGAATGACATATCAAAAAAGAGGCCTCACTTTTGGTTCACAGCGAGGAGCAGGGTGCTACGGAGTGCATACTTGAGAGGCCTGGGAGTTCATCCTCCTTTCTTCACCATGGAGATCAGCTTTAATGTTCTCAAGAATGGCAGGAGAGAGAGGAGCAAAATGTGGGAGTATCCTTCTGAATTTTTATGAGATTAGGGAAAAGGACTGAAAGAGAGAGAGGGAGAAAGAGCGGGAGGAAGGCAGAACAATAGAAGCAGCTTCAAGTGGGAGGCTTGATTGCGGAAGGGAGATGAGCAACATTGAGTTGATTTAGAGGGGTTCCTGCCGGGGCCATTGAAGGTCCCACTGTTTCATTCTTATCCAGTATGTTCCTCCTGATCAAGCACCTGTACTCACTCAAATATGAAAGCAATTGAAAGCTAAATGGCACTCCAGACCACTAGGTGGCAGTGTGACAGATGCAAAATATGGTACTTTTTTTGCAAATGTTTTGTATAGACAAGATGACCAGGCCTTGTTGATGATACCTAGGGATTTGACATGACAGTTGCAGTTAATACTTATACAGGACAGTACGAACAACT
The DNA here is from genome assembly GCA_039654775.1 of Spinibarbus caldwelli. Taxonomy (NCBI): domain Eukaryota; kingdom Metazoa; phylum Chordata; class Actinopteri; order Cypriniformes; family Cyprinidae; genus Spinibarbus; species Spinibarbus caldwelli. The sequence continues at coordinate 16,270,260 of CM077265.1, read as the reverse complement.
AACAGACTCGCCGTTTAACTGCTGTCTTTGTGAACCTGGTACAGCTTTCATAATGAAACACGACTTCAGTTATATCACAAGAAACATTGGCATGTCGTCTTCTAAAAGTCTGCATGCAGTCTAAGCGTGAAATTGTATCTCAAGGTTACTTTGATTAGGCCTGCTGCGTTCTAAACAAACCACATGGCATGAATTTAATTCTTTACAACAACAAAGCCAACCATTCTCAGCCTCACCGACCTCTGAAACATGTTATATATGCACATATATTTATTAGAAATTAAGTCATGCCTCCGTTTTAATGATGAAGATGAAAGGATTTTTTTCCCATTATTTTTTTTTTATTTAAAGCATACAATAAAATCACTAGAGCTTTCCTGATGTTCTTAAAAAAAATGAAAAACACTGAGTATTTTCAATAGAAGCTCAAGCAAATAGCATCATCATTAGCAACCGAATTCATAACTCATTCCTTAGAAATAACGCATCACAACGAAATCAATTAGAAGCAATAGCTTTGCTAGTCAGAACAGAGCACTGACATTTGAGATGACAGGAATTGTTTGCCCGTTGGAGTCCCGTGGGGTGATGGTAGGGGTTTTTGTTTGCTCTGTAGCAATGCATGGGTGTACCTCAGTAGGGAAGAGGGACTGTGGAGAGGCCCTTGACCTGCGCCAGAGTGAAACCCAGAGCCCCTACCGTTTAAACAGACAGTCTGATTACTGATTAGGAGCTCATTCCCTGTTGTGCGGAGCAGTTTGCATGTCAGCATCCATTCTACCCAACACTGCACTGATTAAGAATGAGATACCAAAGACGATGAAGCCTGAACTGACTGTCTCTGTGTCTCTTTTGTTTTCTTGCGGTTTGGTCCTTTTTGCTCTCTCTTAAAGAAACAGTTTACCCACAACTGAAAGTTATGTCAGCACTTACTTAGTTAATTATCTATTTGTCTTTCTGTCTTTCATTTTTATGTATATTATATAATTACTTAATATTATATAATACATTAATAGTTTATTTTTTAATATATTTATTGCCCCTTTTTATTTATTGAATTATTTTTTTAGCTGTCCCTCTCTCAGAGATTACATTGAGTGCTGGCGTTCACCCAGAGTCCGCTCTGGAGAGCCAGTAGTGTTTTGTTGTTGTTTTTGAAGGTTTTTTTCTCCTCTCTTACCCCATCTCTCTTCTTTTGTTGTTCCCTTGGGCTCCTTGTTTCTGGATGAGAGCTCTCCCTCTGCTGAGCACAGGTTCTTGTCTGTTCTTCCTCTCTCTCTCCCTCCTTTTTTCTTTCTTTTCCTCTGTCTGGAAGTATGCTGTGAAGCTGTCCATCCCGAACAAGAGCCATATCAGCACAGAGGCAGTGAACTCATAACTCGTCTTATTGGCCCAATCCCAAAAAAAGTGACTTCCTAATACCAAAAATGTGTTTAGAAATAAGGAATAACATTTTAGTAAGTACAGTGACAGCTTTTGTACCATTTTTTTCTGAGATTGTATGTTTTATGCTTTAAGAACCCCCAGTTGAAAAACCTTACAGTTTTGCTAGTATGTGGAACTTGTTGGAAACAAGGTTAGGAATTGAATTTTCTGCCACGTACACCTTAAAAACCACAAAACAAGAATCACCCCAAAAATCTTTCTCACACCCTTTTCTTTTCCTGTTTAATAGATCACAACCAACACCTTTTTTCCATGCAGTGAGTGGTCATTACACAGCAGCAGTCATCTGCACTCTTTACTCTGTTCTTTGTTTTGTTTTCGTCAGTAGTTTCGAGGGACTGGAACGGAGATGATAGCGGCATTAATTCGTCTCATATGTCGACTGAAGGACACAGCACGCTCGTCCACAGAGAGCCTTCTGAATCACTATCACAGCCTCTCAGACCAGCACTCGTCTTAGAGTGTCACTCTGTGAATACCATCACTCTGTTACCAGTTACACAATGTGGGCGGCTGTGAATTATGGTGTCTTGTCTTAGCAAAGAGTGAAATCTCTTTACAGACAGAGACTGACTGCATCATGCGGGCTCTAAAAAAAAATATGGCTCGTGCTTTGTCACGATTCTACATTATATTTGACTAAAACGTGACCATAGACCACAAAACCAATCATAAGGGTAAATTTTTTTTAATTGAGATTTATACATCATATGCTGAATAAGTAAGCTTTCCATTGATGTATGGTTTGTTAGGATAGGACAATATTTGGCAGAGATACAACTAGGGTTGTGCGATATGACGATTTTTGATCGTGGACGATAAAAATGTCTCCACGATCTGCTTTTGGAGAAATATCGTAGTATCGTGCTATTCTATCAGCTACAGTTCTGACGCCTCTGTCTCAATATATTGTACAATGCGACATACATTCACGTCAGTGTTAATTCAGTGGTAGAGTTACACTCACAGGACACTGCATTTATTCATAATCACAAAAGTACATTATTTGCATTAAAGTCTTGTGGGTTAAACATTTTATATGCGTGCTGTTCTAACGCTTTTTCCAGTGCGTAACGTTACACCTGAAGCGCGCACGCACTAAAAGCCTGTCAAATAGCGCCTAATTACTGAACTAAGTTATGTATCGCATCTGATTGTGCTAATACTGTCAAAAACACACAATGTTTACATATAAACACAGTTGCTTATGTCTAAAGTGAAAGTAAACAACTGAGAGAAAAAAGGATGTGTTCCTGTATATTAGATACGTGCAGGTCTTAAAGGGACAGTACTAAACATGCTGCCGACTGTCATTAAAGGGATAGTTCACCCAAAAATTATAATTCTGTCTTTATTTACTCGCTTACATGTTGTCCCAAACCTGTATTAATTTCTTTCTTGTGCTAAACACAAAATAAGATATTTTGAGTAACCAAACAATAGCTGGTCCCCGCTGAATTTAATAATATAACATTTAACAGAAAAAAGAAACCCATTCAGGTTTAAAACAACCTGAGAGTGAGTAAATGATGGTATAAAAATAAAATTGACAGACAGATGACAGAATTTTCATTTTTGGGTGAACTATTCTTGCAATGTTAATAAAACAACAAAACACAAAGACAAAAATCAGTCACTGCTCTTGACTGAAGAACTTTAATATAGTTGCTTTCATTAGAATAAATGTACAATTGATGTATGTATAAGTATATAGTGTTTCACTTTTTATATTTGTTAATTCAATACTGCTAAATACCCCTACTGTACCTGAAAAATTCGTATTATGTTTATTTGTAATGTGTATCTTTGTTCTTATTTTCTAATAACAGATAAAATAATGACAACAATTTTTATCTTCACTCATTTTGGCCTAAATATCTGCCATTCTTTTTTATTTTATACTTTGTTACCTTGAAAGGCTTTGTTTTTAAAAAAGGGAAATTAGTTTGGCTGTACTGCTCAGACAACTTGCAAAATAGTAAAATCAACATGACAAAGAATCGTGATAAAATCGTGAATCGTGATATTTCTGAAAAAAAATCGTGATATGATATTTTTGCCATATCGCCCACCCCTAGATACAACTATTTGAAAATCTGGAATCTGAGGGTGCAAAAAAAAAAAAAAAAAAATCTAAATACTGAGAAAATCACTTTTAAAGTTGTCCAAATGAAGTTCTTATCAATGCTAATTACTCAATCAAAAATTAAGTTTTGATATATTTATGGTAGGAAATTTACAAAATATCTTCATGGAACATGGTCTTTACTTAATATCCTAATGATTTTTGGCATAAAAGAAAAATCGATAATTTTGACCCATACAGTGTATTTTTGGCTATTGCTACAAATATACCTGTGCAACTTATGACTTGCTTTGTGGTCCAGGGTCAGAAATCAAGGCTTAAATTCAGTGCAGGTATTTTGCATAATTTTACTCATTCCCACAGATTGCTTATATGTGGCTAACATTTCAGCACTTGGGACAGTTGGTAGAATTTATCGTTTGCATGTGTTTTAAAGTATTTCCAATTTAAACATTCAAAAACAGCTTGTGAGTACCGAATTGAATTCTTTTTTTATGGCTTATTGTTTGTAAACAATCAAATGCACACAAAATTATGTAAAAATACCCATCTTGGTGAGTATTAATATAAACACAGTTGGCTATATCTTAAGTGAATGTAAACAGTAGAGAAAGAAATAGATTGGTGTCAGTATATTGGATCCATGCATTAGGTCTTAAAGTGACAGCAGCCTAATACACCTGCTGCTGTCTGTGCCCTTTAATCAGCTTTTCACTGAATAACTTTTGTAACTTTAATTGTACGGATTCACCTGTATTTATTTATTCATTGAAGAATATCCAGAGTTATTTGATTTATTATTTTTTTGTATTCTATTTTTGAATATTACTTTTAGACCTAGATGAAAAAAAAGTAAAGCACTTTTTTATTTCATTTGTATCTTTATTCTATTGTATTTATTTATGTAATTGCACATTTCTTCATTTGTTTTTTTTTTTTTTTTTAAACAAACATTACGGACTGTTTACTTATCTTTTTTAAGTTAAATACAATTGAGAATTTGAAATCAAGCTTCTTTGTGTTTCCTTTGTGCCCCAACTCCCTCTCAAATAAAAAAATCCCCATGTTTTGTTTTGCCTAAAAGACAATAAAAGTGGCACAGTTTACCCCACTCTCCCCTTTATTGCAGCAAAAAAGTCTCTGTGCGAGACAATCAAGCTGTAATTTTGATTTTGCACATTAAAAAAAGTTATGAAATGTACAAACAGATAGACCGCTGCGAGGATGAGAGACAGAACATGCCCTTACGTGAGACTGTGCAACCACACTGAGACACGACGAGATTTGTTGCGAGATGCGTGAGAGATGTTGTGAGGAAGGTGTGTGCTTGTTGCTTTTGTGTAGGTGGTTGCTGGTATGTGGTTCATGTGTGTGTGTTTCTGTATGGAGACCACAGAGAAAGACAGAAAAGGGTAGAGAAATTAAACATTTGTGCACTGCATACGTATGTGTAGGTGGGTTTGTTTGCCTGATCTCATCTCAACAGCAGGTTTTGTGCTTTTAACAGTTTACGTTTTACAAGTAAAAGGCAAAAGGAAACAGACACCAAAATCTGCATACGCACAAATGTCTTTGTTATAAAACACATTTTCTCCCAGCACCTGTCATCTAAACTGGTATTAACGTATGCGAGAGGAAAACAGGAGCTCATTGAAGCTCATTACAGTGATGTGTTACAAACATCCCCGAGATTAAACCAGATCAGCGGCTGAGCGTCCTTAACATCAGCTGCTGTATGTTCTCTCTTCGCTGCTGCGATCGAATCTCATGGCTACTCTACCGCGAGACTCCAGCTAGCTTTAATTACGAGCTGAAATTGTAAACAAAGCTGTTGATGAGAGGAGTGTGAAAATGCTCTGGGAGACGTTAGCACAATAATGGGCGCCCAGCCCGGTCGAGGAGTCTCGTTTTTTTGATCTTTGACATATTTCATAGGCATTGATTAGGTCGAGCCTTTGATCTGTTGTGGGATACATTGTTGCTTGGTTTAGAGGTTTACGGAGTTTCATAATTTATACAAAAGGGATTTATGTGTGTATGTGTATGTGTGTGTGTTTTTGTTTTCTCTGTTTCCCAAGCTTGAGCAACCTTAAGTAAACAGTGCGTGCTATTGTGTTCGTTTACGGCGCGCCTCTCATTAGCGATCCCTGCGGTAATTATCAGGCCGATAGTAAAAAAAAATATTCTCTTCCTCATATTCTCTCATACACAGACAGACTGCGAGTCGTCGCTGCATTATTGATCAATTCTAGCTGAAATCAATCGAGTCCAGCACATCTTCTAAATCTAAAGACAGAGAGACTGTGTGAGAGCGATGAATTCTTAAAAACTTCTCGGGACAGTTTTACCCTCGTTTTTTAAACGCAGAATATAAAAATGTCATCACGGTGTCCTTGAAAGGCAGGTTAACAGTGAAACTCACACAGTGAAGCCAATGAAGCATAGTTCTGTTGTGGGCCGCAGGGTAGGACTCTGAATCGGCCTGAATATTTAGCTGAAACAGCTAGTTGGCATAAAAAATACTTTACCCCACCCCAAAAAGAAAGTGATGACTGAAACAATTCAACAAATAGATTTTTAAGTACATATGTATAACTCTATCTATCTATCTATCTATATATATATATATATATATATATATATATATATATATATATATATATATATATATATATATATAGAGTTATCTTACTGGAAAATACATTAGAGTATGATGGAAACAACAAACTGTTGCATGTAAAGCTTTGGGTTTGCATCAGGTTTGGATTTGTAATTAATGAAAAATATGTAATTATAATAATTACATATATTTTGATTATATTATAATTTATATTTATATAAAAATACTTTATTAGTTAGTTATTAGTATTTTGTTTTGTTTTAAACAGTTGGGTCACAAGATCTCACTTGTGGGCCAGATTTAGGCTTCATTTTAAAGTCTGTACAGAACTCTAAAGCAATTTTTCTCAGTACTGGTACTGAAGTAACAACGCACTGCACATTTCGGATTTAATATACCTTGTTTATTTGTTCAGCTCATTAGTGGAGACTACAAGACCTGAAATGGGAAGAAAAGTAAGAAACGCCCCATTTCTGGGCATTATTGATTATAAATTGTACACCATAACAATGTTTATTTATGCAATGATTATTTAAATTTAAATGTAGTTACTTGGTCTCATTAAGTTCAAAAGGTTTTTATTCTAGATCTGCACAGGCTGTTGATATATTTGGGACTGCTGGTTTTCAGTTACATTTGGCTGGTTGCTTTTAATAGTGTATTATATTTTCCAGTCAGATAATATGACTGGTATGTTTGTAAGACTGCCTCATTGATTTTGATACCATAATAGCAAACCCCCAAACAAATACACTGAGTAAATCATGCAAAGATGAGGGGTTTACTTTTCAACCTATCCAAAAAAAAAAGGTAAAAAAGATTCATTTCAGTTTAGAGCTCCCATTATACAGGAAACAAATTGAGATTTATGGAATTAGTGCATATGCGGCATGAATCGAGATCTATTTTTGGTGCGCAGAGCATTGCGGTGTAAAATATGATTGGTTGCGGGAACGTTCCCAGAGTGTTGGCGGAGCAGCCAGTGAGTCTTTGAGATGGGATTAGTTGTACAATAGTGGCATTGATTGCTCACCGTGTTTCCCCCCGGTGCCTGGCGTTTGTTGTCTAAATACAGTTCGGATGTACCCTAGCTCTGGTGGGCGACTCGCTCCGCTCAAGGTCGTTTGGGATGGTAGCGCTTCATTAATAACGCCTATGAATCTACCGCATCTCCACCCCCATCTGGCACAGCCCCGCCAGCCATTTCCGTTCCTCCCAGAGGATGGCGTGAAGCGAACCCACATTAGTGGAGAATTGGTAAAGCAGGACGTGAAGGGATGTCTTCCATTTGCTCATTCGCAGCTTCAGAAGATCCTGTTCTCTCGCGTTTGAAGAACAGGTGTGAACGAGCAAGCTCGTCCGTATCTGAACGTACGTTGTCTACATCCCAACATGCTACAGTTGTACCAGGCTCTCTGTGAGTGCAGTGAGGATGTGAGCATTGGACTTGGCGGGTAATTCCCTGTTTGCTGCACAGCCCAGCAGCTCTACTATGGGGATGCAATTATCACAGTCCCAGACGCTTGCTGCAACCACATGACAAGGTGCTACTAGAGAAACCATCAAAGCCTGATTTTAAATGATGCATTTAATTATGTAAAACGGGAATTTGCATGTGTGTGGAGTGTTGGAGAGCTTGTGTGTGCATTAGTACCTGTGTTTGTTACCTTGTTGAGGGGTAAGGTGAAATGATCGTAGCTGTGTGTGGTATCCAGTGCACAGCAGGCTAGCAAACAGACAAGTTTGTGTAGTAAGGGTGTGTGCAAGTATGTGTGTGTGTGTGTGTGTGTGTGCGCTCATGCTGTGATGGTGACAGGAAAGAGAGAGATGCACCCTCTCCACGCAAACTCTCCAAACAACAGATCTGTACTGCTCTGCCTCTAATAGCAGGAGGCCTACCCCAATAAACCCACAAGTCATGCATCTTACACTGTCTTTTTCTCTGTCTCACTCTATTTTTCTCCTTCCTGCCTTACTAGAGCTTAAATTAGCTCAAATAAACAGTAGTATTTGTGTATTACATCATCAGAAATGTTAAAATGTAACACTTTAAATCAAACCTGAAAGTTGCAGTGTTCAAAGCCATACCTGATTACTTTAGTTACTTCAGTTTACATTACACTCAATTCTAACCTCTACACAGTTACTTAATCTGTAATAGATCCACATTGGAATTGACATTTCGGCTTACAAAGCCAGTTGACTCGGACAGCGGATAGGCAATGTTCCTGCTTAGCATCCACACGACACACATTCTCAGATTAACATGATAAAGAGGGCCCTGACTGGACAGGTACCAGGGGTCCAGAGGTGGAAGGTTATCGTGCAAATCAGAATCCTGTTACCCTTCATTTCCTCCAGCGACCAGGACGAACAGAATTAAGAATTTCAATGCCAGTGCATGGCTGCCCTAGCTAGGAAGAGCGTGTGAATCCAAATAGCATGGTTAAATTTTCATAAGAATTGCGGAGAGCTGCACAAACTCAGTGCTTGCTTTCGATTTGCCTACACTGGAGGGCCACGGAAAGGGAAGGGGAGATGACGCAGACCTTACAGTGGGGTTAAACAAGCCAGGTTTAAGGAAGAACATTTTGTTTGACAGGTCCAAAGCAGGTGGTAATGAAATGCACTGACCCCACATGACGATTTGTACTACTTGGATCCACAACTATGATATAATCTTTAAAAGGCACTATCTGTATGGAATGGCACTACATTAGACAATGTTTTTGCAGTCGGTAGGTGTAGAATGAGATTGAGTTCAGGATCAAATCTCAGTTCCAGTCCGGCAAAAGTGAACCTGCCTAATGCTGATACTGAAAACTCTCTTGATCCAAGAGGAGGTTCAGGAGAAAGAGATCTTAAACCACAAGGCAAGGATTCCTTTCAGTAATCCACACTGGCTGCTGCCTCAGGCTCTGCTCTCTATTGGGGCTTGTGTGTGTGTGTGATGGCTTGGTTTGGACAGGTCCTGCAGAGAGAGAAAGGGATGGGGCAGCAGAGAGCTCCAATGTTAGCACACAGTACGCTGGATAGAGCATTATGTAATCATGCCTTATCAAGACCCACCGCCTGCATGGGTAGAAACACACAGGACTCTCTCTCTAGCGCTCTCTTCCTCTTTTCCGCACAGTCACACACACATAGAGATACACACTCACCTCCCACTGCCTACCGAGAGAACGCAAGCCTTCATTAGCTGGGCTAAATATCCCTGCTTTCTGCAATCTCCATCATTTTTGGCCTTCGGGCACTGGGATAATTACCTGCTCTCATTTCCCCTCCCTCTGGCCAGTGGGGAAGAGTCCTGCGTTGCATTAGTTTGCATTAAATATTTATCGGCATACTGCACATTTTCCCATCCCTCGCAGCCTTGACGGACAGCTGCCTTGCCTTGATGTTTTCGCCACAAGTCGCACCGCCTTTATCCAGCTGTCACCAAGAACGAACGTATTAAACAAAGCATGCAACGGGTGAATAGGGGATTCTCTGTTTTTGGAGGGAAGAGTTGGCGGGAATTCTGGGGGAACAATGTACAGAACATTTATGTGTGGGAGAGATAGTAGATAGAGAAAGCGTCATTCCTCTCAGGCCTGGCTGGCGTGCTGTCCTTTGTGTGTTTAATTTTGTCCACATGCAATGCATGCCAGTATGGGAACTCACTTGAAAAAGACCATTAGTGATCACCAATGGCAGTCTAATAGCCAGCCAGCTGCTGATAGTGGACGCTAAAAGCCCAGCTGTGTGGTGAAGGAAAATACAGATCTTTCTTGAAGTGTGTAAGCAGATCCAATCAGAGAGGTGAGATTCAAATTTCAGTGAACTCAATATCTTGCTGAGCTTTGTTTGTTTTAGTACTAACTAAACACAACTCAACTATCTCATCAGAGTTTTGGGTGTCCTTGAAAATCACAGCCAGGAACACTCTGGTCACGTCTAAATGGTTAACCGTGTTCTGCAAAACCCTCACCAGATTCAAATTAGCTTCAGCCAAGAATAAGGGTAGGGTACTGCACGACAAGTAAGGAGTGTGTAAGTGCTGAAGGTGGACCTCTAGGACTAGGATTGGGTGCACTTGGTCCGCACCCATACCATTATACAACTCTTTCAGAAAAGCTATTGGATTGAAAGAAACAAGCACCCCTCATAACTCTACTTTAAAAGAATAAGCCTTAGACTGGTATCTTTAGGGGACTTGTTTACAGCCAGAAGAGGATTCACTTCAGTGGCCTTCTTTAATTAGAACTGAAATGACTGGTTGGTTGGTCAGAGGCGTCAGTTTAAGTCGGGATTTTAAGACTATGTCTCTAAGCCCCATCAGTGGCTCTTGTAGCAGATCCATGGGGAACATGGACAATGATGGAAGCACCTTTAATACAGGATGGAACCAAGTGCCCTTGATGGACCATCCTCTGATTTCAGGGTTTAAAGAAAGGGATTTCACATAACTGAAGTCTGTCAGGGGAATGATGCTGAACAAAAGTCTTATTTTCTGTTTTGAGAGACACCTAGCATCAAGAGCAAAGAAAGGGAGTCTTCAAAGATTAAATCACAAACTTTATGGCTGTTTTTCATCCCTTTGTTGAATTGAAAGTTTTATGAGCTATGTCTCTAGTGTCATATGTACTATGTAAAGTTCATGCCCCCGTTAGTGTCTCATTCACAGCACTTTTTAAAAATCAGTTAGCTATATTCTTAGTGTTGTGTCTTGTTTGTACCATATGAAATAGTACATCTGTCTGTATACCTGTCTGTCTGTCTGATACTCTCTCAATTGGAAATTAAAAGGCATTTTTGGAATTTAAAAGGCATTCTGAATTCAGTTCCCAATAGGGAATCACCCTGCTAATGCAAGTTAACCCAGCATTTCATGTGAGCAGTGGGAGTAGATCTTATTTTAACTGGAAATAACAAACAGAAAATTGTCTTTACAATATTCATCATAATTTGATATTTTCACAAAGCTGGGGCATATACAAGTATGTCCCTTACAGGAAGTACTTACCTATAAGCTTTCCATCTAGTTAGCATTAGAATGCAAGAGAGTGCAACCAGGTTTATGTGTAGCCCTTTGTCTTGAACTTTACCTTCCCACATCCTGCCAGCAAGCCAGTATTGCTGTTTATTAAAATAATCCGCTCGCCGCTCTTGATTCAGCTTTCATTACACCAGCACGCCTCAAATTGAAAATAAATTTATAGATAAATGCTTTCGCTGCACCGACAAATTATACAGCTGTAGCTCAAAGAGACACGTTGTTTATTTTGGGAACGAAGCACAACCGAAGAAACAAAAGAAGAAGAGGATCCGAGAATGTTGATTAATAAGATGAATAACCGCTACAGCAGCACTCAGAAATGAAAATGATTGGCTCTTCAAATACCCTTCCTCATTATTGTAATTATAGGTGCTATATTACGCCTCGGATTAAGTATTCATTACAGATTAAGGGGCGGATTTGAGCTTGTTGTAGAACGCACACTTCTCTGTTTTGACAACATACTTGAAAAGGCTGAACCTCAGCCAAGATGCACTAGAGAAAAAAAAAAGTTTTTTTTTAATCTCTCAAGCGGGTGACTATGTGTTTTCAGAGGGTGGCTTGTAATCTATCCCTGACTCTTCCCTTCTTATACCCAAACCCAACTCGGTTCTTTTTATCTCTCGCTTAACACCCCCACACAAATGCACAGCCACACATGTGGACGCATAAATACAAACGCACACCTACACATGTACATAAACATATAAAATGATTCCTAGCCATCCTTACATTATTTCATCTCTCTCTCTCTTTCCTTTTCTGTACTCTGCCTCAGTGAATCCCACACTGACGAGGCGTAGAGTCTGTCATGGAGACAGCATAAGCCTTTCATATGCATAGCAGAGATAAGAGGCAGCCATTTTTATCAACTCCTCTCTCTCTCTCACCCAATCTTTACAAGAAAGTGTCTCCAAATCCCTGGTCCTGGTTAATGACATGGCCCTGGTCGTGCCAAAATGAGCAAAATGAGCCCGCTTTTGTTTTTTCCTGCTTTAACCTGACAATTACACCAATTATAGACAGGCTGCGCTCTTGACAAACACGCCGGGAGAATTGCGACAGGAGGAGTCCCCCGTTACAGCCCTCTCTGTAATTTAACTAGCACGGAGCAACGTCGCAAAGGCTCATTCTGCAAAAAAACTCCCAAAGCAATACGTGATCATCTACGACAGGGTTGCCAGTCGTTTATTTATTCTTGCAAACAAGCCAAATGCAATTTGTGTGCTGGGATTGTGGAGGAGAAAACAATGTAGTCTGTGTAGTAGGCTGAGAGTTGCATTCTGGAAAGTGTAGGGCCAAATAGTACATGTGGAATGTTGTGAGGAACTAAATCCATACTAAAGTTGCTCGTATTTCTGTAAAAGAAACATTGGCCTGAAGCAGCTGTTAGCATCATTCCGTATACGGTGTGTAAATGGAGTAAGCTTGTTAAATGGGTAAAGAATACAAACTAATGTTATTTCACGACATATGCTCATTATAATCATGTTACAGTGTTGAAAAAGACCTTTTTACGTAAATCTTCATGCCAAGGAATATCTGTTTTCTTATTGGCTAGCTCTTCTGAAAAACAAATTAGCGATTAGATATTTGAGATTTCCGTATTGACAAACTGAGCAAAGCGGTAGCTTTGGAGTCAATAAAATGTTCCAGCTCTCTGGAAAATGTGAACTTAGAAGTTTTCCTTGGTGTACTTTCAGGAAATGTCATCTGATTTCGATTAGTGGCACTGAAATAAAGAACATGTACTTTTGCATATTCCACCGCTGTGAGGTCATGCCATCTGTACCACGACATGATGTCATGTTGTTACACACTGCTACTTTTTTGACTTTGTATGGATTCGGGAATACGGGAAGATGGGGTTAGAACATGAAATAATCCTGTCATTTGCCATTGCGATTTGGGTTTCCTTCTTCTGGGGTAAATAGTAATGCTAAATGTTGTCTCGTTTGCATCCCAACTTTGTGTAGCCATTATGAAGACTTTCCTTAGCACTGGTAAGTTGTTAACTAGAGTAAGGTGAGGTCAAACCTGAATCACCTGAGCTCTGGAGTCAGGTCAGCACCTGTGCAGGATACTTGACTTCATTTACCTGTAAACCTGGTTTAGATTTAATCCCTGTCATGGTATTTCAGGACGCTTAGTTTCTTTGTAGAAATTTCCAAGCTGTCTCTCTTCCATTTGCTACTATTTTTCTCACTTATTTTTCATTTTCTATCTTTATCTGCCTCTCTCACACACTATTTTGTTCTGTCAAGATTATTTTGAATGCCAGAAGTGGGCAGGAGAGATCTTGAGGGTGGATGAATTCTGTAGTCAGCATTAGCAATAGCTTCCCCATTGTGGATGTTCGAAGATCATCTTTCTTTTCACCCATAAATCATTTTTTTTTTTTTTTTTTTTTTTTTGCGTATGTTTCTGTTAGCAGCTGAAAATAGAGCAATATTTTATATAGACCACTTCCATGAGACGGATATTAGCAAGGGTTTCCTGTCAGCAAACAGTTCACAGTTCTAGTCAACATTAGCATAAACTTTCCTCTTACACAGTCGTCTTATGTGACATATTTATGCTGGGGGGGGTTTGCGGTTTTTTTTTTTTTTTTTTCGGAAAACAAAAGTTAGTTTAGCTGGTAAAAGACTAGATTAGACTAGCATGGATTTATATGTTGGTACAGGTCAGTTTATGGTGCATAGTGCTAGTTTGTTTCCAGCCTAGCAGCTGGTGGGCCATCCTGTTGACCAACTAAACTTATTTAATGTAACTTATCACAATTATGGTGATATTATTTGATCAAGGTAGACTTTGTGGTTAAGTTAGTTAAGAACTCTGGTGGGGAGACCATGCTAGTCTTCTGAATGTGGTTAATTTTAGCTTCACCAGTGACGGTCACATTTTGTCGAACCCTCCTCAGTGCTGAGGCCGCATAGCTGGCATGATTTACACTGCTATCAAGTGAAGTGAGGATGCCACAGGATCCATTATCGGAGCTCTCATTACAGCAAGCATTCAGAATCATCTTCATCACCAGCGCTCAAGAATACCAGCCAGTCCATTTGCCCGAGCTGTTATGTAAGACTGTGCATGCATGTGTATGTTTGTGTTTGGGTGAGAAAGACAAAGTAAGAGATGCTGTTTTTGGGAATCCTAACCTCTTTCAGGCCCCCAGGGGTGAAGGAAAAGTGCACTCTGGCCAGTGTTACGATTTACGGTGTTTTTGTTTCAGTCATAGTTTTTGACTTGACAAAAATGCCCTTTATATTCAGTCAATATTTTGTCATGTCATATTGATTAGTTTTACTCTCACAGAAATGGTGCATGATTGTAGTGGCCTGTGAATGAGTATTGTCTTGAATCAATTCTTTCCACATTTTTCTTTAAAAAACATTGTTAGTGCATTAATATATTGCCGTATTAGTTTTTTGTCCGAACTGTTTTCATTTAATCTTTGTTAGCGTTGACAATCAAAAAACCTTTATTGAACATGAGTGTCCCAACATTGAGTGTTTCCAAGACTTTTGTAATGTTGCATGCATTACTGTGGAGACTCACGTTAAAACATCATGAGACAGATTTTCAGACAATGAATGGGAAGTTTTTATGGCTTATTTAGAAAGCTAGCGATTCAACCCAATCCAGAACAGACATAGTTCTATCTAATTAATAAGCACGAGAGAAACCGACTCTTTCAAGTGATTTCAGAAGAAGCTTTTTTGAGGCAAATTCACAGCATTGTAATTATTGGGGAGGGAATGTCAAAACAGTTCAGAGAGCTGTTGGGAAAAGATGTGTTTCCAACCCCAGTCAACTGTCTCCCCTCTCTCATTCCCTTCCCTTTCGCTCTTTCTCTCTTTTTTAACATCTGCCTTTGGTTTTGATAAGGAAAAAAGACATGTCAATCATCCCCACTAATGGAATATGGATTTTCTAATTCACTCAAACAGAACAGTAAATTGAAAAAGAGTGCAACCTTTTTAACACACACACCGGCGCTGAGAGTCAAGCTCCATTATCTGACAGCTGGAGAAGTTAAAAATAACCGGGCTCGCAGCAAATTAGACGTATCATTTGGCTTCTAAACAGAGAGATGAATGTATGTGTGAATGTGCTTGCCATACCATGACATGAGGCCAATACATCAACCTCCTGTTTGTCTGTCTCTTTCATAAACTCCGACTGGAATAAACAGACAATGCAATTTGTTACAGCACGAGGATATTTTCTCAGTCTCTGCCGCCGCGGCAAGTTCACCAAACGATCCGTGGCACGTTCCACCCCCGACGATCCGTCCACGCGTGTGACCATTAATCATCGCTCGGGTATGTGCAAGGTCATTACTATCGCTCAAAGCCATGTTCGGAGTTTTTCATATGTTATATTTCTATCGAACAATAAATCTGACATGTGCGGTGAGGACTCGAGAAGACACGCTCGCCCTTGCTGTAATCTCGCTATATATGAAGACATAGGCCTGACAGGGCTATGAATCTCTATTGGTGCTGTCACAGATAGCGATTTTCCATGACATTGAACTGCAGCCGTACCTGACTAGCGCTATCGAGTATTCGGTTACTAGCACGGTAATTTAAGTCTGCGTGAGGCGTCTCTTTTTTCAGTTTGGTAGGGAAGGAGATCGTCCCCTCTGAATCATGTTTCTAGAGGAGTATCTGTTTACCCTTAAATACCCCTAACCGTCATTGTTTATTTAACTCAAGCTAAACATTAGCCAGTGGGACAACAAAAAAACAGCCCCCCGAGAACATGGTGTCAAACTTTAAACAGGAACCTTGTTTTACTGTAGCTCAAATAGTAGAGCATGGTGCTAGCAATGCCAAGGTCATGGGTTCGATTCCCAGGGAAAGCAAGAGCTGATAAAATGTAGAAACTGTCACTTGACTGTCACTTGAATGCAATGTAAGTCGCTTTGGATAAAAGCGTCTGCTAAATGCATAAATGTAAATGTTTTAGATTTTAAGTAACTGTATGTTTCTTTAACGCACTGGGAATGTAAAACCACAGCGGGACATCGAAGCAACATCGAAGCATGTTAAACCTAGCAGTGCGGTATTATTGCTTAAAACAAACCACCTAAATCAAAGTATTACCTCCTTTCTGTTTCTGCTACAAATATGAATGATATTTCAAATTGTGGCGTTTGTTGTGGAGACTGCATAGTTTCACCTGGCGGGCAATAAAACAGGCGAAAAGATCTCAGAGCACTCTAGCATTTTGACGGTGAGTAAGCGGACAAGCACCGCTCACATTTTCTTCACAAAAAGCCTAAAATTGTGTCAAATCATCACGTTCTCCAGAGATTCGCACATGACTTGTTCGTTAGACCATAGTCGTGGGTGGGTTTGAGAAAGTGTTCAAAAAATCTCGTCAGCTCATATTCAGGGAATGTGTTAAACGTGGTTGTGTGTGATAGTGAGATCGACTGTATGCCCATATTCTGTGTCACAGTGCGTGTCTCTTGCATATGTTATTTCCTCATTACAGCCAATTAATGCTCCAGGCTCACACTCCACTACTGCCCTTTCTTCTTAGTGTGTGGAAACCTTCTTTTCCCCCTCCTTTATTCTGTAAAGTCATCACTATGGAAGCTTGTTTCCATTTTAAAGTATAATAATAATAATACTTTTATTCATAATTGCAAGTTTATATTTCACAATTGTGACTTCGTATTTCATGATGTGAATTTGTTTATAACAATTGCCCATGTACTCACAATATGACTTTCTTATAATTGCTGCTTTATTTTTTGTCATTTTAACTGTATGTCTTGTGATTGTGACTGTTTCTTGTAACTGTTTGTCATAATTGCAACTATATATCATAATGTGACTTTATATCTCATAATTACGACTTTCTCACAATATGACTCATAATTTTAAGTATTTTTTTGTAATTTCAATTTTATTTCTTGTAATTGTGACAGTTTCTTGTAATTATTTGTCATAATTGCAACTATATCTCACAGTGACTTTCTCACAATGCAGTGTTATTTCCCGTAAATGTAGGTCTTGACTGTGACTTTTTTCATAATTGCAACGTAATTTGCGAATATTTCACTAAAAGCTTTTACAAATTTATATATTATAATTGTGATTCTATATTGCAATTCTCATAAATATTTTAAAATAATTGCAACAATATGACTCATACAGTATGTAGCTCATAATTGTGACTCAATTCTCACAACTTTTTCTTGTAAATATGGCTTTCTCATAATTGCAGCTTTCTCACAATTGTGATTTGTATCGCACAATATGAATTTATTTTTAACAGTCACAACTTTATTTCACAATGCGACTCAAATTGTTTTTTTTTTGTACTTTCAACTTTATATCTTAAATATATCTTACAATAATACATTACAGTAATGTACAATTACAGTAATATCTTACAACTTTATAACTCATAATTGTGAATATTTCTCACAATTGCAATTAATTTTGACTATCTCACAATTTGACCCTCTCATAATTGCAACTTTATCTCACAATTGTGCTTTCATATATGTGACCCTGGACCACAAAACCAGTCATAAGGGTCAATTACAACTATTCGAAAATATTACTATTTGAAAATAGTCTGGAATCTGAGGGTGCAAAAAAAAAAAAATTAATTAAAAAAATTCTAAATCCTGAGAAAATCGCCTTTAAAGTTGTCTAAATGAAGTTCCTAGCAATGCATATTACTAATCAAAAATTAAATTCTGATATTTACGGTAAGAAATTTACAAAATATATTCATGGAACATGATCTTTACTTAACATCCTAATGATTTTTTGACCCATACAATGTATTTTTGGCTATTGCTACAAATATACCCGTGCTACTTAAGACTGGTTTTGTGGTCCAGGGTCACATATCATGAAGTGAATTTATTTCTAACAGTTGCGACTCCATAACTCATAAATGTGACGTTATCTCATAATTGTGATCTTTCCCCCTCCCTTTTATTATTTTTTAATTTCAATTTTATATCTCGCAATTGTGGCTCAAATAATTATTTGTCATAATTCCAGCTATATCTCATAATGTGGTCTTATTTCAAAATGACCTGTTTTATTTTTTACTCTGAAGCAGAAACTAGCTTACATTCATTACACATTGTGTTCTCCTCAAACCTTGACAGTAATGAGCCTCCAATTGCCGAAACTCTCTCAACATCAAGAGCCCATTATCAAAGGCCCTGGACAAGCTGTGACATTAGACGCCCAGGCCAGAGAACATTGATTGTTTAATTAACTTTCGATTAATGGCAGAGGGAAAGGACGGCAGAGAGCAGTCATGCTCACGCTGGTTGAGCACGTTTGATTTCACCACCCTTAGCGATCGGCATGCTCCTTACAGCATGTACGTTAAGCCACCAAAGAAATCTAATCTACAGTGTGAATAATAAAAAAAGACGGGAAAGCCATTTCCGCTTTATGTGTGCAGCTCGTCTCTTGGCACAGCATTAGAGTTTTTGGGATGCAGTGTTAACTCTATATTTGGATTGCACTTGAGTGGATTAAGAAGTCTTTACTGCAAACCCACGGGATTCTGGCTGAAAGGGGAAAATTAAGAAGTGCTGTTTGTATCTGCGCTATACAAATAATTGCGAGTTCTCAAATTTCGAGGACCCGACTATATGGAAAAGTGAGCTTTGATGTACAAATCCGCAATTCAACCGGGATTAGAAGCTCCAAAGGTTAGGAGTTACTAATTATGGGAAACAGGTTCTACATATCTAACGAGCACAAAGAGACATTGGTAATAAATACCAGACTTCGTGAAGCTAATGATCACATTGAATTCCAGAACTGTGGCCCATGTAGAAACGTTTGCGGTTGGACACATACTGCATTCAGCATCATTACCGAGATTCCGCAATAATATTTTAAAGCAGAATTGGATAAAGGGATGCGTGAGGTACAAAGCCTACTTGCTAATTAGCACTGTTCCAATGGCCCTTGGTCTTTTTTCAGTATAATTGAATTCAAATTATTCCTTTCTTCCCCCATTTTTCCCAATAACACAGAGAAATTATGAAGAAAATGGCAAACATGCAGCACAAATATGACAATCGCGACTGATTAACGTGCACTTTTGATCTTATTATGTTTTTTTCAGTGTAGGCAACTGCTTTGAGTTTCTCATTGGCTCCTTTTGCTCTTCCAGCCGAGCTGCGGCCAGTCGTGCCGTCTTCAAATTAAACATGTCCGGATCCAGGCGGATGGTTGCACTGCCCCAGGACACGGCGTTTCATCTCTTAATGAATGTGCCTGGAGGGGTCCCGCCTGGAGGGTTCCCTCAGAGGGGGCCCATGTCACCCCTCATTAGCCGGGGGGGGGTTGCGTTCTGTACTCATTCTGAAGAACAGCCCCTTGGAGCAGGGAAGGGGATGTCCCTCCGATTTCTCTGGCTTGAGCTGAGCTGTCTGGTAGAGTCTTTCTATAATAGTTTGATTTTAATTTGTGGTGGTGATTTTATCCTGTACATCAGGGGTGTCCAATCCTGCTCCTGGAGGGCCAACGTCCTGTATCTCCGAACAGTTCCAACCAGTGTTGTGGGTTACGTAATCAGATTACTTTTTTCAAGTAACTAGTAAAGTAACGCATTACTTCTCAATTAACAAGAACATATCTGAGTTACTTTTTTCAAATAAGTAACGCATGTTACTTTGTTTTCCTATTTATTCACTGACACCTTTCCTGTCTCTGTGTTGAGAGAAATTGGGAGTAAGTGCAGAGGCATTTTCTTCAGCCTGAGGCTTATTAATTTCACTCTTGGTGTGAAAGGAACTTTACAGTCACCAAAAATATAATTTTTGGGTTTCCTGTTATTAAAAATAAATAAGCAAGTCCAGCCCATGTAACAAAAAGTCACGCAAAAGTAACCTAATGCATTACTTTCCATACAAAGTAACTTAGTAACACAATTAGTTACTTTTTTATGGAGTAACGCAATATTGTAAAACATTACTTTTAACTGTAACTTTCCATAACACTGGTTCCAACACACTGGTCTGGAAGTTTCTAGTGAGTCTTGATTAGCTGGTTCAGGTGTGCTTAATTAGGGTTGGAGCTAAACTCTGTAGGATAGTGGCTCTCCCAGAACATGCTTGGATCCCGCTGTTGTACATTTTGGTGGTGTTTGCTCAGGTGATCCTAAACGCCTCAACGTCAAGCATCCCATCTCCTCAAATGACTCTCTTTTCGAGTATTAATGAGGCTAGTGGAGGAAAACCAAAGAAGGCTTCCAGGTCTGACTCTAATAGCCTTTTTCTCTGGTTACTGAATGTGGTTCTGTGGTTCAGTATAATTCCATGGGATTTGTGATGTATTTATGCGATCATTAATCTGGCCGTGTCTTTTCACTGGCCGGGATTAGAGTTCCCTCCATTTGGCGCCAGGTAGTTTCACATAGAGGTAGCATACAGTCATATAAACACAATGTTTAGTGCTACAGAATGCATTTTATACGGCTGTGTAATGCAGAATGGAACCAGGCCAGGGCTGTGAAAACACTAGATTTGTGCACGGTAAGACGTCTCTGAACTCTGTCTGACAGCAGAGAGTGTGAGGCCACATTTCACACTGTATGATCATGGAATGTCTGTCTGTTCAGGTCGTAAGTGCTGTGTGTACATGACTGTGTAAAACACATCAGGGATCAACAATAGGAATATGCGAGCATTTTGGAGTTGACAGAAATGTCACATGCCCGTTGGACCATTGCTTTGGCATCAAATTTACATTTGTTAAACAAATACAACTGTTTCTGTGCCTTGCAAACTTTAGAAATTTATATAGAATTATGATTATGTATTCATTTAAAATTAATAAATATACAGTACATTTGATAAATTAATTCTAAATAGATATACAAATACTATTTTAAGTTTTTTTTGTTTGTTTGTTTGTTTTCTGTAAGTATTATTTATTTATTTAATTGTGAGGTCTGTGAAAATGTTGGCAGAAAATAGTAACTTCTTACTATCATACCATATGTTCATATGTTTTTATTTCAGTTGTCTGTTAAGTTACAAATCTGAGAGTGAATTATCTTAGCGTTTTGTGACTGTAAATGTAGGTTTGCCAGGCTGTTTATGTTTTAAGAGGTAAATATTGACATTGCTAATCTGAATTGGATCGGACTGCATTAACAGTGATTATGTTTGTACAAGCGCACAGTAAATGCTTCAGTAGCTTCACTGCATCGGCATCACTTGAACATACCTTTTATAGTACACAAAGATGTTTTACTGCCTCGGAATAAAGATCCATCTCTATCCCCCCCCTCTCTCTCTGTCTCTCCCTCTCTCCCTCTCTTCATCCATCAGGGCTGTAGCAACCATTATAACTGATGGACAGAAGAGTAGCAAAGACATTTCATCTCCTAATTTGTTTGGTGAATCCTGTCAACAACATGGTCAGGTCACTTTTTACTGCTAAAAAAAATAAATACATTATATTTTAATAACGTATACATTTAATTATTATATGATAATATAAATTATATTTAAATAATATTTTGCATAAAGAAAATGCAACCTTAAAAAAAACATAATGGTCATTTTAATGGTCATCCTCAATAGAGTTTTATTACTTTAAAACAACATTTTTTTTTTTTCATTATTTTTGCAATTTTTTAAAATTTATTTTTTTGTTGGTTTTTTTTTATGCTAGTGGCACATAAAAGATTTCCACCTCTACATAATATGTAATTATTTAATTTACATTTTATGATTATTAATTTATATTTAGTATTTTTTTATAACAATTTTATTTTTTACTATTTATTTTGTAATTTTATAACATTTATATTTTATATAATTTGTATATAAACAATTTTTTTGTTTTTGTTGTTGATCATGCTAGTGGCTCACAAATTACCTTCACCTCTGCACAATATAAATAATTAATTTTTATAATTATTATAATAATTATTTTTTATCATTAACACTGTGATTTTCACTAACACTATTATTATTATTATTATTATTATTATTATTATTATTATTATTATTATTATTATTATCATTTAATGAATATTTATTATATTTATATATATTGCCATTCTGATACTATGAGTTGATGGGAGTAATCTTAGTGGTCATGAATATAATGTCAAAAAATATATTGGTCTTAAAACCTATTTTAATGACAGGAAGCTAATG
Source organism: Spinibarbus caldwelli (assembly GCA_039654775.1). Classification (NCBI taxonomy): domain Eukaryota; kingdom Metazoa; phylum Chordata; class Actinopteri; order Cypriniformes; family Cyprinidae; genus Spinibarbus; species Spinibarbus caldwelli. Next base: position 16,247,894 of record CM077265.1, on the reverse strand, counting down.
GTCTGCGGATGTGTAAGCAAACAGGTAATTTGGAGACCGCAGCGAACGACTGAGAATAATAAGGAAGCAGAAAGAGAGAGACACAGAGATAGCAGGCGCCCCAGCTGAATGCCTGAGAAAGCTGCCTTTCGGAGGTCCCATGACGCAGCGGATCTGTGGAAAGGTTGGGTGCGTCTGGTTACAGCTCTATCAGGGCTCCATCAGAGAATGGCAGGATTCAGTATCGCCTTCTAATGTAACAAGGACCATTTGTCTAAGTCACACATCCTTGCAAGTGCCTTGCTGAAGCCATTGATGTCATTCATCTAGCCTGTACTTGGCGGCTCTTTTCCTTCACTGACAAGAGAGCAGCACTCTCAGGTAGCTGGAGGGGAGGAAGAGAGTGTGATGGAGAGAGAGAAAGAAACAGAGAGGTGGTATAATGCTTTCTCATCAAGGCTAGAATTACCCAATGTGTTGAGTAATGAATCCATTGCCTTACATACACAAATACACACTATTTTACACATACAAACATGCACATGTTTCCCTAGTGCTTCACCGGTGACCTGAATGCCAGAAGACTCCTGTTGTTTTCAAAATTAAGCTAATTGCAGTTGCTACTTGCTATCTCTAACCTGAGTATGTGAGCAATGCGGAGCAGAAGCAGAGCTGTATGTTTTTGCCTGGAGCGTTTTTCGGAGTGTCTTTGTTATCTCTCACTCTAAGATCACTGCGATACCGCTTCATCACGAGCGTAACACGCTAACGGCCCATAATGCAACTGCATGTCAGCAAGAATTCAGCACATGTTAAACAGTGGATTATTAGGAGCCGTTCACACTGTTTTGCATTCTACGATGCTGCTTTTACATAGTTTTTCTGTGTAAACATGCACTAAGCAGACAAGTTTGTGTTGCACTTGTGTTGTTTATATCCACGTAACGCAGTGCTCAAATTAAAAGTTTAACTTAAAAAAAAAAAGAGTGTCTATAAGATCTTGCGTTTTTTTTTTTTTTTATTATTTTTTTATTCCACTCCGTGTTACATTTTTCATCGCAAACAGGTGTTCTGTGCAAATGGCCCCTTAGCCGCTATAATGAAAAGACGCAATGATCAAAATCCAAAGTTAAGTGAAAATTAAGGATGTAGAGGAGAATGTGAGAATTTGTTTGGAAAAAAATTGTCATCTTTCACATATGGAGGAAAAAAAAAAAAAAACTGAATGTGGGTATATGTCACTCTCTTCACAACTGTACAGAAATGATAAAAACAGTAACATGTTGCAATATGGTTCAATTTGTTAACATTATGCATTAGGTATCATGAAATAACAATGAACAAAAAAATATATATATTTTTTACATTTTAACATTTATTAATGCAGGATAATGTTAATTTATGAACATCCTTTTGTTCTTTAAACTTGTTCTTATTACATTAATTATTAAAATAATTATATATTACATTATAAATGATAAATATAGTTATATATATATATATATAATTATAAATTACCATAATTATTATTTAAACAACTTGAAATATTATAAATTTATTAGCATATATAAAAATTAAATAAATGCTGTAAACATCTTTTTCATTGTTAGTTTATTATATCTATTGCATTAACTAATGTTTTAACTAATTAAATCTAATCATAAAGTGCTATCAAAACAAAGTATTAAAAGACTTTCACAGTAGAGCAGTTATAATGCAAATTGGAGCGAACTAAAAGGAAATTTGTAGTAGGGATAAATTGAAAACTTGGAGTGCGAGTTCGGAGCGGAGTAATTACAGAAAGCTTTGAACTGGGAATGATATCGCGCCACCCAACTATTTTTCCTTTGTATGGACGTTAGTCAGAGTAGACAACGTTTTTAATATAAAAATAGGGTCAGTAGGGAGAAATGGAAAACCTGGAGTGGAGTTTGGAGCAGCGTGATTACAGAAAGCTTCAAATTGCGAGTGGTAATTTTTTTGATACACCCAACTCTTTTTCCATCTTTTTATGGATGTTAATCAAAGTAGACATTTTTTAAATATGAAAATAGTGTCAGCAAGGAGAAAACCTGTAGTGGAGTTTGGAGCGGAGTTGGGAACATTTTTACTTGTTTACTTGTTCAGTACTGTTTATTTCTATACCTTGATGTAAGTCATTAACAGATGTCTGGGAATTTTTCATCAGTTCTGTTCCTGAAATATTGCTGGGATAGAAACACTCACACACTCCAGTGGTCCAAGTATGCATGTCATTTTCAGAGGTGGGTAGTAACGAGTTACATTTACTTCGTTACATTTACTTGAGTAAGAGTAAAAGTACCCATCTTTAAATATACTCTAAAAGTATTACTTACCCAAAAAATTTACTCAAGTACATTTTCAGTGAAACAGGGATACTTTTACTTCGTTACTGTGGGCGACGCTCCTCTCGTTACTTTATCTTAATGCAATACAAGTTAAAAATGCTTTAATATATTCCGAACGCGCCATCTATTTTTTTTCTGGGCAATGAGCGATGCCCATTCCCGAATGATTCATTCTTTTGAGTCAATTCTGTTCAAAGGCTTGATCAAACCAGTTGGCAAACTAGTGAATTGGTTCGCGAATCAGTTTGAATGATTCGTTCAGTTCCCTGCCGCACGCGCTGAGTCGTCTGAAGCGGTTCTCACTCAGAATTGTAACAGAAAGTTTAAGAACGTCAAAAGCGTTGAAGACGTGGCTTTTCTACAGTCAGTTGAAAGCAAATCTGCAAAGGCTATTGTTATGAAGATCTTTATTAGATGAACACCGCGTGAGCTGTCTACGGTTCCACAGGTATAGATAGGCTACATTCGATTACAGGACACGATACCACTATGACATTACCAGTTTGTTGTACATGTACCTTATACATTAAATACAATGTATAATTTCTACATTAAATAAGCTGTCACAGAGTATGAAATGAACACCTGCCAAACCCGCGTTAGCTCTGCGCAGCGGCGCGTGACCTGTTCCGAGGAATGCCTTTGCCTAGACACAATTAATATTGATATTTTCACAATATTTACACTTGCAGAAATATACATTTGTTGACATTTTGCAGAACAGACGGAAGAAGATCTGTCAATGTGCATTTGTTTCATTATGTTCGGTAGCGGTCATGTGAGGAGTTTTCACTCTTCTCCGTGTCAGAGGTTATATATATATATATATATATATATATATATATATATATATATATATATATATATATATATATATATATATATATATATATATATAATACATAATTAATATACTTTAAAATATAATTTAATTCAGTGATGCAAATCAGAATTTTCATCAGCTGTTACTCCAGTTTTCAGAGTCATATGATCCTTCAGAAATCATTCTAATATATTGGATTTGCATCACTGAAATAAATTACATTAAAAAAACATTAAAAATCTTTTGAACGGCTGTGTGTGTGTGTATGTATGTATGTATGTATGTATGTATGTATGTATATATATATATATATATATATATATATATATATATATATATATATACACACACACACACACACACACACACACGTTACATAAATTTTATCTATATATCTAAATAAAAATAGACTATACAGTATATGATCCAAAGTAACTAGTAACCAACTACTTCAGTAGTTTTTTTATCTGATACTTTTTTACTCTTACTCAAGTAATTGTTCAGACTATTACTTTTACTTTTACTTGAGTAAATATTCTATAAGTACTCTTACTTTTACTTGAGTACAGTTTTTGGGTACTCTACCCACCTCTGGAAATTTTAATCTCCAATCGAAAATTTCTGCCTGATTTAGTAATTGCATTCATAGGATGGTTGTCTGCTCCTCACCGCTTGGCACAGTAAAGGCAGTGACTGTGACTGCTTTGACCTTGGAGCCCAGGACACAGCGCTTGTTATGTAAACTGATATGATGGTTAGGAGGGTGACACATTCTGAGCGGACTGGAGACTGACAGACAGACAGGGCCAGCTGTGGCAGGGGCCACCGAGCATGCCCTACTGTACTCTGAAAGACACGACACCGAGGCCAGCTGGCCGCCTGCGCAGACAGCCCGAGCAAAAGGCAGCCGGTTCAAAACAACAACAACACTGGCTTCGTCCGATCGAATCAAACAGAACTCCACAAACAGGCTCAAGCGAGTAACAAGGAGTTGCGAGCTGGGCGGTTGAAAATCTGAAGATAAGTAGACGTTTGGGAAGGAAAGGATTGGCTAATGATTTATGTGTGAATGCAGGCTTGGATAAGGAAGGAACAGCTGAGTAAGGAATCAGTCCAGGTGTTTGGTCCGATTCCCCTGAAACGAGCAGAAAAGCAGAGTTGGTCTCTGGGTAAATGGAACGCTTTATCCCTCAACTATCTCAGCAGAGCCACACACACGTGTACGAGCACACACACACGTACGCAAGACAACGCAACACGGTTTCAACCAGTTAAAGCTGCATACCACATATCTAGCAATAGTTAGAGCATGCAAATAGGGCTTTTTTAATAATATGCTTTATTATTTGAGACCAAACAAACCATTTGAACTATAGTGTTAAATATTTTTGAACAATGGTTTTCAGTGTGCAATGATTTTCCCATATACCACCATTGTAAGTAGATTTCTGTTTTGGTATTTTTTTTTTTTTCTCAAACTAAAACACTCTAATAAATTAAAGTTCTAATTTATTTAACGGAAAAAAACACAAATTCACCCAGAAATGCCAATTCTGTCATCATTTACTCACCCTCATGTCTTTCCAAACCTGTATGACTTTCTTTCTTTAAGATATTTTAAAGGATGTTTCAACTTCATACAATGAAAGTCAATTGGGTCCAAATAGGAACTTTGGACCCCATTGACTTTCACTGTATGATACATTTTTCAAGTATTTTCCTTTGTATTTCACAGAAGAAAGTAAGTCATACATGTTTGGAACGACACGAGGGTGAGTAAATGATGACAGAATTTTCATTTTTGTTTGAACTGTCCCTCAAAAGTTAGCATGAATTGAGTAACATGACATATTTTTGAGTGAAATGGGTTATTAAATGAAAAAAAATGTGTGGGAAAAAATGTGAAAATTGGATAGGATATTATATACTAGAATGCAAGAGCCAGAACAATAGTGAGTTTGCTAAGATAGTTGCTTAAAAAGCTATTCAGCTATGGTGACATCAGTGGACAAGTATTTTGATAATTTAGGCTTTTTTTTTTTTTTCTTTTTCTTTTTTTTTTTAGAAGAATGAGCAGCAATGAATCATTCACAATAAGACCAGGAATGTGTCTCATAAAAATGGTTCTTTATTGGCATCTGTGGTTCCATGAGGAACCTTTAACATCTATGGAACCTTAAAGTTCTTTACAGTAGAAAAAAAAAGGTTCTTTAGATGATTCAAATGTTCCTCAGATTAAGAAGAACTGTTCACTGAAAGGTTCTTTGTGGAACCCAAAATGGTTCTTCTATGGCATCACTTTGAAAACTACCTTTTGGAACCGGCTGTTTAAATTTCCTACAAAATAACACTGTACACACTGTAATCTAACCACTTTTGAAACTGCATTACCAGACACGTGTGTTTAGCTCTGTCTTTAATTCACTGCGCAGTGATTACAGGCTGTTGGGTGGATCTGTGGCGAGTGGAACCGCGGGCTGCTGTGGATGGAACATTGTGCAGTCAGGTGTTAGAGACCCAGCTGCAGGTCGGCTCGTCGTGTCCCGTTAGCTGTGTCCATTAGGAAACCCGGCTGGAAATGTAATTCGCTGTAGAAATCAGTCAGTGCTTTCTCGTCTGGCCGGAGTCAATCAGTTTTGGGATTGGTGTGTGTGGGTGGTTAAAGTATTAGTTGGAATACCAATATACACACTCTTTCCTCGCCCTTTTGTTCACCACTTGTTTTGGTTGCACTAGACCCAAAGACTACTCGATTTTAATCCTGTTCAAATCAAACATGTCTGTTTTTCTCGTACAACTATGAAATTACATCTTTATTTATATATATATATATATATATATATATATATATATATATATGTAACTAATTCAAATTATTAATAAAAAAAATACCTTTTTCAAAGCTACTTAACACACATAGATACATAACATTTTTTGTGTCAGAAATTATTGAAAGTACTATATACAGTGGGTACGGAAAGTATTCAGACCCCCTTAAATTTTTCACTCTTTGTTATATTGCAGCCATTTGCTAAAATCATTTAAGTTCATTTTTTTCCTCATTAATGTACACACAGCACCCCATATTGACAGAAAAACACAGAATTGTTGACATTTTTGCAGATTTATTAAAAAAGAAAAACTAAAATATCACATGGTCCTAAGTATTCAGACCCTTTGCTCAGTATTTAGTAGAAGCACCCTTTTGATCAAATACAGCCATGAGTCTTTTTGGGAAAGATGCAACAAGTTTTTCACACCTGGATTTGGGGATCCTCTGCCATTCCTCCTTGCAGATCATCTCCAGTTCTGTCAGGTTGGATGGTAAACGTTGGTGGACAGCCGTTTTTAGGTCTCTCCAGAGATGCTCAATTGGGTTTAAGTCAGGGCTCTTGCTGGGCCATTCAAGAACAGTCACGGAGTTGTTGTGAAGCCACTCCTTCGTTATTTTAGCTGTGTGCTTAGGGTCATTGTCTTGTTGGAAGGTAAACCTTCGGCCCAGTCTGAGGTCCTGAGCACTCTGGAGAAGGTATCCCTGTACTTGGCCGCATTCATCTTTCCCTCAATTGCAACCAGTCGTCCTGTCCCTGCAGCTGAAAAACACCCCCACAGCATGATGCTGCCACCACCATGCTTTACTGTTGGGACTGTATTGGACAGGTGATGAGCAGTGCCTGGTTTTCTCCACACATACCGCTTAGAATTAAGGCCAAAAAGTTCTATCTTGGTCTCATCAGACCAGAGAATCTTATTTCTCACCATCTTGGAGTCCTTCATGCGGGCTTTCATGTGTCTTGCACTGAGGAGAGGCTTCCGTCGGGCCACTCTGCCATAAAGCCCCGACTGGTGGAGGGCTGCAGTGATGGTTGACTTTCTACAACTTTCTCCCATCTCCTGACTACATCTCTGGAGCTCAGCCACAGTGATCTTTGGGTTCTTCTTTACCTCTCTCACCAAGGCTCTTCTCCCCCGATAGCTCAGTTTGGCCAGACGGCCAGCTCTAGGAAGGGTTCTGGTCATCCCAAACGTCTTCCATTTAAGGATTATGGAGGCCACTGTGCTCTTAGGAACCTTAAGTGCAGCAGAAATTTTTTTGTAACCTTGGCCAGATCTGTGCCTTGCCACAATTCTGTCTCTGAGCTCTTCAGGCAGTTCCTTTGACCTTATGATTCTCATTTGCTCTGACATGCACTGTGAGCTGTAAGGTCTTATATAGACAGGTGTGTGGCTTTCCTAATCAAGTCCAATCAGTATAATCAAACATAGCTGGACTCAAATGAAGGTGTAGAACCATCTCAAGGATGATCAGAAGAAATGGACAGCACCTGAGTTAAATATATGAGTGTCACAGCAAAGGGTCTGAATACTTAGGACCATGTGATATTTCAGTTTTTCTTTTTTAATAAATCTGCAAAAATGTCAACAATTCTGTGTTTTTCTGTCAATATGGGGTGCTGTGTGTACATTAATGAGGAAAAAAAAAACTTAAATGATTTTAGCAAATGGCTGCAATATAACAAAGAGTGAAAAATTTAAAGGGGTCTGAATACTTTTCGTACCCACTGTATATATTTATATTTATCAACACTAACTCATGACCAATTTGTACGTATTTTACGAGGTGGCCAATTTGTCCGAATTCGTACGACCTCACTCGTTCGATTTTGTACGATTTGTCTAGACCCCAGTGACGGGTAGGTTTAGGGGCAGGGTTAGGGGTAGGTAATTCATACGAATTCATACAAATTGGGGAATTCGTAAAATGCATACAATTTAGCAAAAATTGTGCAAATTCATATGAGGTCATACAAAATCGTATGAATTAACTACCTCGTAAAATATGTACGAATTGCAGTGAGATCGGGTTTATATTTGGCCACCTGTTTTAAGATATTGTGTCTGGTTTTAAATGGAAAAAAAAAGATCTCTAAGAAACACCTACTCCCAGGATCAGGTAAACCCAAAACCACCCTAATTCTACACCACTTCCATAAAACCAATAAATGAACTAGACGTTCAGGCAGCCAGCAACTAGTCAGTTTAGAAAATCTTTAGTTTTGCACATCTCTAAGCCACAGCTGTGACGCTTCTCCCGGAAATACATATTAATGCAGCAATTACTGGTCTAAAACACCAGCGCCACATGGAAACCGAATTCCCTTGTGCTGTCGAACAAGCTGCTTTGTTGTTGTGCAAAGGTTGTCTCAGTGTAATTGTGCATGAATATATATAATATATATATATATATATATATATATATATATATATATATATATATTTATTCATTCCTTCTTGCTTTATTGTTTTGTCATTCATTGCACCAGATTGGCTCCCCTGAGAACTCGGTGTGATCTGATTGGTGTTTAACTAAAGCACTCAGCTGTGGGAGATTGAAGCTCCCAATCGAAGATTAAATCAGCCATACAGGGCTCAAATTCATATTGCATGTTAGAGATCAGCGCCGGCCTCTCCTGCCCGGCTGGCAGAGTCCCATTCGTATTCGTAAGCAGTCTAGAAACTGGTTTCAGATGAGGAAAAAAACATCTTCCGACACAGGAAAAAAAAAAACTGCAGGAGCATGCCTCCAAAAATGGCTCCTATGATGTTTCAGCTTCAATGATTCTAAGCCTCAGCGATGTGCAACGTCAAGCGTCGCTACACATGGCATTCGTAAACAAAAATAGACAATGGCAAGCTCTCGCTCAACTGCGCAAAATTTCTTGACACATTATAACATGTTTTTACGACAGTTTACAAACAAATAACGCATTTAGACCTGGTCTAAATTCTGTTTTATGCACCATATGATTGCGATAATGACCTCAGCTCGTTTTCAAATTGAAGATAAATGTTTATGCGTGTGGAAGGTTTGCCTGCGTTTGATTTGTGTTTGTTGGAGCAACACGGCACAGACGGTGCAATGCAAATGCACCCCCCTCTCTCTCTCTCTCTCTCCATCTTTCCCGTCTTCCTTTCCCTGTCTCTCGTTCCCCTGGGATTCAGGTGCACGGTGACACAGCGAGAGGTGGTGTGCCCTGTGGCTCTAGACTTCCTTGCTCCGATGGAAACACTTTGCCTGTCACTGAACAGAGGAGGACAGGAGGAAAGAGAGATCGAGACAGACGGAATGAGAGAGAAAAAGGGTGTCGGGGCAGGGCGGAGGAGTGAGTTTGGCATGCACATGCTCCTCTCCGCGCAACTTGTCTGTATCGTAACCCCCATCCTTTTGTTCTGTTCCCCTGAGTGCAGTCACGCTCACACTCGCAGCCAGAAAGCTCGTCAATCTTTGCCACATAACGCATAAATGAGGACTAGGGCTGGGCAATATAGCTGAAAAAATGGGGTTTGATATTTTTCACTCTTATTTGATGTACATCACATATGTCATGATTTAGATATTTGCTCTAAAATGAATTTTTTTCCTAATCAGAAAAAAACTATTTCAACCAACCTAACGTTGTAACCAAAGTAGATTAAAACACTAATATATTTAATTAAATTAACGCAGAGACGAATGATATATAGTATTGTTCACGCAAAGTGTTGACAAACAATTGTACATTTGTTATTTTTATTTTATAATGTATGTATTGTATTCTACAATACAATAATTGTATTATTTATTGTATTTGTTTATTATATTTTACTAGTATTATATAATGTTGAAATTATATATATTCATAAATATTTCTAAAAAAGGAATAATAATAGTAATATAATAATAATAATAATAATTATTATTATTATTATTATTATGATTGCATGAAGGATGAAGTTATGCAAACCTGCTCCAATAATTAATACAAGTACACTATAGAGAGAGAGAGAGAGATAAATGTATATTCTATTTTTTATTATTTACATTTTGTGCAAGTTATTATGCATTACTTTTAGTTAATATTGTAGATTAAGACTACAGAAATACATTTAAATATGTTAATATTTAATGTTAATCATGTAATATGTGTATATGCAATACCTGCACTTAAAAATAATAATAATAACACACAGGCACTTGAAGTGAGATGTTTCCTTACTGCCGACTGGGAAACACTCCTGCTTTGCTCAGCTCTGCTGTATATGGCATGTCAAAATGCATTTGACTGAGCCAGTTGGGTAAATCTAGAAGTATGGTAACACAAACTGCTGTGTTTGCTGGGAGGGATCTTGAGTTTTGTGTGTGGCACTGAAAAATTAATGGCCTCATACACAAACAAACACTCAGATGCATGCATGAGTTACTCCTGAAAGCTGCCCAAAGGCAAGCAGCCAGCTCTGGGTCGAACCCGCCACTTCAGCGATTTACAAGAGCAACAAGAGGAAAAGAATGAGAAGTTCTCATCTCGGCCTCTCTCTCTCTCTCGCTCATACTTATCTCCTCTGATCTTCTCGGCTCTCCGCCGGTCTCAAGTGACGATGGATCATGGCTGCGGACTGTGATTAAACACAAGGAATTAAACAGGAAGCACAAACAAACGTGCGCACAGGCTAACAAACAAGCTCATGTGATCAAAACGGCTGTTTGTGCACTTGAAACCAGCTTTCTTTGTTGCTTGGTTGCAAAATTTGTAGTTTTTACAATTTCGTTGAAAAATGTGATTTGCGATAAGCAAGGTCTCAAGGTAATAGCTCACCATGCTACAAATTACACATTTTTGCGAATCAATCGGTACAAGTGGGATATTATGGAAGCCTGTTTCTGCCACATAATAAAATAAAATAGAAAAAGGTAATTGCGACTTTTTATCTCACAATTCTGACAGAATTGTGATAAACTCTGAATTGTATACTCTCAAAATTGTGAGATATAAACTTGCAAATTTTGAGAACAAATTTCAGAATTGTGACAAGTAAACCCAGAAATCTGAGAAAGTCAGAATTGCAAAAATTAAACTCGCAAGTCTGAGAAAAAAAAAATAATTGTGAAATGCAAACTTGGAATTGCAAGAAAAAAAAATCAGAATTCCGAGATGTAAACCCAGAATTCTGAGAAAGTTAAAAATGCAAAAATTAAACTTGCAAGTCTGAGAAAAAAGAATTGTGAAATATAAACAGAATTGCGAAATGCAAACTTGGAATTCTGAGAAAAAAGTCAGAATTCTGAGTTGTAAACCCAGAATTCTGAGAAAGTCAGAATTGCAAAAATTAAACTCGCATGTCTGAGAAAAAAGAATTGTGAGATATAAACAGAATTGCAAAATGCAAACTTAGAATTATGAGGAAAAAAATGTCCGAATTCCGAGATTATCTCTAGCAAATCTGAATTTTCTTCTCAGAATTGTGAGAAACAAAGTCAGAATTGCGAGATAAAAGTCACAATTACCTTTTTTTTTAAATTCTGTATTGATATCGGGCTTCCATAGATTATGGCAATCTTGTGAAGTTAATATTTAAATAACCTTCTCTTCTTTCAGCTGAAAGGCAAATGTAAGAAAAGATTCAGGTCAGTTATTAACATATTTTTGTTGCCAAATTACTTGGACAAATGAAATAAATCAGTGATTTTAGACTATTCGTGCAATAAAACCAGCTAATCTTATAAATCAAACAGAAGCTAGCAGATTCCATAAACTGGAGTTCTTCCCACTGACATTTTCTTAAACCTATACTTACCCAAATAACACCAGCGGTTTGTGTCGTACCACAGAGTGTGTTTGGATAACGTACACTGGCTTTGTTATTTATCTGGAACAGCAGTGAAACATTTCAGAGGAATTTGATTAAACTGCCGTTTGTCCGTGTCTTCTGGCCTGGAGGACCATTGTTAATCTGGCTGTAATGTGGCACTTTGCGCAATTCCAGCATGGCTGTCCAATCACTTACATAATCCCCTGACATGAGCCCACTGGCTTGCGTCATTTGGTCACTGACAGCTGTCAACACACAACCACATTAGCAGCCTTCTACAAACACAGTGTAGCCCAATGACATTGCCACATTTAAAGGTGCAGTATGCAATTTTTGCGCTACTAGTGGTATAAAACAGAACTGCAAAAATAGTTTGACTGTTCAAACAGGTCGCAGCACCACTTATGCCTTTGGTTGAGTCAAATTTTGCAGCGAGATCACTCAAAGAAATAGCTTTATTTCGTTTGGTGCCGGTAAAAGTTCAAAAATTAAACTCTGCAGCTTTAAGAAAAAACTAGCGTCTTTAGTGATTAGCATCCACTGCTATATCCAATTTTATCAGGTAAAGACTCACTGTCTGCACTCCCATTGGCAGTCATATCACTTCTCATTTGCATAAAGTGTAACGCTGTTCCATTTAAGCCGAATAATACTTAGATTTTTACATGTTCGCTAGAAAATGCGTAGAGCGCGTGCAATGTAAATTTTGACGTTAGCCTAGTACGCACATACTGTACTTTTGCAGTCAGATTTTTCGTACTCTGCATATTCTTTACGCTCAGCTCGCACATATGTCTTAAATTGTTTTGCGCTAATTAGTTTGTCCACAAGGTGGCAACACTGGTCTGTTGTTTCACAGTCAAAAAAGTTGACAGCACATTGATAAGTGCTTGTGTGAGGAGGTTTAGAGATACACACAACTTTAATTTAAACAAGTACAAAGATAATTTTATCAGTAATAACATCTGAAAAGAAATAGCGCAAACATTGGACAAAGACAAAACTTTGAAAACTTTGAAAAGCTGTGCATTCTGCTGTATGCATAAGCTTAGCATTCACATCAGATTTTAAGTATATTTTGGTCTTTAGTTGTACCTCAAGTGGTCACTGTCAGCAGAAATCAATATCTTCAATGAAAATGAAAGACTTTTGGTTGTTTTGTCGCTGCTAGTCACTGTGAACGCTGCTTAAGGCCTTCATGGTATTGATTTCATTCATTAGTGAACAATTCTGAATCTATTTGACAGTGGAAATACTAATAGTTTTGCTTAAAAAAGTGTCTGCTATAAACGACTGTTTGGTGTACTAGTGTAATGGGTTAAGCTCTCAGCTTTATGAGTTTGTGTCCTTATAGCATAAGCGGATAATCCTAATCCCACCAGGTTATGTCAACAATCCAACAATTCAGCGAGATTTTAGCCCAGAGCAGGAATAACTAGAGGCATTTTGTGCTGATTTGCATGCAGTAGGAAATGTGCCACAAATGCGTTGTTAGCGCTTTGGCCCATCGCTAGTCACCTAGCTTGATTTTCAGTATGCCAGACAAACAATATCACCGATGTCTGTGTGGAGAAACAGAGATCAGGATGTTTTTATACTGCTGAACAGAAAAAAGCCATATCGTTTTGTATGTGCAGACAGGAAGGAGCACTCTGGAGAAGTTAGCGTCCAACCCTCCCCCACTAGCTGACTCCTGGAATCCTCCATTAGCAAGTGAACACTCCTGAATATTTCACACGCCTTCTATATATTGTGTCAACATCACACTTTTCGTCTCACTCTCAGAACGAAGCTCCTCAGGTACAAATGAGGCGAGAGCACTTTTAAGAAGCGCTCAGCACGGAGAATGAGTGCCTTTGTGATGCTGATGTCAGGGCTAATGCGCTAAAGAATACAGAGCAACTGTGACAGTTAGCGCTGAGGCGTTAGCTGCGTTATGGTGAAATGATTATTGTCCCTACTTTTTGATGAGCAACCTTTTGCTGCTGTTTCCATTTTTGTGGCTTTATTTGAGAAGAATGACTTGAATTAAAGTGTGAATGTGTCCCAACTTCAGCAGAGGAAAAATAAGGGACAGTCGCAGCTTCATTTCCTTTACAAAAAAATAACCATGGTTTTACTACAAATAAAACCAAAAACCATGTTTAATATAGTTAAACCATGGTAACCACAAATTAACTATGGTTTTGCTTCACTAACCATGGTTTAACCATGGTATTTGTAGTAAAACTGTGGCTATACAAATGATAATCAATCTGCCAAAAAAAAAACATGGTTACTACACTTTTACTATAATAAAACCATGCTAATTTTAAGAGTTCTGAAATTTAGAAACTCTGAATTTCAGAAAGTGCTCAAATTCATTCACTTTGATACTTTCATTTTGTTTTTGAGCTACTAAGATATGAATACATCTGTTAATAATGTCACATTGAAGAGTCTAATATTGTTAAAGTGTAATCTAGCAACTTAGCCTAACCTAGCTTAGCCTGTAAGGGCTATTAAACATGAAAAGTTTCTGTATTTCACATTCAGATTCGTTTTCCACTGTAATCTGTAATTTTTAACATTGTTAGTTGTATGCTAAACTGATTCAAATGCAGTAGCCTAGCTAAAATATGAGACAAACTCCATCCTACATGGATTTTATACAGAATACAGCTCTTTTTTCCTTAAATATCAGACAGTCGTTTGTGAGACACATTATTGCTGTGTTTCGCAGTTGCGGCGTAACGTGGCTAAGCAGTCTTAGAGAGCCGGACTGTCACGGCTGATGGTGTGCTATGAAATATGGCCTCAGTCTGAATTTATGTGCATGAACTATGTGCTGTACCAATTAAAATGGCCATTTGGTGAGCAAGTGACAAGTGTGTTTGATGTTAGCAGAAACTGAGGGGCTTCTGTTAGCAAGAGCAGGGGCTTTTCTCCCATGAGGTCTGATTTGAGGGCTGTAAAGGGCAAGGCAGAGACGAGGTCTGATTGAGATTGGGACACGGAATGAGAGAGAGGGATGGAGGGTGATAGACGGAGAGAAAGATAGCATTAGCAGAGAGAGAGGACAGCAAAGTGACACGTCACTACTCCTCAGGGCTCTGTCTCGCTGTCAGCTCTGACTCAGTGACCTTGAAGTGGGCTCCAGGAAGTCACAACAGAGGGGACCGACCTAACAAGCTGCATTAGATTTGCTCTTTTTCTCCACGCATTTCAACGTAGGCGCTATGGGAGTCATTTAGTGCAGGGTTTGATCTTTAACATTACCGTGGCCCTGCGCCCTTTTACTGTGCGCTTTCGTTTGTGTAACTCTGTGTGTGTCTGTGGTGTCTTTGATGTTGCCCGTAAGCTGAGACCATTTTGACCAGCAGTGGTATATGGCATGAACGCTGTCTGATATGCGGTATCTGTCCACTTCTTGTCTGATTTTATAACCTATGTGGTGTATCTATTTGAGAACAAATGTCTATTATTTATTTATTTATTTATTTAAGTTAGTACGCTTTCAAAGGAGTTAATGTATTTATATAAGAAAAATATGTAGTAATAATAATACTAACTCTTATTATTAATATTGTGACTAATAACATTTTTTTGGAAATAAATACATTGTGAACTCTTATAAAGCATATTGTGACTATTATTAGTAGTAGTAGTATTAAGTTACAGTATGCTTTCAAAAGGGTTACTGTATTTATATGAGAAAAATGTGTAATAATACTAACTCTAATTATTAATATTGTGACTAATGACATTTTTGCAAATAAATACATTGTGAACTTATTTGAAAGCATGTTGTGATTATTATTAGTAGTAGTATTCAGTTGCAGTAGGGTTAATGTATTTATATGATTAAAAAATGTGTAATAATAATACTAACTCTTATTAATATGACTAATGACATTTTTTGCAAATAAATGCATTGTGAACTCTTTAGAAAGCATAGTGTGATTATTATTGTTATTGTTATTTCAGAGTTTGCTCTCTAAAGAGTTAACAATGCATTCATATAAGAATGTTGTGTAATAATAATAATATAAATAATTAAATAATCTTATATAAATAATATAAAAATTATTTAATCATTATAATAATATTTATTGTTATTTAGTCACAGTATGCTTTCTGAAGGGTTGACAATATAGTTATATGAAAAAATTCTCTACTACTAATGCTTTCTATTATTTTTTGCAAGTAAATGATAATAAAAATACTTTCTATTATTTTTCCCCAAGTAAATAATACTTTCTATTATATAGACACACACACATATATATATATATATATATATATATATATATATATATATATATATATATATATATATATATATATATATACCCAATAACTTGGGAAAAAATAATAGAAAGTTTTATTACATATATATGCGAGTATACATATGTATGTATTTCCGCAATGCGCAATGATAGTGACCGAAAAACTATGATTTTGTCATGGTAGCATGTCTTAAAAATATAGTAATACCTTAGTTTTTCCCCTGGAGGTTATTCAGTTATCTAATGTTGGCAAATACCTCCCTGTAAATATGTGGAACTGTTCGAGCAACTGAATATCTCAGTGTGTGTTATTAGGCGACTGTGTTTGTACTGGAGCTGGATGAATTACTCCCCATCCTAATCTTGCTGTGAGGATTTTTTTCAGCAGAACAATTTTGGTTTAGCACTCTCCGTAGACAAAGGAAGCTCCGATCCAGCACGGCAACCCGCAGCGTGAGCCAGGCAGGAGACAAAGAGCTTTGTGAGTGTTTCATGTGGAGGCCTGGCGAGAGGGAGAGTAGAGCGAGAATTGGCGCTAGGCGGACCCAAACCTTAGTGCCCAGCGCAGCGTTATGCCTTCTTCACTTCCCGCGTCATCAACTAACGTGGCACGAGCTTCATCAGCAAGTGTACCTGCTTCTCTCCGGCTAAAATGAAGGGCCCTCTGAGCAGCGCCTAGGGAGGGAGTCAGATAGGAGCGCGGCGGCTGGCCCCGCAGGCTCGAACCCGCAGCCTGCTAGTCTGTGATGCCAGCAGTGTGGAGGCGCAAGCCGCTTCAGCCTTTAGGGCAGGCTGGGATTACGAGCCTGGAATAGATGGTACTCGCAGCCCTAGACTGCCACCTACTGGCAGGGGCCTGGTACTGCAGCTTCTCTCCTGGACTTCAACCACAGCCAGCCTTAATTACAGCATGCTTCAGTTGTTGTGAGTGCATGTCAGAACAAATTATGTAAGTAATGAGGCTGAAAATGCTAAAGGAGTAGGAAAGCACTAGCGCGCTAATGCTCATGCCGAGAGAACACAAAAACAAACAACAGTGTGCACTGGCCGCTTTTTTTTTTTTCAGAAAAGAAATGATTATAGTTTCAATTAATGATAAAATAATATGAATTAGAAATTATTGCAAGAAGCTCTCTTGAGGATAAAACAATTTATATCAGCGACTGCCATGCCGCCCAACTTCAAATGCACACTGTTGTCTATTTACAAGCATGTTGACTGAACCGACGGTGTACTGGCTGTCAGCATACAGGGTTAGTGGATCATTCGAGAGATAGAACAAGAGAGAAAGACCCTTGGCCTCGCCATTGGGACGTTGACATTATCCAGATGACACAATGGGAGCTCGAAGGCAGATGATGAAATGGGCCGTTGCGGATACGTCGCTCAGTGGTGGCAAATGTGATGTGTGCAAATTAATTCCATACGATTGGATTTATAGGGTTCACTAAAATATTATCAAGCCACAGTATTTTGGCTGAAGGTAGGCAAGTAGCTGCGGGGAACTTTGGCTTGGGATCTAAGAGAACTAGAGGGAGCAATTTCTGTCAAGTAGAAATAAAATGCTTAGGCTACATTAAACAGTGACTGTTCAGCTCTAATCCGGCTAAATATAGAGTGAAGCTCTTGCGTGGTAAGGTCTATTTTACAATGGCCAGAGGTTTGGTTCAGGTCCTTTGATGTGATTATATTGCCGTGGCCTTTGCTTTGAGATGCCTGACTTTTATCGAGTAGTCTTTTAAGCAACTTGTGCCAGGTTTTATCTGTCGGAATCGATATCTGCAAGTGTACTTTTATAAAGGAATAGTTCACTTATAAATAGGAGTCCTGTCGTCTTTTATTTCATCACGTTGATCCAAACCTGTATGCCTTACTTTCTCTCAAGAAACACAAAATAAGATGTTTTGAAGAATGTTCACGCTGCTCTTTTCCATACAATGTAAGTGAATGGGCACTATGGGTTATCAAGCCACTAAAAAGCTTCATAAAAGTTGTCCAACTTGCTACATTTGAACTTCTCTGAAGTTATGGAGTAGAATAAAATTTTCTGATGGAGCTCTCAAATCTTATTAACATTCCACATATATTTAGATATGGTGTGTCAAATCATGTCACGCTAGGGTTCACATCAATAAAGCCAAATGGTAGTGGTTCTTGTCTCAAAACCAATCATGACTGCCAAAATTTTAATATGCAAATATATGAATCCCATTAATGACATTTGAGAGTTTCAGTAAATAACTTATGTTACATTGTTTTGGATGAAAGCTTTTGCAGAAATGTAAATGTAAGATATGATAAGAAAAAGCTGCCATTTGATTTCATAAGATTTTATAATGTAGCATGTACACTACTTTTAGTTTTATTATTGTTTATTTATTTATTGTGGAGCTTGACAGCTCTTAGTAACCATTCACTTTCATTGTATGAAAAAGAGCAGCAGGAACATTCTGCTAAACATCTCATTTTGTGTTCCACAAAAATTAAAGTCACATAGGTTTCCAGTGACAAGAGGGTGAGTAAATGATGACAAAATGTTTATTTTTTAGGGTAAATATCCTTTTAAATTTAGTAATAAAGCCTCTCTTTACTCTAAACTTTATAGCTCTAGAGACAAAAACTCGAGCCTTCTTATTATCATCTTCTCCTTGTGTCAGCGCTAGGCCTCTTGGACTCAACTGTGTCTCATGGTGGTAAAACTGTCTACTTGGTTTTAGTGGTTTTTAAATTGAACAGACAGCTTTGAACCGATATCCCAGTGGTGGAAAGGTCCAGTCATGTGGTAAAGAGTTGGGTTTGTCCTGACAATGCTGCCCATAGGCTCTGCGGGGAACAGTGGCGCTTTATTACAATCGCATTTGTTTCTAAATCACGGGCTGACATCACGTTTGCCATGCTTTTTGAAGGTTTTCTGTTTAAAGTCAGGATGGCCTCCTCCAAACAAGCCGCAGCTGAGGGTGGCAGGGACGTTATGCGTTTGAAGCTCGGCGCCGTTTCATGTCGCAACATGCAGCCGTGGAGGAGGTGTTGCGCGGTGACTGGTGACAGTGAAAAATCCTGACAGTATCTTCTCTCTTTTCTTTCTCCGCAGCTCAAATCGAAATAATTCCCTGCAAGATCTGTGGAGACAAATCATCAGGCATCCATTATGGCGTGATAACGTGTGAGGGCTGCAAGGTAAGAAGCTAAACAACCCTATCAGCGCGTGTGTGACAAGGAAAAAGCGGGAAAAGCCAACAATTGAGACATTCTGGAAAATAACAGAGAAGTTTCTTTTGGATTATTGTCTTTCTAAGGAAGAAAAATGCACTATTGTGCTTACAGGACTTCAGAATTCACACGCCGAGTGTTAATAACTCACATAGTCAGGTTGAAATGTTGCTAAAAACGTCACAATTACAATACAACGACAATATAATCCCCGTGTCTTGTTTTTCTTTACCTTCTGCTGCACTTTTTTTTTCTTTTTTTTTTAAATAAATCCGTCAAAAAAGGAAGTGCTTTGAATCACAGCACGTCGTTAGCAGTTTTGCAAGCACGTCCTCCCCCTGTTCGTTCCCGCAGAAGCTCCTCTTTTCGTGCATTTTTTCAAACACGCCGTCCACTCAGCAAAGAGGAATTTTGTGCTTATTGTGTATTCCTGTTTGCTGCCTGTCACCGGAGCGACTCGTTAGCATTCCGCAAGCAGGCTCGGCAGAAACGAACGTGCGGACGAGGCTCCTGAACGGCGTGTTTTTTGTTTT
Source organism: Spinibarbus caldwelli (assembly GCA_039654775.1). Taxonomy (NCBI): domain Eukaryota; kingdom Metazoa; phylum Chordata; class Actinopteri; order Cypriniformes; family Cyprinidae; genus Spinibarbus; species Spinibarbus caldwelli. Next base: position 16,228,084 of record CM077265.1, on the reverse strand, counting down.
CCCGCACAATAGACAGACTCTCTGCTCAGCATCTCACTCCGTCACTCACTTGGCGGCAGAAACGCGCAATCCTGAAGAATAAACTGCTGAAATGTATCTTTAATGGTTACTAATTACTCGAGGCACAGAGACATTTAATGATATGTGCGAGCACACCGCTCCAGCCCATAAATCATAGCATTATTAAGGAGCGCTGCTTGTCACCGGCAGTCCTACCCTGCTTTCATAATGGCTGCCATTAGAAAGCAACTTGGCAGCTGTCAGCTGTTTTCTAGTAATTAAACAGCCAATGAGCAACTAATTAAGACATATGTGTATGGAGCTGTGGAGTGGGGTGTGTTAATGACGAGCTGGAATCAATTCATTAAGTCAAAGGGATGAGAAATCAACTCAACGTGGGCGCCCGCTCCTTCCCCCCTCGCGGCACCCACCAGGTTCAGGCTCTGTTATTCAACATTAATAACCTCGCAAAAACTCGCCATTATTTACTACCTTTCTCGCCCGTCTCGGAACTAGCCGTGCCGATTGTTAATGAGGAAAAATACTCCTTCCAAAACGCTTTTTATAGTTACCTCGGTGAAATATGTGCTGTTCAGACGTATCTCGACTAAAGATGAACGCGTCTATATGATTGAGACAGGCGTTTGTAGAGTTGCCACCATCTGTTCAGAGTTTGCCACCGAAATGTTGCTCTTTTGAGAACTTTATGTGAAATATGCGTTTAGAAGATTGAAACATGTCTATCTGTTTGAGGTCAATTCAGCAGGGTTATTATAGTTAACTAAAACTAAAAATAAAACTATTTTTAAATGTTACTTGAAATAAATAATAAAACAAAAACTTAATATAAAAATTATTTTAATTAAGTTTTAATTAATTTCTCATTTTCATTTAGTTAACATGATGTAACTAAAATTACATTAAATTGCTAAAAGAACTAAAACTAAAATTTTATATATATATATATATATATAAAAACAGAAAATTAAAAACTAATTTAAATAATAAATCTGTCATTTTTTCTCAGTGATACTGAAATAAAACTGCAGTTCAGTTAATTTGCTAACATGAATATTGTAATTTTAAAATAAAAAATATGAATACTATATAAATGCTAAAATATAAAAAAATATACAGTTAAACCAAACATTATTCAGACACCCGATATAATTTTTTTATTTATTTATTGATTTTTTAGATTTTTGATTTTTTTTGTACTAGTGGGTGCAGGACACTATAGTTCATTTATGTAAGTGAGGATAGCAAAATAAAGTAAACTGTGATATATTATACCCAAAAATTCTTCATACAGAGGACTACCAGTAAAATTGATTAAAATTTGTGACCAAAAATTTGATTTGACGCTTTGACCTGACCATGATTTGTTACATACCTTTCTGTCAAAGTTATCTGACATTATCAAGATGAATTTGTTCTGACACAGTTTAAATCTTGAGTTCTTGTCATATTTTATTACCATTTTCTAAACTATAGCAAATAAACTATGATAATGTGAGAAATGTTGAAGGTGTCTGAATAAATTTTGGTTTTACTGTAATTTATAATTTATATTATTATTATTATTATTATTATTATTATTATTATTATTATTATTAATAATAATAATAATAATAACTCAAAAGGTTTTTTCACATTTAAAAATACATTCCTCAAAATAAAATGTATATATTTTTGGTGGTGGGGCAAGTACAAATTTTAACCAGTGGCATGACTGGGCTAGCAGAAATATAAAATCATTATGGTTGAGTCGTGAATGGATTAACTAACCTTCTCTCTGTCCGTCTCTCGGGTAGGGTTTCTTCAGGAGGAGTCAGCAGAGCAATGCGGCGTACTCATGCCCGCGTCAGAAGAACTGCCTGATTGACCGCACCAGCCGGAACCGCTGCCAGCACTGCAGGCTGCAGAAGTGTCTGGCCGTGGGCATGTCACGTGACGGTAAGTCCGTGTCCAGTACAGCAGGCACCAGAGGGAGAACAGAGTCTCCACAGATATGTGGCGAAATACCAAATATATCAGTGTGTAAACTGAACATGCAACCTGACAAACTACAGTCTAAGTAAACTTTCCAACTACAGTGCTAAGAAAACCATGAGTAATGAAAACATTGTCAAAATTTTCACCAACAGTTGGAATGACCAGAACAGTTGAATGCGAAACATGTTTAAACCGAACATTTTTCACTTTCTACTTATTCACTACTTACCTTTGTCCCCAGTCATCTGCCATGTCATATAAGTTAGAGTACCGACTCTGTAGTCGGCACCCATTACTCATTAATTTTTCACCTAACTTGTGACAAGATGAATTTAAGAGGCAGTTGTAGTTCTGGACTGCAGGGCATGCTCACTCAGGGTGGAGAATCTGACAGCAAGTAGCTTTTATTAAATGAGCATCATTAAAACAGGCTCATTAAAGCCAATGCAGGTGAGCAGCATTAACAGGAGCACAGGTCAGAGTGTGTGTTTGGGTGTGTGTGTGTGTGTGTGTGTGTGTGTGTGTGTGTGTGTGTGTGGGTGTGTGTGTGTGTGGGTGGGTGGAGGCCCCCTGCTGGGCCTCCGGCTGGGCTGTGTGACTACGGCCCGTGACAGGAGGATGAAATCAGGCCAGGTCTTCCGGGTCTACCGGGCTGCTCTCTCACACACAACCAGGACAGGCAAGGTGACTTCTGACTTCACTCCGACTGAAGCTCACCAGTCCCCATCTGCCTTCCTTACACGGGGACAGAGACGCAGAGCTACCCAGACACACACGTCTGAGACAACGTTAGGCCTCCACTCAGACTCATTCATATGCCTCAAATTCAGAGTTGATCCTGTACCTCTTTTAAAAACCTCACTCGTCTCCTTGTGTCTTGTCTTGTCTTGTCTTGTCTCTGCCCTGTATGTCTTGTCTCCTCTCATCTCGTGTATTTTTGCTCACATCTAATTTTATTTTCTCTCTTAATGTCTCGTCATTTCTCCTCTTTGTTCTCTTCTCCTTTGTCTCTTTACCTCAGGTTTCTTTTTGTTTTCTCTCCTCTAATTTTATCTCCTCTTGTTTAATGTAATCTCATTTCCAACTCTTCCCACTCATCAAATTTTATTTTGTCTCCTTTCTCATTGTCTCCACTTCTTTCTTCAAATCTCATTTTGTATCCTCTCATTTCTTTTCTTCTCATCTTCACTTCTTTCTTCAAATCTCACTTTGTCTCCTTACCTCTCATTTTCTTCTTGTCTCCTCTTTGTTGTTTCCTCTTGTCTCAGCTCCTCTGCTCTTTTCAAATCTAATTTTCTCCTCTTTTCATGTTTTGTCTCATTTTGTCTCCTCTTCACAAGTCTTATTTGATCTCCTCTTCTAATGTCTCAACTTGTCTCCAGTCCTGCCATGTTGTCTCTTCTTCTTGCCACATTCTGTCTCCTCTACTATCCAATGCTCTCCTCATGTCTCTTCTTGTCTCCTCTCAAGTCTCACATGTCCTCTAGTTTTTCTCTCATCTCCTCTTTTCAGATCGCAGCCTTGTTTCCTCCCCTCGTCTCTTTTCCTCTCTTTTAATCTTCACTCGTCTCATTCCCTTTCTTTACATCTTTCATTTTTCTTCTCTCCTCACACGTTGTCTCTCCTTCTTCATTTTGCCTTTGTCTTCTCTGCTCTGGTCTCCTCTTGTCTCCAACAGTCAAAGCCCCTTTATCCCCTTCATTCTCCAGTAAACTCTCCAGTACATTTATCTCTTTTCCCATCCATCAGTAGATCAGCTTGTCCTCTGCCAGTTGTCCTTCCTTTTTACGAACACTTGATCTCCACTTATATCTGATCCGCACTGTATCTCATCCCCAGCTTCCTGTTCTTCTAACACTCCTCCAGTTCAAAGACAGGCTGAAGCTGTAGCAGCTCTTTCTTTCTAAGCTAATCAGACTCTCTGCCACTTCCTCCAGGTGTTGCGAGTGAAGGCCGTTCCTTTTTGTGAGTGCCTGTAAATTGATGATTCATGCTAGTCAGGTCTTCTGTTCTTGGATCATTTCGGCAAGTAGACAGCAGGAGAAAGCTAATGCTATTACCAAGTAGACCCAATACACCGCTAATACCCTTTGAGAGACATTAAAACCTGCTCCCGGGAGTTAGTTGTACTCTCCATGCCGCTATACTAAGCTTCCCCTCAAAGGCCAGAGTCTTAAGGGAAAACAGATTGTGCCTTTTGTTGTTTCTTCAGTAACAATACTTATGGAGTGAAGTCATCTTGTGCAAGGATTGTATTGGTGTGGTGGTTGGTAACCAAAAGGTTGCTGGTTTGATCAACAAAAACAGTGAGCTATGCGCCACCACCATTGTCTCAAAGACCTACGTTGCACCAAAGAGATTGTCCCGGTAATAAGCACATTCAGTAGTCGAAGTTAACTCAGTACACTCTTAAAGGGATAGTTCACCTAAAAATGAAAATTCAGTCATTAATTACTCACCCTCATGTCATTCCAAAACCTGTAAAACCTTCATTCATCTTCGGAACACAAATTAAGATATTTTTGATGAAATCTGAGAGCTTTCTGACCCTCTATAGACAGCAATGCAAGGACATCGTTAAAATAGTCCATGTGACATAAGTAGTTCAATCGTAATTTTATGAAGCTACTTGGATTTCATCAAAAATATTTTAATTTGTGTTCCGAAGATGAACGAAGGTCTGACGGGTTTAGAACGACATGAAGGGATGTAATCAATGACAGACTTTTCATTTTTGGGTGAACTATCACTTTAAGGCAATTCGTAACTATTGTACGTTTAGATGAATTGATTACTGTAGTTTGCATGATTTTCATTTCAGTCTCATTTGTACATTTTCGTATGATCTGCTTATGCCTCACTGGTGGTTAGTTTTAGGGGAAGACCTTAATGCTTACTCCTTTTCTAAAAACCATACATTTCCATATGAATTCATACGAAATTGCCACTTCATAAAATAAGATATGGTTGGTCCACCAGCCTTTTCTGAATGCATTTGATTATTTAAGGTAGCAGTCACAATTTGAGAGAGATTTCTGTTCTTATTGCACTGTCTTTGCCCCCTACAGCGGTGAAGTTTGGCCGGATGTCAAAGAAACAGAGGGACAGCCTCTATGCGGAAGTGCAGAAACACCGGCTCCAGCAGCAACAGCGGGACCACCAGCAGCAGCCCGGTGAGGCCGAACCCCTTACCCCAACTTACGGCCTCTCCGCCAATGGCCTGACCGAGCTCCATGATGACCTGAGCGGCTACATGAACGGCCACACGCCCGACGGCACCAAGCCCGACTCGGGCGTCAGTAGCTTCTACCTTGACATCCAACCCTCGCCCGACCAGTCCGGCCTGGACATCAACGGCATCAAGCCAGAGCCCATCTGCGACTTCACCCCGGGCTCGGGCTTCTTCCCCTACTGTTCCTTCACCAATGGGGAGACATCCCCCACCGTTTTCCATGGCTGAGTTGGGTAAGTGATAATTCTGGAGAATGGCAAAGTGGATTCTGGGTAGGGGATGGTACTAGGGGGAAGAACCCAACCGTGGGGCAAACGTCGCTAAAGGTGTCTTAAAATAGCATTAGGTTGGAGACTCATCTCAAAGACTCATTAAAAGAACCTCTTTTTTTCTAATTAGTTTCCATTAATTAGGGCCAATCAGGGATCCAGCAGGGCACTCGCCAAGGGAAATCACTTTTTTAGCTTCCCCTCCTGCTCTGGACTCCTTTTAACAGATGTGTTTTCAACATGATTTAATTTTTATACTGTTTTTTTTTTTTTCTTTCTCTCGTCTCCATTTGCTCGTTCTTGCTGAAAGCAAATATGACCTTTGTTCCTTCGAATTTACACACACTCTTCCCTTTTATACTTGAAGTACTGCCCTATTTTTCTTCTTGCAGAGGAACACAGACGGTCAACAAGCTTCTAAATTGACTTTAAATCACAAACCCGCTACAGTGCAGCTCTTTGATTGGACACGTAAATAAAACACTGCATCTCTTTTGAAAGATCTTTTCCCTCAGCATTTCTGTAAGCATAAATGAATCCGCCAGTAGGACGAAACTCTTTATAACACTAATGGGAAACAAATGCCACCTCGTACTGCATATATATATATATATATATATATATATAATATATATATAGTACAGCTCAATATGTCTGTACGTTAAGTGCAGTCAAGGCGCGACAGAGGTTTTTTGAAAGTATGTTGCGTTGTGTTTCAGAACATCTGGCCCAGAACATTTCCAAGTCCCACATGGAGACGTGTCAGTATCTGAGAGAAGAACTTCAGCAGATGACCTGGCAGGCGTTCCTTCAGGAGGAGGTGGAGAGCTACCAGAACAAGGTAAACACACATTCTTTGGGCCAGGGATGTTTGCAATTTAATTTCATAACTTTCAGGGACACTGATGAGGTGATGTTTTTGAGACTGAAAACATTCTGGCTGGTTCCATTAAGATGGACAGTCATTCAAGTGGCTACTTTATAGTACTGTGCTTTCTTAAAATATGCCAGTTTTTATAGGTTAGCCAATCATAAATGTATTAAATGTACATATCAAATCCTGTTTGTTTCTAAGGTCAGTGAGAGGGTATAAAGTAGTCATGTAAAACTGAATTATGACTGTTTTTGGTGCAAGAAGCCTTGACTAACATCGGAAGTCTATTTAAACTGCTACAAAAGAATATGGGCGCATGTTGAAACTGGTTGTGTCTTTTGTTTCCCCCCAGCCCAGGGAAGTCATGTGGCAGTTGTGTGCCATTAAAATCACAGAGGCCATTCAGTATGTGGTGGAGTTTGCCAAGCGCATCGACGGCTTCATGGAGCTCTGTCAGAATGATCAGATAGTGCTTCTCAAAGCAGGTAAAGTGTATGTTCACATCACCATCATCCAATCCCAGCTTAGTTTACAGGTCGTAAACACAAATAATCCTTTTGCTGCAGTGCCTGTGGCTGCGTTTAGAATAGCATACTACTAGCGATATGTGTACTATGCATTGACCAAAATTTCCAGTATACTATGGAAGCCCTTTTCCGCCAAGGAAATATATAAAAAAACGAAATTGAAACTTTTTTCTCACAATTCTGACATTTTTTCCATCACAATTTAGTTTATATTTCACAGTTCAGACATTGTTAGAATTGCAAGATATAAACTCAGAATTCAAACTCTTTTCTCGCAATTCCGAGTTTACGTCTCATTCGCAGTTCTGTTTTTTTACATAACTTTATATCTCACAATTATGTTTTTTTCTGCAATGGAAAGGTAATTGTGTCTTATCTAATTCAGACTTTTTTCTCACAATTGTTTTTATCTCACAATTCAAACTTTTCTTCTCACAATGCTGAGTTTGTATCTCGCAACACAGAATTTTTTCTCAGATTTGCGACAAACAAAGTCAAAATTGTGAGATACAAACACAGAATTGCAAGAAAAAAGTCTGAATGGAAAATAAAAAGACACAATTACCTTTTTTTATTCCATGGCGGAAACAGGCTTCCATAGTATACGACCAGTTATCCCACAATGCAATGTGTTCACCTTTGATGAACTGAAGGTAAAAAAATTTTCTTGATTTTCCTGAAAATTGTTAATTAAGGCATTTTTAAATTTCGACAGTTTAGAATACTACTCTTTGAAGTATTTATTGTTGCATACTCCACACTTTTTTACATGCTGCTTAAAATAGTGTACTGCACAGTAAGCAATGTGCAAGTATTCCATTCCTAACACAGCCGATGTCACACAGCAGGAGGTGCCGTGCTTCAGCTGAGTATCTCTTGTGTATACAGAAAAACTGTATCAGGACGATCTGTCAGCTCTTTGAAAAATAAGGCACTATTGAGATGGTATCCACTGCTGCACACTATCTTCTCACAAATAATGGACCAAAGTGCTCCATCACACGCACACCCCGTCCCCATCATGATCCCAACAGCTTTCAGTGTTTCTGTTTGTTCCAGGCCCAACCAAAATTATTAACAAAATACTGAGTGAGCGCTCTCTCCTGACATGACATTTTAAACCACCGGCATCTTTCTAAAGCCCCGTAATGGCTTCTATTACGTGGCTTTTATCCTCTAAGCCTGTGCTCACCAAAGCACTCTGCTATAGAATTACTGCTCCCACTCACAACAATAACAGTAACACACTCCACCTGAATCACACACAGAGCATTGCTCAAAAACATCAGATGATTGGTGACTTAATAAAGCTGTGTTTTATGATACTGCTCCTCGTTATGGTAAACACACTGCGTATGGCCAGAATCATACTTCACCAAGTATGCAAATACAAAACTAGCATCAAATGGTGTGTAATGACAAAAAAATATTTCTCAATATTTTCTGGAAATTTGTCAATATTAATAAATTGGAAATTTATCAATAATTTGTCAATAATTTGTCAATACAATTAGACAATATTTTGCTGAACGTGTTATTGTGCTGGTACTTTGACAGGTTTAGGACTGCTGTGGACAACTGACTCCCAAAGCTTTTGATATTCTTCATATTCTGTGCGGTGGTTAGTTTGCAGGAGTAACAGAAATCAACTTTTCCAATAAGTTTAAATTGATTTTTACCTTTTATGGGCATTTTTACCTTCATAAGGCCTAATTAAATGTATGAATTATCTTTTGTGTCAAATTCATAAATTTAATCGGTATATTCAAATAGTAAGATGCTATAGGGCTGTTACCAATCAAATTATCAGTATCAACAAAATTTGCATTTGCAATGCAGAGGTGACACAGAATCTGCATCTGACGTGGCATTTAGATGCATTCACACAGACTGTTTAATGCTGGACATAAGTGCATTTAACTCGCAGTTACAAATGCTTAATGTTTTGATGTTTTAAAATACCGTTAAATACTGATATTTGAAATGATTTCGGGAAAATATACTTTAAATATAAATCTAGAATTGCCAGTAGGTGACGGCAAATCAATGCTTGAGTGAGTCATTGAACCGATGAATTCATTCAACCGATTCGTTCAAACAGCTGATTGATTCAGTAACAAAAACACCGTCGCGTGTTGCTCAGAGACACAAAACCGTTCTGTTTGTTGTCGAGATACAGCAAAAATAAGAACTTTTGTGTCTAAAAAGTAAGTCACTTAATATTAACTTATTGTCTATTGAACTGTTCCTCAAATCAATATAACACTCTTTGTGTGATATTAACTATATATAAATATAAAAGACATATAAAAGTCATGCAGGGTCATTTTTGTTCCCTTATCTTGAATTTTGAATTCTAAAAGTATTTTAATAGACTAAAGCACACAGTGAAACGTGAACTCTAAATGTGCTCGCGCAGTAGTCTTTGGGTGTGTTTTTATTTGGTTTTTGCGGTATACCTGATAAAGTCAAATCGCATATCGTTTAAACAATAATTACAATTTTATCATAGATGATATATATCGCACACCCCTAGCATCAATTGTCTGAACCACATGTGTGGCTAACTATAAACATAAGCTTAGCTTAGTTAACTTACTGAGCAAGATTCTCATCAAATTGTTGTTCCGCCATCACAGTAATCGACCAGGTGTGCGTTAGCTAACTATGATCATTATTTCCATTGAACTCTATTGGTAACGACGGAACTTGCAACCGTAGTTGCTTTTGGGAAACGCACCCCTAAATGAGAAAACTTACTGCAGAAGATGACGGTTTACACTAATTTTCACTATTGCGCCCCTTGTGGCAGTGCTGAGAATGTAACATGTAGAAACATGTGCCTTTACATATTTCTCCAGCATATCTGTCTTTGATTATATAAAATCATATTTTGTTTCTCTTTCATCTATGTGTAGGCTCTTTGGAGGTGGTGTTCGTCAGAATGTGCCGTGCCTTCGACCCTCAGAACAACACAGTCTATTTTGACGGAAAGTATGCCGGGCCTGATGTCTTTAAGTCATTAGGTGAGTTACGAAACCCAATTGGATTTGGTATGTGAAGTGGAAATTCTGTGTTTGGAATATTATATGTGAGTGTTTTGCTTATTTGTGTCCTTTTTGTTCAAACTGACAACTAAGGCTTCATTTCACAAATGGCAACAGCATTCAAATGCAGGCAGAACCCAACCAATTTGCCTAACTGAAAGCAACGTCAAAATTGTTTTGTACACACACCTGTATGCAGGATCCAAAATCTGCCACCACAAATAAATAAATAAAACTATATTGTATAATTAATTATACACTTAACTAATTAACTATATTTGATATAATATTTAAATAAATATTGTAAATACAAAGAGGTAATATGAATGCACGAAATGCATTTTTTTAAATTAAATAAAATTGCAATTTTACTCGCATTTGGCACTTGAGTGTTAATTTTGTACCCTGTGCGTACGCAAGCAAATAAAGCCCACCAGGTCAGCACCAGCTCTCATATCCACCACACCTGGAGTTAAACTTTCCTCGCTGAGGATGCTGCTCAGGATTGCAGTAGTGCGGCTCTAGCTGTTGCGTATGGTAGGCGTCTGGAACTGCATAAGCAAGATTGAGTGTCTACCAGGAGTGTTTTATCAAACCCGCCATCCACGCAGCCGTAGCCTGGGCGTAGAGTTTTTCTAGAGTAAGCAAATAGCATTTATGTTTGAATGCCGTGACATTAGTGAAATCTCTTCTCTGTCATTATGCGCTCATTTTGGAAACCTTTTGGGGCTGAAAGCTGTCCAAATGCCAAAACAAACACAAATATGAGAAATCTAGACATAAAGATGTCACAGCCTGTATGACAATATTCAGTCATATCTCACATGCATGTCCTCAGCTTTGTAACGACCGTAATATCTTGCTCCTGTTGTATCTGTGGCGCATTTAATAAGCCTGCATGTGTTCGCCAAGCTTAAACCAGTAGCTCCAAAACTGGTATGAAATCTGAAACTGTGGCGTAGTGCCCCCAGGTGGTACTCAACACACTCTGGATGTTTTATTTTAATTATTTATCATTTTTCAATGTTTAATTTCCAATATCTGATTTATTTATAAGTCTGATATAGATTTGTGCATCTAAAACTCACATTATTACTTAATAGGCACTGTGTTCAACAATGTTTTCAAGCTGCAATCGATATAAAAGGCGATATATGATTCTAAACAGACAGGAAAATCATCTAAAGTATATTTATTATTTATGTGTTTGATGCAGAATGCAACATTTGCATATTAATTCATGCAAATACAATGCAATCCCTTGTAAATATTACTACTGTGGTGTTTGTGTATTTTAGCTTTAGTGCTATTCTTCCACAAAATATGGAAGTGTGTGATGGTATTCAACACAACTTTGAATATTTTATTTTAATTATTTGCAATTTTAATCCCTAATTTCTACTATATACAAGTCTAATATAGATTTACGTGTCTAAGACTAACAATGTCAACAAAATTGTAACAATTTTTCAAGTTTTCAAGCTGCGATTTGATGTAAAAAGGCAATATATAATTTTATTTGACCTTAAAGTCAATTTACAAAAAAGGGTGAACTTACTCAGATACTTGGAATACTGGAAATGCTATTTATTTTTTAGTTAATATTATGTTATAAAATTATATGTATAATTTAACACACATAATTTATAAAATATAAAAATATATAATTTTTAGTAATAAAGTTATTTTAAATAGTACATTATATTACATTATAATGTTAAAATATGCATTACTTGTGCAAAATGTGTATATTCATGCAAATAATACAGTATAATTTGCATTTTATCCAAACTGATCTCACGGCAATTCGTACTATACATATTTAACAAGGTGGCTAATTCGTACAAGTTAGTATGACATCACTCATATGGATTTGTACATATTTTACGAGTTTCCCAATTCGTACGAATTTGTACGAATTACCTACCCCTAACCCCGTACCTAAACCTACCTGTCACTAGGGTCTAGACAAATCATACAAAATCGTATGAGTGAGGTCGTACGAATTAGCCACCTCGTAAAATATGTACGAATTGGTCTTGAGATAGCGTTAGTTTTACCTCATGTGTGATTCTTCCAGAAAATATGGAAATACATGAACAAATGGTATTCGACACAACAACAATATTTTATTTTTATTATTTGCCATTTTTAATGCTTAATTTCTAGTATCGGATTTATTTACAAGTCTAATATAGATTTGTGCAGCTAAGACCAACGATATCACTTAATGAATGTTATATTAAACAGATTTTCAAGTTTTCAAGCTACGATTGATGGAAAAAGCCAGCTTTAATTTTATTTGACTTTTAAGTCAACTTATTTATTATTTCTTAAAATATTAAAATGTAAAATATTTAATGTAAATATGTACTATTCATGTGTTTGAACTGGGCTGCAATTTTTTATATTCATGCAAATACAGTGAAATCCTTTCTAAATGTTACTATGGTGAAGTTTTTTGTGTTTGGATTTAGTGCGATCTTTCCACATTTGAAAATTATGTTCTAATGCTTGCGTTCAAAAAGAAAGACAAAATTAGAGGGAACATTGTTGTGTCTATGGGGTGCTTGGCTTGGAAAGTTTGAGAACTGCTGCTGTAGACTATCTCCCAGTGTTTGCGTGAGCTCTGAGTCATGGGTTTTATTCAATGTTGTTAGTGACCCCAGTCATGGTTACGTAACCCCTCTCATTCGCCAAAGCATGATTAGCCTGGAGGGGGGAAAAAAACATGACAGGAAAAATCATTCTGTAATGCAGAAGGATTGTATTGCTTTTACCTCTATGCCACCCCGACATCTCATGCTAAAAGATCAAGTGTCTACCCGACGCTGTCTGCTGCTCCGTCTAACCCACCTGTGACACTTTTTTTACCGACTTTTTTTTCTCTTTATCTCCACGGTGACAGGTTGCGATGACTTGATCAGCTCTGTCTTCGAGTTTGGGAAAAACTTGTGTTCTATGCACCTCTCTGAAGACGAGATCGCCCTGTTCTCCGCCTTCGTGTTGATGTCTGCAGGTGAGCCGGGCTTCTTGTTAAGGCATACCCATAAATTACCCACAATCCCTTGTTTACCTTCAAAATTATTTATGGTGTTGGGAAAGCTCAGACTGTATATGTGAAAGTGTATCATCGTCGTGCCCGTGTGTGTGTTTAGATCGATCCTGGCTCCAGGAGAAGGTGAAGGTGGAGAAACTCCAGCAGAAGATCCAGCTGGCCCTCCAACATGTTCTACAGAAGAACCACAGAGAGGATGGCATACTGACAAAGGTACTGTACAAATATATATTATATATATTCTTATAACCGTTTATGTATTGTTTTATTAGAATAACTGTAAAATATTACAAATATTAAATATTACTTAATATTAATATATATAATTTATGTGAATGTGATATTGTACTATAAATATTTTTTTTCTAAATCATATGATTGGCTTTCATGTTGTAATTATACCAAAGTAAATTATTAAAATATTTATAGGAAAATTGTTACTTTGTTTACAATTTTAAAGATAAATCTGTTCAGTATTACAATAAAATTAGATGTATAAATCAAATTCATTAATAAACAGATTTGTTATTGTTTTTTTTAATCTCTTTCTGTTAGAAACAGAAAGATTCTGTTAAAAAAATATTTCTGTTTTAATTTGCTTTTATTTTTATATTTCCTGTTTTCTTTTCAATTTTAGTTTTAATAATTTTGTTGTGCTTTCGTCATTTTCATTAGTTTTATTGTTTTTTTAATGCTTTTATGTTAGCTTTAATTGATTTTTATTTTAATTTTAGTTTTAGTAATTTTAGTACTTCAACTTAAACTTATTTCATTTAGTTTCCAAGTCAACATTTTTTTGGTTTACATTTATCATCTAATATTATTTTTTTTTATATTTATAGAAATTTATTTATATTAATTTATTTATTTATTTATTTATTTATTTTCCATTACTGAAAACAATTTTATAATTAGTTAACAATAACCACACTGCACAAAATCATTTTCAACTGGTCTTTAGAAAGCAAAATGAAATTATCATAATATTACATTTGTTAAACAATATTGTATTAAGTAAATTTGACAGTTGTGAAAATACATTTTGGAGAAAATGTAAATTTTCTGCAGACCCCCTGTTTAAAACCCTTGCATTATAGAGCCAGGGACATTTATTAAGAACGTAAATAAGGTTAATTTGAATTTCATGTATGACTTCATCCACAAAGCTGTATTTGGTCTGGCGGTCGAAAGATTAGCTAATGTCATGTGAAAAACCTGGGACCATCTGTGTTGTGCCTGCAGATTAGAGGGTCTGCCTTTTGCCTTTTGACCCAGTACCACAGGGTCCTTTCCACCAAATTAAAATCTCTCTCTCTCTCTCTCTCTCTCTCTCTCTCTCTCTCTCTCTCTCTCTCTCTCTCTCTCTCTCTCTCTCTCTCTTTCTCTTTCTACAGTTGATATGCAAAGTCTCCACGCTGCGAGCCCTGTGCAGCCGGCATACGGAAAAGCTGACGGCGTTCAAAGCAATATACCCAGACATTGTCCGCGCCCACTTCCCCCCCTTGTACAAGGAGTTGTTCGGATCAGACTTTGAGCAGTCCATGCCCGTTGACGGGTAGCGCTTCCCCGCACCCACCCCGCCCGGGGGAATTCACACCGTGGGGAATGTCAAGCATAAATCTGAGACACTTTAGCTGTGCCCTGCACATACACACACCTGGACGGACGACACACTGCACACACACTTTTCCCCTTTTTTTTTTTTTTTGTTGTGATTTTTTTTTTTTTTTTTTTTTTTTTCGTGGGGGAGGAGGTAATGGACTGGGTTTGACTCCAGCAGTTTATTTTTGGGTTTGTTCCCTCCTTTTACTGACACAGGTGGGATTCGGAGCCCAGGGGAGAGGATGAGAAGATGAAGACACTTGTTTTTCCCGAACGCTCCCTCGCTCTCTTTCTCTCTCTGGCTGAACCTGAAGAGTCCACGCGTTCGTTTTCGCGAACGGTCCCATGGCGATTTGTCACGATCAGCATAAATTGTTTTGACTCGTTTCCAAAACGGAAAAACGATTCCCAGAGAGCATTCGCCTGGAATCCAGCGGAAGAGGAACACACAAGCCCTTTTTAAGCCAAGAACATGAAATAAAAAGTTGCGATCAAAAAGTCAATTATCCGAACTGTTCCAGCAGTTGTTGTAGCAGCAAAAAAAAGTCTACGTAGAAAAATACGTGGTTAGTTTCTTCCTCCCTGTGCGCTTGGATTTTTTTATTTCTTTTTTGGGATGTCAAACCAGCACCGAACGAAAAAGAATACGAAGTGAGAGAGAAAGAGAGATACAGCGAAGGAGTGTGACGTAGAGTCAACATAAAACAGCACCTTTCTACGGACAATCGAGAAAAAAAAAAAGAAGGAACAACATAGAATTCTGGTAATTCTAGTCGCAATTGCTTTTAGCCGTCAGAGACTCCATCTACCATAGTTGCTTAGTGATATCGTTTAAGGCCATCTGCTATTAAGTCCCTCTCCGGAATGGTGTTAACGTAATGTAACAGTCCAACCACCAACATCGATGCAATGCAAGGGTCCATTCCACCTGTTTTCTAACGTGTTACAGGGTATACGATCATAAGTACAAGCTATTCAGAAAAAAAATAATGTTTATAGAATCTATTTTAAATAACATGTATGATATTAGTAGCTAGACTATTCTTAATTGTGAAAAATTGATAAGGCACTTTTATTTGCACCTTTCTTTAATTTAAGACTTGTATATTTACCTAGTGATGTGTTGCATGTATAAATACCACGGTTATGGAGAACGAGTGCTGGAAACCCTAACGCTGCTGAGGGTGGGTGCGTGTTTGCGTGCGTGTTTGTGTATTTATTTGCGCGAGGCGGAGGTTGGTGCTGGGTAAAGGCGGATCACGTGATCTGAGGGGGGGTTTGTAGCAAACACTCATCGTCTGCCACCATTATGAAAACCTAAGCACACTGGGCCTAAAGGGCTGTTGAATGCAAACGGACCCTTTTTCCACACACGTCACATGCTGTTTAATGGTTCCATCTAGTGGTGGTGTGCCACATGACTGTGTGGAGGAAGCAGATCTGGTTTATGAACGGCTTATCTTCCTAAAACCGGCTCTCGTGAGGGTCTTTGCCCAGCAACAACGCTTGTCGGGAACGTAAGAGTGGAAAAAAAACGAAAAGAGAAATATTCAAAGCCTTGTCTGGTTGAAATCCTCTATTTTTGTAACATTGTACAGTGCTTATGAAGCCTATGAAAGAAAAAGGGAAAGAACGAAGGATGATATAGCACTTAATCCTGCAATAATTAGAATCTGTGTTTTTTATTATTTTTTTTTTTTTGTCTTTTTCAAAGAACAAGACAATGGTAGTAATAGTGCTATTTTTGGAATATCTAACTGTTGTGTGTTGCGCGTTTGTACGTCTCTTGAATGTGCCATAGAGGTCTTTCCTGCTTTTTGAGTCTGAAAAAATTTGTTGTATTGTAACATTCCAGTAAAACTATGTTGTGGCGTTTAGAAAATCCCAATATAATCCAGAAAAAAACTTCATCGATCACTTCAACAACCTGCTAACTGACATTTTGAGAAACTTTGAGTAGATCTTGGTAGCTTCATGTAATTTGTTTTCCCCATGACACAAAGTATTTTCCTCAGGGAAGAGTCTGTCTAACTCGATTCTGAAGTCGGTAGCTTAAACACGTTAGTCAGCTCTATGTTGCATCTAAAACTCAATAATTTGATCTTGATGGCATGTTCAGTACAGATAAATAATAGCGTTTCTTTCATGAGTCAATAAGTACTGTTGACAAAATATGAGTCTGTGCAATGCATCCCCAAGAAGTCCTGCTTATTACAATACATCATTAATCTGAGATTGACAATCCAGGTTCATGTTTAGTTCTTTATACATTAAATCAGCAGTTTGTGTACTACAAGGCTCAGGGAGAGTAATATTGAATAATAATTGAGCAGGGATAATGAGATCAGTTCCGAAACCTAGTGAGCTGCCTACCTAGACAGCATTTTAGCTGAGCTTCTGACACAAAATGTGTCTCAAAAAGGTGGGAAGTAAACTCCGTTTTGGCCAAATTTTAAGGCAATCCAAGAATGTACTGCGACAAAATCTGTAAAAACATTCTTTCAGCATGGTGTAGGAGTCATAGATATGAATATATTTCATTTAATACTGAAAAGAATTGATAAATAATAGTTCAGTCTTATTAAAAAAGTCATACTTGCTCACTAGGAACAGAATTGAACCCAAAACAACCTAATAATTATGTTAAAGTACAAATGGGAACAAACACTCATCTGTTAACGGTTCATTTTTTAAACCTCATTTTTCATCTTTCGCAATTTACGGGCTCATGTCGGACCGTGTTATTCACTAGTATGATTGCTGTCAAGTCAGAAGAAGACGGCAGTACATCATAAACAATGCAAAACGTGTCATTTCATTCAGTTGCCCCCCATAGGCTACTGACTTAATCAAATAACCCAGCGAGCACCAAGATCGAATTCCCGAAAATCCAACAAAGCAAGATAACAACCTCAAGCGTGCTACGCTAATTTCCAGCTTTGTTTTTCTCTGGAGTGGGATTTGTTCTAATCGTCACTCATAACTGTTTGAGTCTATGTGCCAAATACCTCTTCACGATTTGCTCCACTCGTTGTGCGTGACAAATACGGGTTTCTACTGGGTAACCACTGCTGTGGAGTCCCCTTGATAAACAAGCTTTGCTGTTTCCTGTCCAATGATCCTCAAGTCAGTTCTAACACCATAAAAGCTGTAGTAAAGTCACGTTTTACCACTTTTTGCATGTCGTATTTTTTCAGTGTAGTTTGTATTAGACTTTTAAAGCAATATGCTATGGGATAGAACTTTGGGACAAATTTATTTTTTCTAATACAAGCAAAGGTACTTAAACACCTCCGGGTCTGTGGTATTTTAGATGCGTGAAGAGAAAAATCCTGTTTCTCTTATCGGTGGAAGATCCATACATTTTCCCTTGTAAATTGTTTAACAAAATTCTTTTTCAACTGTGGTTTCCTTTGTTTATCTATGTGAGAAGCAATATACGTCCGAATGTGGATGCGAGAGTGTGTACAAGCGGAAATCTGTGTGTTTGTGCTATTTGTAATGTTTGCTTACGGTCAAACCCCCAGACAAGGCTTTAAAAGATCAGACGCAGCAGGGTGAGATGGTGAATTGTATGTAAGATCTTACGTTTTTTCCCAGGATTTAAAATGTTTTACGTAGCACTGAGCTTGAATCCCTTGACGAGGCTGTACAAGCATGACACGCTGCACCTCAACGTTAATTTCAATTAGAGTTATGCAAACGCAACAAGGCCTATGCACTCACGTTCGAACGAAAGGCAGATTTACTGATTTTTTTTTCCACAATTCCGATTGACGTATTGAACGTGTCATGCTCGCGACAGCATTCGAGCTGAAGGTTGAAGTGTTACTAAGATTTACATCAATCATTTTCCTTGCGTTTTCTTTCCAAAAGCACAGGTGACGCGTTATTAAAAATGAACTATTTTTAGAAAATACACAAAAAGAAAAGTCTTTAGCCATAATCGAATGTCAAGCAATAATATATGGTATATTATGATTCATTTTGTGCATAGGCTTTGAACATCTGCATGTAAATACATTTTCTTATTTATCGCGTTTAATTTTTTTCGCTTTGGGTTTTTTCGCTCTCTGATTGTCATTTTTTTTGTTTGTTTCTTTTATTTGTATATTGACTAGTTCTGTTCCCAGGTGGAGAACTACGAACGTCATATGGCCTGTAAACTGTACAGCTACATTTCCCTGTCCTCCTTTCGGCTTTTAATTCACGATATTTAATGTTCTATCGATCACATGTATAAAAGTAACTTTGTAACTTCTGTCTGTATAGGTAAGAAGAAAATACTGCTATTAAGACCTGCTCAGTGCAAATATTTATCTGTTTTATCAGACACATCACGCTGTACAATATCTCTGTTTTGAGTATACTTCTCTCTTTTAGACTTAGTTCGATTAGCGGTAGGGTGTGCGGACATTAATTTTTGTGTTATACTGATGTGTGGTGCTAGGTAAGTTACTTTGTGAACAAAAATTATGGATTCATAGACTAGGCCACCCTCTTAGTCCATTCATTTCACTGAGTATTGATGCATTATTGATATTAGGACTCGATAAATAATAATGATAATAACGATAATAACGATAAAGATAACGATAGTGGTAAATTTACTTTCGAATACCCAGCAAGTACCTGTATCAGTGTGCTAGTCTTGGGACGCGGCTTGTTTCCTTCCCACTTTTAAGATTATTAGCAAGTATCGGCTAAGTAAATTTCTATTAAACGTCGCAATTTTGAACTTTTTGCAACGAAGATGATTGTTCATGCTTAAAAAATGGAAAAAAGCAGCAGTATTGTGTTTCTTTTTGATCGTTTGATTTTTTTTGATTTGATTGTTTTTGATTTGAAACTGTAGCTGGAGGAGTTTCTGATCCAGTGCTTATTTTCTGTATTGGGCCCTGGAAGGACTTTAAACACATGATAAAGTACCGGATTGTCTGCCGCTTTTTGGCTCCCTCCATTTTTTGTTAATTCTACCCTCTGTTTTTTAAAACATGCTTTGTAAACATTAATTTTTTTTTTTTTTTTTTCCGCTCACTTACACTTACATACACACACAATGGTTAAGTGTTATAAATTGTACAGGACAAAGGCGGTTGTACGAAGTTTTGTGCGAAACTTCGTTTTTATCTTTGTAGCAAGGCAGAATCTACTTGCAATAATACATAGCAAACTACACTGAGTGCCTCTCAGTGGTACAGGATGCAGAAACTCTATTCGTCCGTTTTGTTTTCACATACTCAAATGACTGTTTGCACACGTAGGTGAATTCTGTCTTGTGTTACCGACTTTTATTTTCATCAGCCGTCTTTTTGTATGTAAATGAGGCATTTCATGTTTGTTTATAGCCATGGAAACAGCATTTTCTTGTCTCTATGATGTCCTGTATTTTCTGAGATTCTCAGACGCTACTTTTTCTTTTCCTCCGAACAATTTCATGTGGTTATGGGACATTGCATCCAGTCAGTTGCACCCTGGTTGGATGTTAAACACGAACTCCGTTTGGATATTTGCAGAGAGAAACTGGCGGACAATAGACAATCCACTTCGTGTTCTCCTTGTTGTTTCCTGTCAATTAGGTTTTAAGTTGACGTTTATGAAACAAAATGACTAATGCAATGTATTTTAAGTGTTCATATGTGTATGTAAAATGATGCATACTACACTTCTATTTCTTGTTGAGCTGAAGGGGAGGGCACAAGGGCTGGGGCAGGACGGGTTGGATTTTGCTCCTGCTCACCTGCAGGGGGAAAAAAATGCAGAGAACGGTTTGCGGTTGTCACATATTTTTACGTCACATGTTTGCTACTGATCTTAAAATGGAGACAGTCGATCATGTACCTTTTTATTCAGCTCTTTGGAACTCTCTTTAGGAGATAGTCTCTTCTCAATAGTGGTTTTGCTCCTTCTGTTTGTCTGATTCTTAAATATGAAAATAAGTATTTTGATTCATTTTGTAAATACAGCTGTAAAGAAAAATAAGAAATTTAATGTTGTCTTTTAAATACTTTTCATTCTAATATGAATGTTGTTATATTGTACTTAGAAACTGTACCTTTAATATTACCTTTATTAAAAGTGCATTGGACACATCGATTTTAGATGTGCTTTATGTGCTGTTATCCCATAATAAAATTTACCGCTTGTAATGGGCTCTTATTCAATGTGTCATACTTCTTTATGGAGTTCATATGGTTGAAGTAAGTTCCACGCAACCTTCAGAAAAATGAAAGAGATGGAAGTGGAGAAACAGAACAACATTTAAAAGAGAACTTCAAAACCCATGGACGCTAATGTTATATTTTATGGAGTTGAAGCATTTTTGCAAAGCATGCATGGAATATTACAACATCAGCCAACAAGGAATAACAACAAAAATATGAGAATGTAGCCTACTATAAATACTGGTTCAGACCTACCTTTTTTCATAGAAGAGGCAAACTAGACATTAAAAGGTGTAAATATAAAGAAAATTTGAGATAGATCTATGAGTTTGGGCTTAAATATTTTGAAGTGGCTTGCAGAGTTTTAATCAATTTGACTGGTAAACAACGTCACAATAAAAGTCTGTATGATTTACAAAGCGCAATTAAACATGCCAGATTAAACATGCCTATAAAACATCCATGTTTTCCCTTATAAAATTGATTACCATTTGTATAACCACCGTTTTACTACAAATACCATGGTTAAACTGTGGTTATACCCTTACGAAAATTAACCATGATTTTACTACAAATAAAACCAAACCAAAAAAAAAAAAAAAAAAAAAAAACATGGTTACTGTGATTAAACCATGGTTAACCAAAAAACATGGTTACTACACCTTTACTACAATAAAACCATGCTTAATTTTCATAAGGATAGTGTAGCAAAACCTTTGTGGTTACCATGGTTTAAGTAACCATGGTTTTCTTGGTTTTATTTGTAGTAAAACTATGGCTAATTTTTGTAAGGGTTTCTCTAAAATACCATTAGTCACGGTTATTAGTATATTATCTAGTGAACAAACCTAATAAGTTAATGTGAAATCTTCGAACAGTACAGGAGGCTTTCAGATATGGAAGCATATGTGTAGCAAAATTCAATTTGCAATGTAATATGCAAAATGGAAATGCAATATGCAAAATGGCAATGTATTTCTGTATTTAAATTTACATTTTCCCATACCATATGTGCAACATTTAGTGCAAAATGAAAATGAAAATTCAATTAAAAACATATTTTAAAGCTTTATAAGTTGCAAAATTAAAATCAAATTGTATTACCCAAATTGATTACATATGTTTAACATGTCCAAGCAAAATCTGTAGCAAAATTATCATTTAAATGCTGTTTTTCCTAAATGCATTTAGACTTAGGGGTAGGACACTTGGGATTGCATGTTCATCGTGATACTGCCTGATAATTGTAGCAAAATGCAATGAGAGTTGCACTCTGAGCCAAAGGTGCAGCAAAAGGGTAGCAAAATGGTGATTTAAATGTCTTTTATTTTTCTTAAATGCATTGACACTTACATATATGACGTTTAAATTGCATTTTCATTAAATATCCCGCGATGAACATAGTTTAAGTCATTGTGGATTTGAAAATGCATTCCGAGCTGAGCACACCCCCTAGCTGTCAATCATCACATCAAGGCGGGGCTCGGCAACAGGACGCATGATAGGTCAATATTCACCGTTAACCAAACGCTTTTCACCTGCCTGAACATCTCTCACCGTTTACACTCGGATTGATGCACATAAGCAAACAGACAGTGCTATTCTACACTTATTTACTATCTTACCTTAGATTTTATTACTTTATTATTATTTTATTTTTAATCCTTAAAATAGCGCGTGTTCCGTGGCAATCAGAAGCCGGCCACAGCGACTGTTAAAAGTATTTAAACTGCTTGGTCGCTGTTAGAACTTGGGAGAAGCCGATTAGTCACCAGAAGAGACGGACGGCAGCGCGTAAGTGTTGTTGTAATACTTGTTGGTAGATCTGTTGTTTAAATTATTTACTTGCTGCTAGGAAGGAATACTTCGTTTCCTACCTATTTCTATTCTGCTTTTTCGTTGAGGTTGATATTTTTGATTGCACTTACTGGTAATTATAATAATAATAATAATAACATTTAGGAAAAACAGCATTTAAATGATAATTTTGCTACAGTTTTTGCTTGGACATGTTAAACATATCTAATCAATTTGTGTAATACATTTTCATTTTAATTTTGCAACTTATAAAGCTTTAAAATATGTTTTTAATATGCATATTAAAACTAGTTTAGAAAATGGCAAATTTAAATTATATAATTGAATTTTCATTTTCATTTTGCACTAAATGTTGCACATATGGAATGGGAAAATGTAAATTTAAATACAGAAATATATTGCCATTTTACATATTGCATTGCCATTTTGCATATTACATTACAAAAAGGAATTTTGCTACACGTATGCTTCCATATTCAGAGTCTGTTAATTTGTGTAAAATGTAAAGAGCTGAATACCGTGTCAGTTTAAAAATCAAAGTGTTTTGCCATAAACACATTTGATTGAAAGATAAAGTAAAATAAATTAAGAAATAAAACGTGTCCACATTTAATTGTACTTACATCTTAAATCATATTGTAACTTTTGAAAATAATCGATGGAATCATTAAAGTATGATGCAAAAACTTTGTAAATCTAGCTATTTAGTGATATTCTAAAAAAAAAGTATGTCCTGACAAAACCCTATTCCACTGTAAGTACTATTTATTGTCACAAATGAATTGCACCAATAACTGCATAAGAATTAAGAAATATATTGCAAAAATTTTCAAACGTGTGATAGGAAGCGAAACCTTTGTGTCATGTTTTGGTTCTCCCCGGAAGATTCCGCTTTCACACTGTTATGATGAGGGACTGGCAAGAGTCAGTATAATGATTTAAAGATGTGAACTACATCTACATTTAAGAGTCTGCTGCAATGGAGTTACAATGGTAGGTGACAATATGATTCGCTAAATAAACACACTTTATTGATAATTATGATATGATAATTATGATGACTGTGTCAGAAGAGAGATCACTTGTGTTTGTCAGGAATGATGCTCTGCTTGTGTTCTCCAGAGATGTGTTTGACAAGTCCACTCTCATGCCCAACGTCCAAGAACTGTTTGCTCTTTTACACAGGTAACGTTAGGTGACTGTGGTCAAATCCTACACTATAGTTCTTGATGACTGTAGTTAAACTGTGTTATTATTAGCGAGACCATAATAACCACATATAAAACGGCTCTTCATTAACATAATTAAATCGTGTAGCCATGGTTTACAACTGGGAAAATAGTAACCTAAATACTTGAATGTATAACATTTCTATCAAATTACCATAGTTACTGTAGTAAAACCATGGTAATTTTTGATACTCCCTAGATGAAAAGGGGTTTTGAAGCATTAAAACTATTGTTCAAACCGCTAGGTTTAATTCATTTGTCAGCAAAAAGTTTTTAATCATCTACATTTTAGTAATTTAAAAATAATAAAATTTAGTATGATCACTTTTTTTAAATATATTAATACAATATAATATATTATAATATAAGTACAGGTCAGAATAAGTATGTTGTTTCAGTTTTACATAAATATATCTGGTGGAACATTATTTTACCCATATTATTTTCAAAACAATTATTTGAAACAAAGTAGATCATTTACTTGTGCTTTTCATGTATATAAAATCACTTTTGTAAATTTAATTTAATGCGGAAACCAAAATGGAAAGTCTATGTGTAATATTAATATTTAATATATATAATATATATATATATATTTTTTTTTTAGGGGATTTTATGATACTGATCAATATGCTCCTCTAAATTATGCACAATCCATTTCTATATATAACAATGATTAAAAAATACACATTTAATACTATTTACCAAGGAGCCCTGAACATGACGCGAATTAAGAATGTGTTCCCTCATTTTATTATTTCGCTCTCTCGTTTTAGATAAATCATTTCCACAAGTTAATAATTTATTCCCACGATTTTTTAGTACCCTCATTTTATTAAATCATGGCTATGTTGTACTAATTTGTTCCCTCATTTGAATGAAATCAATGAAGCTACTATTTACTAAATCGAGGGAATGAATTCTTAATTTGTGGCCACGTTATACTTTTTACATTTTTTTTTATTTTTATTTATTTATTCTTTTTTTATATTCTTTTTTAGTTTACTATTATTATTAATAGTTACTACTACTACTAAAATTATAATTAATGTAGTGTTTAGGTTAAAAATAGACCAAATGAGCACTTACCCCTTTTTGAATCAAATCCTCAATTTTTCTTCATGTTCACATAAACAGTGCTACAAAAGTCCCATTTTCTATCCCAGTGAAGTAATGAAAAAAACCATAACGTATTTTTTTCTGTTTAAAATAACAGAAGACTGCAAGAGGGTTAAATGGTATGTTACTGAGGTGTATTATTTTGAATTATCTTCTTCAAAGCTCTGATAGAAAATCCGAGGAGGCCGGTGAGAAAAAGCCAGATGGACCCTCAGCAAAAGCAAAAGGCCATCGAGTGAGATGAAGGTTCAGATGTCAGTAACATCCTCGCATCAGACGAGTCCACGTCTGAATGCAAACCAATCAAAGCTAAAACTGTGAAGAGAACTGAGATTCCAGCGTTCCCTGAGCCCCTAGTGCCATACCCTTGCTTTTCCACCCTCAGTATAAGGAATCGCATGTATCTCAGCATGTATATGTATCTCAGCATGCTCATCCGCAAGAATTTTTTCAGAGCTTCAAAGGCAAACCATCTCTCGTCCTGATCGCCTGCCTTTAATAGTGAGGCAGTTTTGATTGAGCTACATGGATGCAAGGTTATTTTCATGTGGTTCATCTTGTCTCTCATTTCATAGGGTTTGATGGAGCAGGTGAAGAACGAGGTGGCAGAGTTTATGAAATACCTGCAAGATGTTTCTAGAGCATGTGCTGATGGGTACAAATATATGCCACCAGGCAGCAGCCGCTACACTGAGATATTGTTTATTTATTTATTTATTTTACTATTCAAATGTTTCTATGTTTTTTTTTTTTTTTTTTTAATTTTAATTAAATAATAAAAATTGATTTTTATAATAAAATACATTTTTATTTTATTTAATTAATTGATTTTGTGTGTTTTCCCCAACAGGAATATTTTACAGCCTGTCTGGAACATCTGAAGAGTTACATAGACATACTAGACAAAAAAGTGATACCAGAAAATGCCCAACTTGCTGTAGACTATGAGACAGTGTCAATCAAATGTGGTTCCTCCAGCTAAAAAAGCAACTTCAGTTCACACCCTTTCTGTGATAGTGTGAGATATCTCTCTCTCTCTCTCTCTCTCTCTCTCTCTCTCTCTCTCTCTCTCTCTCTCTCTCTCTCTCTCTCTCTCTCTCTCTCTCTCTATACATATTCTACCATGAATAAATAGTATAAATTCTATTAAATACCATTAAATAATGTTAATAATAATAATAATTATTATTATTATTATTATTATTGTTATTATTATTATTATTATTATTATTATTATACCATTGCTGTAATGAGAAGTGAGGGTAAGAAACTATTGTCATGAAAATAATGTCATAATAATATAATGCAAATATAATATTAATATTGTTATAACTGGAATATTAATGAAGCTAAATAGGCATGCAGTTTGAAAAAAAAAAATCGTTTTTTTTTCCTCCAATACAAATATCTAAACATCCTTAAATCAAGATACATTTACTTAAAATGCAAACTGAAGATATGAAGTCTTATTTTCTGAGAAATTGAACAAAATTAAGTGAGCTTATGTTTAAAACAAGAAAAAAAAAGTTATTTTGTTTCTTAAGTAAATATATATTTAGACATTTGCACTGGGAAACAAGAAACAAATATTGATAAATAATATCTTTTTTCAACTTCTAAGTTCTATTTAAAGTTCTATTTTCAAACTTTGAAGCCTTGCTAATACAAGACATTTAGATTTAGAGACCGTATTAACATGTTCCATTCTATTTATTTTTTACATTTTCTTTACTTGGTCCTAAAAAGGTCTTACAATGTCTTAAATTTACTTACATAAAAACTGCAGAAACCCTATATAAATAAATACAAATTTATTTTTATTTATTTATTAATTTATTTTTTTTACTTTTGAATGCATATGTGAAAAGAACCCAGATATGTCCCTTTCTGTGAGATTTACCCATGTGATTTCTATCTTGTATAACCAGTGTAGGTCTCTATCTTGCAAAATGTGGCATTAACCACTAGAGGGCACTGCTGCATTTTTGATTGAATTACAACTCTGATATATTTGATTCTGATATGTCTCTAAAATATATTGAATTTTAGCCCCAGACCTCATGAATTAATTTTGATTGACTGGTGGAAATCAAATATAGTTCTTGTGTTAATCCTGATGTCTCTTTATATCTGCAGGCCATCAGCAGTGACAGTAATGCAGAAAAACCACAAGTGTGTTTATCTAAAGAGGCCTTCCTTCAGCTCCTGAATAACAGCTCTGAGTTCACAGAGGCGTTGGAGCTCCCCGTTTGGGTCAAAATGAATCCCATGAAAGGTGAGGGGTCACTTCATGTTTTAATGATTCATTGTAGACCATAAGATTGGAATCCAGTCCATAGTCTCACATGATGAATGTTGTGGTTGTTCTCAGACAGCAGTCAGAGTAAGACAGCATACATCGACCCTCTTCTGCTGAAGACAGAGATGAGCTGGAGAGAGAGGAGTCTGCTGTTTCATGAAGAAAGCGTGAAGCTAGCATTCAAGAAGACCGTATCAAGTCCTGTGTTTTTCCTCACTTCAGAAGAGCTCCCTGTTGAATTGCAGCCTCCTCCTGAGGTAAGATGTTTATCGCAGTAAAAAGACGAAACCGCAGACGCTGAAATCCATTGAAGATTATTGTTAATAAATTACTAATTAATTTTTTTAATTCAATTTTTTTATTTAATAAAATCACTTTCATAAAGAACTTGCTATTCTTTACTTGTAAGTAGCTTTGGAGTAAAAAAATAAAACTCGCTAAATCAAAACCAAAATTGCATAGTAACTACAGTTAAGATATATAATATATTTAATAATTAGTGTAGTAATAATAACTATTTTATTTAATTTTATTTTAAGTAATTATTGGCTCTTTTTTCCATTTTAAAAAAAATCAAATCACTTTCATAAAGAACTTATTCTTTACTTGTAAGTAGTTTTGGATTTAAAACAAAAACACACTTGCAAAATCAAAACCAGAATTTTTTAGTAACTGCAGTTAAGATATAAAATATATTTAATAACTAGTATAGTAATAATAACTATTATATTATTTTGTTATATTATATTATATTTTTATATTATTAGTATAGTAATAATAACTATTATATTATATTATATTATATTATATTATATTATATTATATTATATTATATTATATTATATTATATTATATTATGTAATTATTGGCTCTTTTTCCCTTTTTTTAATAAAATTACTTTCATGAACTTATTCTTTAATAGTAAGTAGTTTTGAATTAAAAAAAAAAAAACTTGCAAAATCATAGGTTAGATTAGATTAGATTAGACTGTGTTATATTTTTATATTATTGTTATATTACAAATTGTCATTGAATGTATGTGTTTGTGTGTGTGTATATATATATATATATATATATAGTGTGTGTGTGTGTGTGTGTGTAATGTAATTATTATTAATGTATTACAATATTAATTTATATATCTGTTTATTATTGTAATATTAAACAAACACTAGTGGTCAAAAATTTGGAATAAATACTTTTTTATGTGCATATTATTAGCCTATTATAATGATTTCTGAAGAATCATGTGACACTGAAGACTGGAGCAAAGGCTGCTGAAAATTCAGCTTTGAATCACAGGAATAAATTACATTTTAAAAAAAATTAAAATAGAAGACAGCTCAGAAGATAATTTTTCATCAAAATAAATGCAGAGTTGGTGAGCATAATGTTTTTTTTTTTTTTTTTTTTTTTAAACCATTAAAAATCCCTTTATTATTCCAAACGTTTGACTGGTAGTGTATATATAAACTGATGCATAAATAAATATAATATGATAATATGCATAATAAATAAATATAAATATTTGTGTGAATAAAAAAAATATTATTTGTGTTTATTATATTATGTGTGCTTATTATATTTTATATTGTACTATTTTCTTATACAACTATTTTATGCTATATATCTGTATATTACATTATTATTCAAGAAAGCATCTGCCAAACAAATAAATGTGAAGTAAATCTAAATAACTGTGAGTTACATAAAAAATATTTCAAATATAAACATTGTAGATGTCATTTACTTTGCTTTACTCTGCCCAGGATAAATTCTCCAGGAGTACAGTTGCATTTGATGATGCTGGTATGGATTTTGGGACTGATCTAACAGACCTGGAGTCATTTGGAGAGTCCTACAAGCCCAGTAAAAAAGTGAAGGAACAGAATGAACCAAAAACAGCTTCTACAAATCCAACCGCAACTCCATCTCAACTTACTCCAAGCCAACAGACTCTGTAGGTACAACAAAACGCACCTCAACATCTCAAGACGCTCCCACAGAACCCCTTGAGTTGTCCGTAGCTAAGATCCAAGGAGAAACCGACACTTTGGCTGACGAGGGAGATGGTACGCAGGATAAAACTGCCATTTCTGAGAAGGAAACTGTGAATGAAGATTCAAAAGAGAAGATAGAAATGTCTTCTGCCCAGTGTCATCCCACCAAGCGGGCCAGACATATGATGGAAGACAAGACGGACCAGGATTTGGATTCTGATGAAGAACGACTAGTCATAGATGACATTTTCTCCCCACAGAGACCTCAGACCCAGGTGACACCAGCAGAAGTGTCCTCCCCACAAACACCCGACCCAGCCACACCAGGACCTGCAAACCCTCCGGGCAAAGGAACAAAGAAGGGCATCAAAAGACCCTGAATATCCGGCGAGTGCGATCAGCTCGGACAGATTTTGAAGATGCAGGACGCCATGCTGAAATCCATCCCCAGCAAGAACCAGGAGCCTGTGAAGGCACATGTCCCAGAAGACAAACCTCCAGAAGCTAAAACCCACTCACTGGTCAAACAGTGTGTGACGTCGTATCTGGAGTCCAGAGAGGGACAGGAAGAGGACACCACACTGCCAAAAAAATCATGCTCAAATTACGTTTTTGTGAGGTTATTCAAACATCCTTTTAAATGTGGCCCATGATGCTCTAAAACTGACCCATATCTATAAAACACTCTTTTTGAAATGACGAAATGAAGGCATAATGGTAATACACCTGATTTGCGAGAACACGCATCTAACTATATGTTTGTAAAAATTAACATACAATATATTGAAATATATTGTATGTTAAATATATTTAAATAAACAATATTTAATTAATTGTAAATATTATTTAAAAATAACCAAATATTATTTAAATGTATTTCATATAAAAAGTAAATTTATGTAATTTTTTTTATTTGAATTTTAGCACATGAATGTAACTTGACAAATTCAGTAACTGTAACAAGTCAAGTCATTCATTTTGTATGATCATATTTAATTATCACTCAAGCACAAGAAGAATGAAAGATCACCCACATTATTGAGATGACGTTCTCTAAAAAGTAAGTAAAGTTATTTAGTGCCTTAAGTTATTTTGAAATTTTTATTTTATTACTGTCTTTAGTATAGCAGGTTTAAATGTAATTAAATATTAGTTATTATATATAAGTATTAAATTACATATTTATATATAATATTCCGGCAATAAAATATGTCAAGAAAAAATAAATAAATATATATATATATATATATATATATATA
Source organism: Spinibarbus caldwelli (assembly GCA_039654775.1). NCBI lineage: Eukaryota > Metazoa > Chordata > Actinopteri > Cypriniformes > Cyprinidae > Spinibarbus > Spinibarbus caldwelli. The sequence goes on along the minus strand of CM077265.1, from coordinate 16,197,592 downwards.
TATATATATATATATATATATATATATATATATATATATATATAAATTTTTTTAATTATTTTAAGTTATAATACTTTAAATTATATTATAATTATAATATTATAATTTTATAAGTTTTTTATTTTATAGTTTTCATTTTAATATGTAACAAATGTTTATGCAAGATTAAGTCCATTATTATTATTATTATTATTATTATTATTATTATTATTAGTTTTATTATTATGCATTGAAAGAATTTAAAATGTCAGGTTCAATGTGTCAAATCAAATTTAGATTTTTCTGTTCACACTAGCATTAAAAAAAAAACAGATGGGTCACATGTAAGGGGAAAAAATCTGATAATAATAGCATTTAATAATATTACTATGATCTAAAGGGTCTATATTTTATTTTCTTCACATTTTTAAGTCATGGTTTCTTGCACAAAAATCTTTATCCATCTATCACAGGTCTTCTGAAGGAGGATCTTCAGGTCAGTGCTGAGGATGAGATGGACTAAGATCCTCCAGCAGCGGGCAGCATACTGTACAAACTCTACAGCCTGCTGGACATTCTGCTCACAGTGGGCAGCAGTGTGGACATCGCTCACCCCAGACACGACAAACACACCTTCAGGGTGAGCTGGACACACGCTAATACACAAACACAATGCTTCTTTTGTGAAAATGCTGATTATTTTGGCCCAAGTTGAAGTATACGCCCCAAGAGCAACAGATGAGAGTTCAAACACCATTAAACTCCTCAAGTCTTGTGTAAACACTCACAATACACCTTATTATCATTATTAGCTATCATCGTCAGTGATTTTTAGCAACCCTTTGTTGGATTTAAGTCATTATGCCAAGCAATAATCTTTATATTTTAACCAGGATTGAGTAATGTCCACCACACCCTTTCTTTAAACACTCTGCTTTCCTGTGCAAGGCTGTAGAGCTGACTTTTAAATCTTATCAGTGTATTAACAGACTCTTTCCAGTCAATGGTTCTCAACCGTAGGTGAAAAAAGCAGCACAGGGTTGACTCCTCTGCATGTGTTTATAGAGCACAGTGACTCAGAACTGCCGTTTGAGTGGGTAATCATTGAGTCTGCTCTCATTCAGGCCGTCCCGGTGTATGTTTTACCCAAGCTGGAGTATCAGCTGTGCTACGGAGCCGAGAGTCTGACCCACACTGAGGCCTGTCAGCTGTGGGCCGAGAAACTTCTGCACTCCAGTACTGTGTCCTTCATAAGTAAGAGACCTGATTAAATGTTTTCTTTCTCTTTGGCAATCATGAGAGGTTTTGTATTTTTATAGTTGAATCTGCCATAATTTCTGTCACAAATCTGTTGATCAAATCAGATTGACCTGATGTAGAGAAGAAAATATGTAGTGTGAGAGCGTTTAAAAAAAGATCATATTCATGTGACCTGTAGAAAAGAAAATATGTTGTATTCCAGCACTAAAAACACAGATGCGCTTTTAGTAACATTGCATAATCAATTCAATTCATAAATTCATAAATAACTGATTTAATAATTCATTTGCATTATCAAATCAAATTTTTGCATCATGCTTTAAAATGTTGTAGTAAACGTTTGATAAATTGAATTAAATCAGCTGATTCAGTGATTTGTTTGCATTATCAAGATAAATTTAAGCATTTTTCATGTTTTAAAATGTAATGCATTTTAATGCTGTAAAATGCTGTCATAAAAATAAATGTAGATTTTTTTTTTTTAATTCAACTGATTTGATTTGATAATGCAAACACATCATTGAATCAAACCATTTTCAGTCTTGAAAATGTAGTAAAAATATGTAGGTAAAAATTTTGATGAATTAATTAATAACTGAATCAGCTATTCATTTGCATATATTGGTTCATATTAATGAAAATGATAATTGTTTTTTTATAAGAAGAAGAAGATTTCAGTTAATTTTTGTAATGTAATTTAATATTTATAATAATATTAAATATATATTTTTATAATAATGTTTTACATTTAAAATGTAAAAAATTGCAATTTTATGTATAAATCATTTTCTTAATTACTCTTAATTACTGCATAAATTTCAATGATTTCAATTCATAACAGATTCAATTATTCATTTGCATTATCGATTCAAATTTAAACAATACTTATGCTGTAAAATGTAATGCGTCAATTCATAACAGATTTAACAGATTCATGCTGTAAAATGTAGTAACAATAAATGTAGATAGAAAAATTGATTCAACTAATTTGATTTGATAATGCAAACAAATAATTGAATAAAAACATTTTTCATCCTTGAAAATGTAGCAAAAATATATGTAAAAAGTAAGAATTTTGATGAATCAATTAATAACTGAATCAGCAATTCATTTGCATTATCAAACTAAAGCATTTTTCATGCTTTGTTATATTGGTTCGTCTTTATGAAAATGATAATTCAGATTTTTTTTTAGAATATTATTATTTAATATTAATAATAATATTAAATAGATTTTTTTTTGTTTTATAATAATTTTTAAATTAATATATTTTTTAAATATATAAATAATTTTCTTCATTAAATGCAAAAATTTTACTGCATAAATTTCAATGCATCAATTCATAACAGATTCAATGATTCATTTGCATTATCAATTCAAATTAAAGCAATTCTTATGCTGTAAAATGTTGCTGTAAAAAATATATGTAGGTAAAACTTTTAATGAATCAATTAATAACTAATTCAACTAATTTGATCTGATAATGCAAACAAATCATTGAATCAAAGCATTTTTCTTTCTTGAAAATGTAGTAAAAATATATGTTGGTAAAAATTGATGAATCAATTCATAACTGAATCAGCGATTCATTTGCATTATCAAATGAAAGCATTTTTCATGCTTCATTATATTGGTTCATATTAATAAAAATGATAATTAAGATTTTTTAATAAGATTTCAATCAATTTTTATAATGTTATTATTTAATATTAATAATATTTTATATATATATATATATATATATATATATATATATATATATATATATATAATTTGTTTTTATAATGTTTTAAATAAAAAAGTAACAAATTTTAAAAATGTATAAATAATTTTCTTAAATACTACAGTTTTACGGTATTTTACTTCTTGCTTGAATCTACTAAAATTTTTTTTTTTTTTTTTTGAATGAAGCACATTCAGACAGGCAGAAGTATCCATGTTGTACATCTCGAGTGTTAGTTTTGGTAACAAGGGGAGTCAGCACAAAAGTGAACTTCCCGCAAACTCCCAGCATGCCTTTCTCATGACGCATGACTCACTGTTTTGAGTCAGGGTTGCCATAGCTACTAACGTTTCAACTTTGAAAGGGCTGCAGAAGAATGCAACCGCATGTGTGACATATCGGTGTGGGTGTAGGGCTACTTGGGTTTCTCCATTATGAGAGAAAGAGGGAAGAGACTTCTTTTCTGTGGAAAATCTGGAACCTGACATTATCTATCCTCTTTGAGGAAGCCTGTAACACTGACAGTGATTTTAAAAATGCCCACAATGTGCCTGACAGCAGTCTGTGCCTGCAGGTGAAAATACCTCAGAGTCACAGAAGAATGCAGAAGAGCCTCGCTCTCGGCGTATCGTTTGCTTTAGTGATTCTTCTAGGCTTATTAAAGGAATCTTGTCTGTTCTGGGTCTAATCCAGGATCCAGCCCTACTGATAACAGAACGGGCTGGTATCTTCACAGTCTGGACATATTTTTACAAGGTTCAAGAGAACTTTCTAGCTGAGCATTTTACTGAGGCGGATTAGAGCAGTAAGTCACAAGACATAAGTATGACTTCATATAAGGAAGTCTATAATGCTCACCCATGCTGCATTTAGTTTATTAAAATTACAGTAAAATAGTAAGGTTGTGGAATATTATTACTAGTGTTGTCAAAATTAGTGCATTAACGCAGGTGATTAATTTTTTCAATTTAACGCATTAAGGCCCGGTTTCACAGACAACGCTTAGACTAAGCCAGGATTAGGCCATAGTTCAATTAGGACATTTACGTAATTTTTATAAACGTGCTTAGAAAAATAACATTACTGGTGTGCTTTTTGAGACAAAACAAAGGCACTGAAATATTTTAAGATCAGTCAGTGCAAGTTTCTTTCAGCTGAAACAGCTCAGACTTACATTTTAGTCTAGGACTAGGCTTAAGCCTTGTCTGTGAAACCGGTGGTAAAAATATTTAACGCATTAAAAATATTTAACACAATCAATGCAGAGGTGGAGCTACGGTTGGCCACTCCACTCACAACTGCTGCTACTGTCTCTTTTTTCTTGACAAGAATTGCATTCATTTAGACACTGCGCCAGGCGCTAGTCAAACGAGCGCGGAAACGGTACTGTGATTGTAGCGCGTTCTCTTCAGTTGCACGCAAAAAAATGCGCCAGCGCGTGCTGTAGCCTGCATCATTTCATTTCAAAGCACGAAAGAAACTACGAGCATACAGTGTCGTAGCTATGTCGTCAGTTAAGTCATGGAGTTACCAAAAAAGCAATTAAATCTGCCTTAAAACTATGCATGCATGTAAGTATTAGTTATGAGTTAAATTTAAGAACATGTTTTCAAAAGAAAATGTCTCAATCATCTAACATACTCGATTCAACTCGTCAGCTATTATTGAGACTTTAAGACCTGAAGTGAGTCAGAAAAAGTACAGAGTTGTGAGAAAATGTGATGTGTGTCAGATCCGCGTCATTGTCAGCAGGGTCAGCTCTTAAAGTAATAGCAGCCAAATAACCTAATAACCAGCTGCTGTGATGTCTGTTAATCAAAGAACCAAAGAAAAAGAGGAAATCAATAACTGTTGTAGCTTTAAGGATTCATCTATATTTAATATAGAATTTAGTGTTTGATAACTTTATTCAATTTCTGTATATTTCCTACTTGCTGAAGGGCACAGGTAACTAAATATGACATTTATTATAATGGGTTTAAGTGAAGATTGTTTTAAGTTCATTTAAATTAGGAGTTGTTATTTTTTAAAGTCTAATAAATGTTAAAATTGAAAGCTCTCAATTATACTGTAATGCTGAATAGCTGTAGTCAGTGGTTAAGTATTAGGGGGGAAAACAATTTCCTAGAGACATCAGTAGTATTGGTATCAGTCAGTCATAAAAAAAGATGCTATTAAACAAATATAAAAAAATATACTGTATTTTGTTTTTACATTAATTTGAAGATTGAATGTGAAATTATTGCAATTTGTCAGTATATATAAAAACGTCAATGCTAGGTGGGATTAATCGCGATTAATTTCAGAAAAAAATGTGCGATTAATTAGTTAGTGTTGTCAATAGATTTAAAAAAAAATAATTATTACTATTTAAAAATAACTTTTCCATTTGAATGTATTTTAAAATGTCAGTGACACAAAGTCATCTCTGGCATATATATATATATATATATATATATATATATATATATATATATATATATATATATATAGATGTGTATTTTTTTTTTATTATTAATAATTCATTAGTATAAACTCATCCTCTTTGGATTTTGAAGAATAATTGGTGAAATGTCAGCATGTCCTCTGTTTCATTATAGTTTTGTGTTCTTTGGCCTAGAGCAACATTTCCCATACAGAGATGAACAAGTAGGGGTGTGGAGATCATTTTCTTCTGGCATGAACTCAGAATGACACCATCAGTGTGAAATATTATGAGGCAGAGATACAATAGACAGACACAACGTGTGAACAATTATTGCAACATTCACAGTGTTTCTCACAGCCTGAGTTTGTGTTGCAGGTCAATACGTGTTCTTTTGCTCTGTATCACATATTTACAAAGATTTAGGTGTTCTTCAGACTGTGAGCTGGTTTAAGGATCTGCAGACTTTAGCTTCTTCAGCTATTGACAGTTAAATAAAAATGTAGTTTAACCAAATGTCAAGGAAAATGTACTATCTAATGTACTATGTACATTTAATAGCTAGTTGTTCAGAATCCGTTTTGATATTTGTTTGTAGGCTGCATCAATGCACACACATCAGAAGTGGCACAGATGCAGATGTTGCCCGACGACTGGATTCAGAACGTCACCTGTGACTTCAAGTGAGTGAATCTCTATATAAAGTCATATTTTAATTGTTTAAATAAAACTATAAAAATTCAAAACCCTGATTTGAGAGTTTTACCCTGTTGTTTTTTTTTTTATTATGTCTACATGTTTGACCAATTCTAACAGATTCTCATCTGAAATATTGTGATAGTATTAATTTTTAATTATTTTTTATAGTTTATTATTTTAATATTCATTATTATTATTAGTTTATTATTTTAATATTCATGTAATTTAATGTGATTCAGTATTTCTTTTTCAGGCCAATTAGATGTTTGAACACCCTCTACCACTTACTGAAAAAAGTCTTATCGTGAGTTTCTTTCACTTTTTACTTTTAACTTTTTTGATAGTTTTCATGTGTGCTCCAGACATGTTGGACTGTGGTGCTTATGTAAGAAATTTATGTTTGAATTTAGACTGCAACATATGTTTCATCAAGTATTTCCAAGTGGTGTGGTGTGGTACTTATAGCTCAGAGTTGGTAAACGGAAGGTTGCTGGTTTGCATGTGTGCTCCAGACCAGTGTTTCTCAACTGGTGTGTCGGTCGCGAGACCGTTCTGAGTGGATTTGCATGTAGGTATGATATTTATTCTATTCAGGAGCAGTTTCCATGTTTCATTAACAGTTCATGTTAGTATTGTATATTCACCATGGTAACTGTTGTTTCCATAACCCAAAAATACCATGTTATTTTCACTTTGTGTCATTTTGTATATGTCTAAATGACTGTGGTGGCTCATACCAAACTTGTATTAACAAAAACTAGTTTGAGACTGCTATTTAATAGCCTTACCTTATAGTTCGTTTAGGCCAAACCAGTTGAGAACCACTGCTCTAGACATGCTGAACCATGGTGCTTATGTTGGAAATTTGGGTTCAGATTTAGTTTGCAACTTTTCCTTTATTTAGTCTTTCAATCAGTCTTTTAAATCAGTCTTTAAAAGTGTGTAATTCTACATATTAAGCTTGGATATGTGAAAGCATTTTAACATTAAAAATGATTGTGTGTAAGCTTTATGTATTGATCCTGTAGTTTAGTATTTGCAACGATGTGACTTTCTCGCTGTTTGCGTTTGAGAGCTTGTGTCATCAGCTACAAATTTACTTTCAGCTGTCGCAGTGCTGTATTTAATAAAGGTGTCTTTTAACACCTGCCCCAGATTACAGGAAGGACGATACCTGTTAGTCCACAAACCTCGTGAGCATCTTTAAAGCTAGCGATGAGACCAAGGCTGTTCGCGGGGTGTACCACCTGCAGAACCTGCACTGCAGACCCCCAGCTGTGTTTCTAGGGATTCCCTGGGTTCCCCTGGACCCCTCGTATGTCATGCCATTTCACCAGAAACACGGCAGGCCGCCCTGTACCTTTCCTCCATGTCCATCCCCTCAGGTATGAGCATCTTTTCACTTTGAAATGTAGCCCAAAGGTTAGACATGTTGTGCTCTAGACATGTTGAACCGTGGTGCTTAAGTGGGAAAATTGGGTTCGAATTTAGCCTGCAACATACCTTTATACAGTATTTACAGAGGTGGTGTGGTGTAGTGGTAGTAGTTAATAGTTGGTAAATGGAAGGTTGCTAGTTTGCATATTTTAGGCATGTTGAACTGTGGTGCTTATGTTGGAAATCTGAGTTTGAATTTAGCCTGCAACTTACCTTTCATCCAGTATTTCCTACTGATGGTGTAGTGGTTAAAGATTACATTTGTTAAGTGGAAGGTTGCTGGTTTGTATTTATTTCCCAGACATGTTGAAACTTGGTGCTTATGAGGGAAAATTGGGTTCAAATTTAGCCTGCAACATACCTTTATACAGTATTTCCAGAGGTGGCGTGGTGTAGTGGTAGTAGTTAAAAGTTGGTAAATGGAATGTTGAACTGGTTCTTATGTTGGAAATTTGAGTTTGAATTTAGCCTGCAACTTACCTTTTATCCAGTATTTCCAGGTGGTGATGTAGTGGTTATAGATTAGATTTGTTAAATGGAAGGTTGCTGGTTTGTATTTGTGCTCCAGATATGTTGGACTGTGGTGCTTATGTGGGAAGTGTGGGTTCGAATTTAGTTTGCAACTTACCTTTATACAGTATTTACAGGAGTGGTGTGGTGTAGTGGTAGTAGTAAAGTTGGTAAATGGAAGTTTTCTGGTTCACGTGTGTGCTCCAGTCATGTTGAACCGTGGAGCTTTCATTAAAAATTTGGGTTCGAATTTAGCCTGCAACATACCTTTATGCAGTATTTCCAGAGGTGGTGTGTTGTAGTGGTTATAGTTTAGAGTTGGTAAATGGAAGGTTGCTGGCTCTCATGAGTGCTTCAGATATATTGAATTGTGTGGCTTATGTTGGAAATTTGGGTTTATATTTAGCTTTCCTTTTATCCAGTATTTCCAGATAGTGTGGTGTATTGATTATAGCTTAAGAGTTGGTAAATGGAAGGTTGCTAGTTTTCATGTGTGCTTCAGACTTGGACTGTGGTGCTTATGTAGGAAATTTGTGTTTGAATTTAGTCTGCAACATACCTTTGATCTAGTATTTCCAAGTTGTGTGATGTGGTGTAATAGTTATAGCTCTGAGTTGCTGATTCACTTGTGTGCTTCAGACATGTTAAACTGTGGTGCTTATTTGGGAAATTTGGGTTTGAATTTAGCCTGTAGCTTACCTTTTGTCCAGTATTTCCAGGTGGTGTGGTGTAGTGGTTGTAGCTCAGACTTAATAAATGTAAGGTTGCTGGTCACGTGTGCTTCAGACATTTTAAAATTTGGTGCTTATTTCGTAAATTTGGGTTCAAATTTAGCTTGCAACTTTCCTTTTATCCAGTATTTCCAGGTGGTGTGGAGTAGTGGTTGTAGCTCAGGCTTAATAAATGCAAGGTTGCTGGTTTGCATGTGTACTTTGGACATGTTAAACTGTTTTGCTTATGTGGAAAATTTGGGTTTGAATTTAGCCTGCAACATACCTTTCATCTAGTATTTCCGTGTGGTGTGGTAGTTATAGCTCAGTGTTGGTAAACAGAAGATTGCTGGTTCACATATACGCTGTAGACATGTTGAACCATGGTGCTTATGTGAGAAAATTGGGTTCAAATTTAGCCTGCAACAAACCTTTATACAGTATTTCCAGAGGTGGTGTGGTGTAGTGGTAGTAGTTAAGAGTTTGCTAGTTTGCATGTGTGCTCCAGACATGTTAAACTGTGGTGTTATGTGGGAAATTTGGGTTTGAATTTAGCCGGCAACTTACCTTTATCCAGTATTTCCAGAGTTAGTGTGGTGTATTGGGTTATAAGATTTGGTAACTGATAGGTTGCTTGTTCAAGCGATGATTTGAGCCCTTGAGCACTTGAAGAGTCTTGTTTTAAAGCTATTTTCAGAGATATGCATGATATACTCAAAAGCATTTGCACACACACTCAAAGCCAACATAAACAGTCAGAGTGGACACTTTTACCATTATGTCTCAATAACATTCCTGCACAGAGTTACCACACCCATTCTGTCTATCAGGACAATCTGTCACACCATTAATCTGTTTGAGTAACAATTGATGGTGAAAGTTACTTATCTTTTGTAATTTCTAACTTTTATTTCGCTTCATTTCTAAGTTGTTTCTGAGTTATCAAAGCAATGCTTGCCATAGCAAAGACTACTTACTTAAAGTAAATTTAGATTGTGGATGTTCTCTTATTCACTGATCCAAGGCTCTTGCGACTGGGATATGTGTCAGGACAGGTCGTAAAGAGATCACACCCATCCTACTCTACGCTCAGTAACTCTCTGACATCATCACGTTGGTCTCGAATGGAGCACTGCCTGAGGAAACATGACACTTAAAATCTCATTGAAGCAACACATATGCCAGAACCTGAGAGGTGTGTCGATTGTGAAAACCATTGAGCTCCATGCTCACACTGTCCTGTAGAGACATGCTTACTATATATGCATGTCCTAAGGCATGCTGAGACATTGGAGGTGGATTTACAACTCAAGAGATCTCAGTAATTCTCCAATTCATGGACGTCCACTGTTGGGATTTGAACCAACAACCTTAAGTCTGCTTAGATAAACTTCGATACTACTATCCAAAAGGTGTTATATCACGATTTATGAAGTATACTTTCTACCTTCTTCTCATACAGGCAAAAGGTGGACTAGGACCTAAGCAACGACAGGGAAAAAACGCGGACAGACCGCCACAAGCAGCCAAGCAGAATCAGTCAACAAAGAAGCATAAAAAAGCCACAAAAAAGAGAGCATGGATGAACAACATGAGAGTTAAGATGATGAAAGACCTGCAAAAAACCCAAACCATTGAAGATGGAAAGGATGGAATGCCTTGATTTTGGAAAAATCCTTTTCTTTTCTTTCTTTTTTTTTTTTGGTTTGTAATTACTGTATTTGTTATGTTTAAAAGCACTTATCACCCCTGATATTATGTACAACCGACTTAAAACATATTTTGTATAACTACTTTTTTGTACATTTTGAAACATTACTTACCATTGAGAAGCAAGCTTACATTGAAAAAAAGTGTCCTATTTTGTATAATTTTTCAGCAGGAAATAAAAATTATATATATATATATATATATATATATATATATATATATATATATATTATTGTTTAATATAACATCTGTTATAATTATTGTGTTAGCCATACACATTCACATTGGACATCCCAGTGTGTTTTCTAACAAAAATATCTGTTTTATGAGAGAAAGATGTGGGTGTGTCAGAGTAGTTAGAGCTCCACATTTGCACACTGTCAATACTAAATATAATGCAAGATTGTAATTAGTCAGCAGTGTTAAAAACAGCCAAAGAACAACTTTTTCTGGTGGATTTTCAACATGTGTCTTTGTGTGTGCTTTTCAGCCGATATTAAGTAAAAACTGCGCAACTGAAGAGGAGGAATGTGTACAGTTCACTGAAGACGGTGAAGACGATTAGTTGAAGACCGTGCCAAGGAATGTTACACCAAAGCTGCCACAGCAGTTTTAAAGATGTATTAACCTAAGAGTGAAGAAAGTAATAATGACATTAGGCAGTAAGCTTAGCTAGATGCTAATCCTTACATACAGCGAGTGTTTAAAATTAAGAATTTGCACATAAATAATAAAGTTTTAAATGTCTGACGTGTAAACTCACGAGTTGATGAGTTCAGTCAAATGAGTGACTTAAAAAAGCCGCACTTTATGGTGGTGGCCATGTTGAGATCACATGAGGAGCTGAATACTACGCATTTTCTCTTCAGTTGCTAAATAAATAAATCATGAGTTAGTATACATCAGTAAATAGGATTTTTCTGCAATGGCATTTCTAACTGAAAACGTTTTGCTTTTGCATCATGTTACATCCACACCAACAGGTGTCAGTATAAAATCCAAGATGACGGTTGTATCTACCAGTCAAACCTAAAAAATTACTTCACACATTTTAGAGGCTCAAGATAAACAACGAAGAAACTGATCAACTTCTCAGCTACAGAAAAATGTAGCATAAAATGCAATCTAGCTATATTTATGAGATTAAAAAAAGGATACAAAATGATAAAATGTCAGACTGGCAACTCCAAGGTTACTCATTTTACTTTTAGTCTCCAATACAGAACCATCAACAGTGTCAGAGAATGACCTTTATAGATTTGATGACTGGAACTAGGGCTGTGAATCTTTGGGTAGACAGCGAATCGATTCGATTCACGATTCATAGGTTTTCGATTCGATTCAAGAATGATTTTTGCAAATTCAGAACGATTCAATTCGATTCAATTCACAATTAAATTCGATTCGATTCGATTCAATTAACGATTCGACTCGGCATTCTTTCAGTGCATTCACAGGATTATGTAAATGCTTGCCCTAAATTCTTTAAATGCTTAGTCAGAGGGCAAATTACACAGCAGCCTTTATGGTTAGAGAACCATAGGTTAGAGAAAAAAACACTTTTGTCCATTGTTAGATGCTAGTTTAATGATGCTATGGCTTGACATGGCATATGTGGAAATATATGTAATCCAAGATTTTAAAAAAAGAGCTTTAAAAGTATTATGTTTAAGCTAACATTTTGTCACACCAGGTGTGTAGCCATAATGTCAGAAGTGACAGAAATGTCAAATACAATAATTTTATGTATGTATGTATGTATGTATGTGTGTATTATTATTATTATTATTTTATTTATTTATTTATTTATTTTTACAAGAAATTCTTTTCTTATCTCTTACTTTGAATTTGCTATAAGAAATCAAATACACTGCTGGACAATAATAAATCATTTGTAATCTATAATTTTTTGTAGAAAAATTGTATTTTGTTGAAATACAATTTCATGGTTGTTTTATATACTACAAACAATTATTTCAATTTTCTGCACAGAATAAGGTAGAAAACTTTGTTTCTGTACTGTAATAAATGATCATTATAAATGTCAATAAATGTCAATTAGCACTGCGTCATTCATGAATTTTATTTATTTTTTGTGTTTATTGTCTTAATGTTTCACCAGTTCATTTTATTCAGCTTAGTTGCAGCTGCCTTTGTCCATATTAGGCATTTCCTGGCACGTCTTAAGTTCTACAAGCGCAAGATCTCACATTTCAGTGCAAAAATTTCTTTATCTCATTTTCATAAAATAAAATGCTATGGTATTTAACTTTTCCTCTCCATCGGTGAATGATGATTCTGAAAGAAAAAGCACAGATGTCTGTTTCCTATAGCAACTAATGCTACTTGTGCATCTGATTAACAGATAAACCTCGCGCTCTAATTTCAAGTTTGTTGTTAATGCTGTGGTTATTTTAACAGTTTTCTTCATACATTCGTTTCAACGACATTGTGAAAACACATTAATCATTCAATGGAACTGTGCGTATGCTTTAGACACTTACATTTTTGCTCCGTCCATGCAATAAATGTGCAGCCTTCGACTGCTCGGGTAATGTCGACGTTATGACCATAGAGAGCCATTGAAAAACTACAGAAAACTAAAACTACTTCACTTTAGCAGTACTGGCCAGGAGTACTAAGTACCCTAACTGGAACTGATAAGCACGACTTTGGTTTTACCACTATTCAGGCAGAAGTTACTAAGTTATTAAGGAAAGTTACTTCTTAGTAGCTTATAAGGTTATTAAGGAAGTTATTAAGCTAAGTGATTCTATGTTGTAATGAGAAGCTGCTCTCACCTTGCTGGCAGGTGTGTTTAAAATAATCATATCATCTGTAGAGTTGTTTAGCAGAGCATGAATCATAAATTCATGTGCTGTTGCCTAAAGTGTAATACTATGAACTGAAGCAAACCCCACCAGAGGAAGACCTCAGTTCAGGTCGTGGCCTTCATTGACCCATCATTCAGACTCTGGGTTAAAAAGGGTGTTTTGGTATTTTTCTACACCTTATAGACCTGTTTGTAGATCTGAAAACATGCATTTACTTTTTTTTTTTTTTTTTTAATAATAATCATTTTGGTGACTTATTGTGTTTTCTGCAGCTGAGGTGGGATATGGTTAAGGTTAGGGCCAGGCTTGGTGGTCTGGTTAGGTTTAAGAGTGGTTAAAAGGGTAGGTGTAGGGTCAACGGTGTAATTATAGATGTAACTACAGAAATTAATTAATTAGTTATTTTTAAATATAAGTACAATACAAAAACATGTATGTACACAATAATGCGTTGTATCAAATATTAATTTAAATTTAAACAATTTAAGTACAAAGTAGTTAATATAAAGTGGCTCAATTTTTTTCAATTAATGTTTCATTATTTTAATTATTACGCCACTTACTTTTATTGAATGGACAATAAAACACTAAGAGATTTTTAAAAATGTGAAAAAAGCACATTTTAAAAATGTGCTTCTCAAAAGCACAGGAATTTATAATTCCACTCAGTGTTGTTTTAGTATTATTTATATACTATTACGGAATTTATTCATATCTTGAATTAGAATTCTTTACATTTTAAGTGTTTATTTTTAGTTGAAGTTTTTTTTTTTAGTCAGTTCATTTTTTAATATTTCTATTTAGCCAATTTATTTTTATTCTTGTTTTAAGTTAATCAGTTTTAATACTTAAATTTAAACTTGTTTCACTTAGTTGCAAACCCTAGTAAAAGAATAATTTAGTTCAAATCATATGAACATATTTACTGACATCGCTTGAGACTTACTGACATAAAAATTATAATTAAACTTTATTTGGAGTACTACTTGTGCACAATTCACATTTCTTAATATTAAGCCTAAAATGTGTTTTAATATCACTATTGATGAGGATTGTATGATCTTTGAATAATATCGGTCTTTAAATGCAAGATATTTACCACCGGTTTCACAGACAAGGCTTAAGCCTAGTCCTAGACTAGAATGTAAGTCTGAGCTGTTTCAACTGAAATAAACTTGCACTGATTGATCTTAAAATATATCAGTGCCTTTGTTTTGTCTCTATGTAATGTTTTTTCCAAGCATGTTTATAAAAATTACTTAAATGTCCTACTTGAACTATGGCCTAATCCTGATTTAGCCTAAGCCCTGTCTGTGAAACCGGGCCATAAAGTTAACCTAAAGTATACTTACAGCAGTTCCACTACTTCCGCACAATTAAAGTGCATTAAGTACAAAATTAGTTGTTCAGATTTAGCAGACTTTAGGTATACCATAAAAGTACAATTGTGGGGTATTTTGATTAAACACATAAATATGTATTTGTAGTATACGTAGCATGAAATAGATGTTTTTTAAATACATTTTAGTATATTTATTTTTCACTAGGGAATGGATTTTTCTTTAATTTTCAGTTTTCATTTTATTTTTTAGCTGAAGTTTTAGTCATTTTGTTTTGTAGTCAGTTTTTAATATTTTAGTAAATTTGTTCATTTCATTTTTAATTTCAGTAATTTTAGTACTTCAGCGTAAACGTGGATCAGTTAGTTGCAAAGGGAAAATTTGTCAATTTCATTTAAGTTTTTAAGTCATACAGGTTTAAAATGACATGAAGGTTAGTAAATGACGACAGAATGTTCATTTTCATTTCTGAGAGATCGATCCATTTTTAGGCTCTAAGACTAGTCTGAAGTCACCACTTAACAAATGATTCCATACCACATACTTAATTTCCCTTCTGAAGCCACAGCCACAGTTTCCTACTTCCTTTCATACTCTGAGGTTTAAAAATGCCCATAGTGAAGCCCCTCCCCTCTATGCAGTGATGAGTGGGCGTGTCCTAGAGGGGTGGAGCCCACCTTCAGGACAGAACCTCCAGCTCAATGGGCAGGGAGAAGATCGTCCTGGACCACCTCTGCTATTTAACCACCACACCCATCACACTCTCCACAGCTGGGATTCTTCTGCACAGCATCTGAAATCTGCCGATTACTCAAGGTAAGATCAAATCCTTTCCTCCAGCTGTTAAATGTCTATATTAAGTCACTTTATTAAAATAAATAGACATTTATAAAGCAAACAAAGGTTCTCTTTTAATTTCATATGGTATGAAACACAATACATTGTATTAAACTAAACTCCTTTTCTTCTAACATGAGCAATTTTGCATGCAAATCAACAGATTTTTCAGGAAAGGCTTGTTTTAAACTCTTTAAAACTTTAAACCTGATTGGCTGAGACATAAATGGATCATGCTGTAAGGAATTTTCCCAGCATGCTCTCTCACGGGTGTGCCTGTTTGCTTAGGTTTTACCAGATGTTGGGTTTTAAAATTACTGTTTACTGGTTCTGTTTTAGTTTAATTACTTAGCAATTGCAAAACACCTCATACGTAACGTCTCATGTTTTTGCAAAATTCAGCATTTTGGAGGAAAAACTAGCATGATTAACAAGCATTTAGGTGTTTTTTTTTTTTTTGTTTTTTGTTTTTTTTGCATTGGAAGGTAATGATTTAATTAGAATTGAACAGTAAACTGACCAGAAATTACTTTTCTTGCAGTATCTATTTCATCTCACAGTCTATTTTTTGTTTTTGAGTTCGAAAAGCTTTGTTTTCTGAGTCATTATGGCAGGATGAGGTGACTAAGTTTTTCTAAACTCAAGATGGGGCAATAGAGTGCTGTTCTGTGAACTGACATGCCCTCTGCTGTTCTGCATTACATAACTCTGTGAAGCATGTGATGGACACTCAGAGGCTCCTCTGAAAGCTGAGAGTGCTCTTGCTGCACTTTAGGCTGAAGAAAACCCATGTAAATCAGATGGTCATTCAATCTGCAGCATGATAGATATCAGACGCATAAAGCAAAATATCATAGAAATCAATAGGTGTGTCTTCTCTCCACAGGAAATCCAGGATGGCGATGGTTCAGGAGTTCTTAGGGCAGCTCACTCTGCAACTGGGTGGAGTAAGTTTTCATACAAAACTCTTTATCTGTACTGAAGATGTACATAATACAACTGAACTGAAAAATACATGTAATACAGTTGCAGGGACCAAAAATAAATAAATAAATAAATAAAATAAAATACTTGGTGTTATTCTGTCAATAAATGATATAACTAGTATTTATAAAAATCGATAAATATATTAAAACTAAATAAATCAAAACAATAAAAAAATTATATAGATAGATAGATAGATAGATAGATAGATAGATAGATAGATAGATAAAATTAATAAAAATCATGTAAATTAAATTTTTTAAAAAATGTTATATAAATGTATATTAAAAAGAAATCAATCAAAAATACTATTATATATTAAATCTTTGTAAATCATTAAAAATAATGCAAATCAAACTAATTTTAAAAATCACAAAAATGTTACAATCGATCATGATATATTAAAACTAAATAAATCGAAACATTCAAAATTATGCAAATGTTTATGAAAGAAAGCAACAAAAACTAATATATTGATTTTTTTTTATATAGATAAATGAATCAACTAATATTATATATTTTAAAAAATTAAATAACTGTTTAACACACACACACACACACACATACATTCATTATTTATAAAAATAATAAATAATATATAAATAAATATGTATACATATAAATAAAAATAAAAATGTGCATATATAATACATAAAAAATCATGAATCCATATAATCCATCTATTCATGGAATTATCACATTGTTCCTCTCTATAGGGGGAGCCCACATACCCTACTGTGGTGCCAGAGCCGAATTTCGATCCAGATAAGGATGCTGCCAGAATCGAGACGGCTATCAAAACTAAAGGTAAGAGAGCTTGATGACCTCATGTGAGCAGCCAGATGTATTTGTGGCGTCTTGTTCAAGCCTGTAATCTGATGATTATGAGCCATTGAACAAACAATGGACAGTTTGGTTGTGGGCTTTGACCCGGCCCATCTCTTTGTGTGCTGTGCCTGTAATGAAATGAAAACGGTCCAGAACGGGCAGCAGTGGTAGAAGTGAGTCATCATCCTGTCTGGAAAAGACTGAACCACATGTGGAACATTTTCAGGTCAACGCCTGACTGCAGCAAGCAGATTTCCTCCCCCTCAATCACTCTATACTCTCTTCTGCTTTAGAAACTATCAGCTAACATTCTCAAGGGTGCATAAATGATGCTTTTTTTTTGGAACATTCAGCCTCTTTCAACTTACCAAACTGCACAAAGACGTCCAAAAAAAAAAAAAAAAAAAAAAAAAAAAAAAAAAAATATATATATATATATATATATATATATATATATATATATATATATATGTCTAAGCATGTATGCATTAATGTCTAAGCATTTATGATTTTCCTAACAGTTTTTATGGTTAAAAAATGACCTTATGACCTTAGCAAATGTTTTGTGCATATGAAGTGTAACATGTAGAGAACCTAAATTTGGATTTAGATTTTTTATATTTATTTATATTTTTATATTATATTGTCAGAAATTTGTAAAATTATTTAAAAATATGTAAAAAAGAAAAAAAAAAACCTTGTCATTTTAAATTAACATTTTTTGACATTGTAAGGGCAAAATATATGAGATATTTAATTAAACAAAACATTTGAAAAAAAAGATTTTATATAGATGTATATAAAAAATAAATCAATCAAAAATTATATTAAACCATTTTAGATATATAGATATAAAATCTAATATAAATATTGATAGATATTAAAATATAGAAATTACATATTAAAACTATATAAATCATATATATATATATATATATATATATATATATATATATATATATATATTTATACATATATACATATATATATATATATATATATATATATATATACACATGTGTATGTGTGTGTACACATATATATATACACACACACACATTATTTATATTATTTTTTAACAATACGTTCACACAATATTTTTTAAATGTATATACTAAGAAATCAATCAAAATAATATTAAACCATTTTAGATATATAGATATAGTCTAATGTAAATATTGATAGAAATTATGTGTGTGTGTGTGTATATATATATATATATATATATATATATATATATATATACATGCACATTAGATTCAAAACTACATAAAACTATTATATAAATGTATATACTAATAAATAAATAAAAAATAATGTTAAATATTAAAAATTTTAAATTTAAATATTTAAAACATTTTAGACCAACAAATCATTTTTTAAAAAAAAAGTATTTACTTAATTCAATAAACATGTTTAGTGAATGGTATTTTAATATGGTGACATTATATAGTGACATTTTGAATGAATAAATAAATAAATAAATAAATAAAGTGACATTATTTGTTTTAGGGGTGGATGAGCAAACCATAATTGATATCCTCACCAAACGAACATATAACCAACGACGAGAAATCGCCTTTTCTTATGAGAGGAGAGCCAAGAAGGTCAGTATGTATATTATGTATTTCTGTATTGATGTTTCCTTGTCCGTTTTTGTAATAATACTCATTCATCACTTTTTCAGGATATGATCTCAGCCCTGAAGGGGGCGCTGTCCGGCTCTCTGGAAGCGGTCATCCTGGGCCTCATGAAGAGCACTGCCCAGTACGACGCCTCCGAAATCAAAGCCTCCATCAAGGTGAGCTAAACAGTAAAGACATGTTTTATTGCCTAGATAAAATGGGAGGGAAATCTAGATTGTTATAAGCATAATCTGTGTGTGTTTGCAGGGTCTGGGAACAGATGAAGAGTCTCTGATTGAGATCGTCTGCTCTAGAAGCAATACTGAGCTCGTGGAGATCAAGAAAGTCTACAAGGAACGTGAGTATGAGTATTTAAGTGCACTTATTAGGAGCGTGAGGTCATGATGTAAACCTGTGTGTCTCATCATCGCAGTATTCAAGAAGGATCTGGAGAAGGATGTGGCTGGAGATACTTCAGGAGACTTCGCTAAACTCCTGCTGGCTCTGGTTGAGGTGGGCTACAATCTTTGTGTGCTTTAATTAATATGTTTCTGAATTAAGATCCTCAGGATTTGTGTTTAATGTAATATTTGTCACTTCTCACACACAACCGCGTTCCACATCAGGCCAGGAGAGCCGAGCCCAGCTCCATCATTGACTACCAAAAAATCGATGAAGATGCCAGAGTAAGTTCTTGTGGTTTATCTCTCTGCATTTAACTGAAACATTCATAAATAAATATCTGAATGTAACATTTAGAAATCAAGCATTTATTAGAGCAACAGTGTTTTAAAAAATTCTAATCCTAAATATTAAACTTTATTATATATTAAATTACTATATATTCATTAATTTCTATATAATACATTACATAAAAATTCTACATTTAATTTATACTATTTACATTTGAAAATATATAAATTTGTTTTAAAAATAAAAAATACACACATATATATTATAAAATGATATATTATTTAAATACTATTATTTACATTTCATTAAGTAAACCTTTTTAAAAACTAAAATATGTATATACGTTTATGTGCAATATTTATAAATTATATATTTATAACAATTACATATTATTTATATACTATTTATGTGCAATATTTATAAATTATCTTTATATATATATATATAGACATACACAGTAAATTATATTGAAATTATTTATATACTATTTATTTACATTTACTTCAGTTAAATATTCAACTTTTAAAAAACTAAAATATTTACACACATTAATTTATAAACAATATATAGAAATTATATATTGATAAAAAGTTATATATTATTTATACTAATTGCATTAAGTGAATATTAAACTTGTGTTTAATATATAGAAATTAGATATTATTTATATACTATTTATTTACATTTACTTTAGTTAAATATTAAATTAAAAAACTAAAATATTTACATATATTCAATTATACACAATAAATATAAATTATATATTTATGAAAAATTAGATATTATTTATATACTATTTATTTGCATTTTAAGTAAATATTAAACTTAAAAAACTAAAATATTCACATATATTTAATTATACACTATATATATATATATATATATATATATATATATATATATATATATATATATATATATATATAAATTATATATTTATGAAAAAATTGATATTATTTATATACTATTTATTTGCATTTTTAAGTAAACATTAAACTTAAAAAAAATCAATGTCTATATACATTTATTCATATATAATATAGAAATTAGATATTTATATTTTTATATATTATATATTTTTTTACTCTTACTTGACTTAAATATTAAATTTTTTGCAATAGTTATAAATTATTTATATACTATTTTTGTACATTTGTTGTAATTGAATATTACATATTTATATACATTTATTCATATATAATATAGAAATTATATATTATTTATAGTTTTACACTTACTTGAGTTAAATATTAAACTTTAAAAAAAATACAATATTTGTAATATATGTAAATTATGTATATACTATTGTTGTACATTTATTGTAAGTGAATATTAAACTCTTATTTATATACATTTATTTATATAAAAAATGTAAAGAAATTACTTATTAATAAATCTTAATAAATTATTTATTTATATGCTATTTATTTACAATATTTAAAATCTGTTGTGCAGGCCCTGTATGAGGCTGGAGTCAAACGAAAAGGCACTGATGTGAAGTGCTGGATCTCCATCATGTCCGAGAGAAGTGTTCCTCACCTCCAGAAAGGTTTGCGAGCCTTTTAACCCTTCCTTTTATCTCTTAAGACAACAGCACATATATAATTAATATGATTTTGTGTTTTATATTATAGTGTTTGAGAGATACAAGAGCTACAGCCCCTATGATATGCAGGAGAGCATCCGCAAAGAGGTGAAGGGAGATCTAGAGAAGTCCTTCCTTACCTTGGGTGAGACTTTTCTTTGAAGACCCCATGAAACTCAACTTTCCTTCCAGTGTTGATGTATATCCTGTGGAAACAGGAAGTTTGGATGGAATATGTTGCAGTTGAAGTATGTTGAAGCTGTTTTTTATAGTTTTTAATGTGTTTGAAAGAAGTCACTTCTGCTCAAGCAGCATTTATTTGATCAAAAATACAGAAACATTGTGAGATACTGTTACAATTTAAAATCACTGTTTTCTGTTTGAATAGATTTTAAAATGTAATTCATTCCTGTGACTCAAAGCTGAATTTTCAGCATCATTACTCCAGTCTTCTATGGAAGCCCGTTTCCGCCACTGAATAAAAAAATAAAAAAGTTAATTGCGACTTTTTATCTCAAAATTCAGAATTTTTTTTCTCAGAATTGCCTGATACATTGTCTGATATGTTCTCAGAATTGCGAGTTTATATCACACAATTCTGACTTCATTTCTCAGAATTGTGAGTTTATGTCACGCAATTCTGAGAAAAAAAGTCAGAATTGTCGTATAAACTCGCAATTCTGAGAACATATCAGTCTTTTTTTCTCCTCAGAACTGGACTTTAGAACTCGCAAATGCAAGTTTATATCATGCAATTCTGACTTTCTCACAATTGCGAGTTTATATCACGCAATTCTGACTTTCTCACAATTGCGAGTTTATATCACGCAATCCTGACTTTCTCACAGTTGCGAGTTTATATCACGTAATTCTGAGAAAAAAAAGTCGGAATTGCAAGATACAAACTCACAATTGCGAGGAAAAATTCAGAATTGCGAGTTTATAACTTGCAATTCTGACTTTCTCACAATTGCGAGTTTATATCACGCAATCCTGACTTTCTCACAACTGCGAGTTTATATCACGCAATTCTGAGAAAAAAAGTCGGAATTGCGAGATACAAACTCACAATTGCGAAAAAAAAGTCAGAATTGTGAGTTTATATCTTGCAATTCTGACTTTCTCACAATTGCGAATTTATATCACGCAATTCTGACTTTCTCACAATTGCGAGTTTATATCACGCAATCCTGACTCTCACAATTACGAGTTTATATCACGCAATTCTGAAAAAAAAAGTCGGAATTGCGAGATACAAACTCACAATTGCGAGAAAAAAGTCAGAATTGCAAGTTTATATCTCGCAATTCTGACTCTCACAATTGTGAGTTTATATCACGCAGTTGTGAGTTTATCTCAGAATTCTGACAAAAAAGTCAGAATTGCAAGATGTAAACTCGCAATTGTGAGAAAAAGGTAAAAATTGTGAGAGAAAAAGTCGTAATTATCTTTTTTTATTATTATTATCATTATTATTTTATTCAATGGCGGAAATGGACTTCCATAGTCTTCAGTGTCACATCATCCTTCAGAAATCATTCTAATATGCTGATTCGCTGCTCAAGAAACATTTATTATTATTATTATCAATGTTTAAAAAAGTTGTTCTGCATAATATTTTCATTAACACTGTAAAATATGTTTTCTTCGATGAATAGAAATTCAAAAGAATAGCATTTAAGTCAAAATCTTTTGTGACATTATAAATGTCTTTACTGTCACTTTTAATCAGTTTAATGCATCCTTGCTGAATAAATGTATTACTTTCTTTAAAAAGAAAATCACACTGACCCCAAACTTTTGAAGAGTAGTGTACAGACTTGGACTAAAAGCCACAAAAATCTTTAGAAACTGCTTTAAAGTTCATTTTAACCATTAAATTCAATGTTTTTATGAGTGAGAAATCTACTATTAACTCAGCAGCTGAATCTAATCTCCACATCTTCTCTTCCTCAGTTCAGTGCTTTGAAAACAAACAGCTGTATTTCGCCAACAGACTGCAAGATGCCATGAAGGTAAAAGACGTTTCATCTACTAACACTTTTTATTCTTTCATTGGCTTGGAAGAAAGTATTAAAAGGATCTGTAATGTATCTGCTGATGTTTCAGATGTCTTGCAGTAGAATTGCATCAGGCGGTTGCGGTTCGCTTTTAACGTTACACGTTTGTGTCTTTTAGAGCAAAGGAGCGAAGGAAAAGGTGCTGACCCGGATCATGGTGTCCCGATGCGAGGTGGACCTCAAGAAGATCAGACAAGAGTTCAAGGCCCATCATGGAAAGTCTCTGTACAAGACCATTGCTGTACGTTCCTGTAATACTACTATATGTGTAAAACTGATCCTGAACCCCTAAATATGCATTGATTTATATCTGTGTTTCATTTTCTCAGGAGCACACAAAGGGAGACTACCAGAGGGCCCTGCTGAGTCTGTGCAGTGGAGACGATTAAGACAGAGTCTGGGAAGGACCACGAGAAGGACTTGAGCTCTGCGCAGGTCCAGACATAGATCTCCTGTGCCTGGCCTTGAATATAGTCCCTACCCTGCTGCAGCTTTAGAGACAGGCATCCCATAAACATGCACTCGCTTTGACTGGAAATAACCACGTGTTTTCCATTAAGAAGGATCGCAAAATGAACAGCGTAAGAGCTAAATGTGCCATATATGGTTTCACGGGCCTTTAGAGACAGAATCTGTCAAATAAAGTGAATCAGCAATGATATTGGTGCCTTTCTGAAGTTCTTGCACAAAGATCATATACACTTGTACTTTTACCCCTTTTTCTATACGAAGAAATAAAACCAAATAAAACCATTCATCTCTGCTTCTTTTTTATTTTTATTTTATATGTATTTTTCTTTCTTTCTTTCTTTCTTTCTTTCTTTCTTTCTTTCTTTCTATTGGTCTTTTTTTTGCATACAAAAAAAATATTTAGATACAAAGACCTCTCAAAAATTATTTGGTCACTTAAACCACATTTAACATTTATTAATATCTCTTGCTTGATTATTTAAAATGTCTTTTTGTGTTGTTTAAGATATAATATTTCATTAAAATATAATATTAAAAATAAATAATAATAATAATAAAGTAAATAAATCTTTAGACCAATATTTATTGTGAAAAACACTATACAAATAAATGTTATTTATTAGTCATTTTAATAATTATTTCATTAAAATTGTCAATTATTAAAATATAATTTCATTAAAAATGTATGTAAAATAATTTATTAATCATTTATTTTGGCTTTAGTGCTGTAAACATATTTAAAGAATATAGTGTCTTTATATTATCACACTATTATTTAACACACACCATAAATTAGTCTTAACCCATATGAATGAACATTAATTCATATCTATTACTTTATCATTTAAAATGTCTTCCTGCTTCCAAACATATAATAATAAAAAAAAATACTTGGTTTATATTTTATCTAATGGAAATTCACATATTTCTAAAAAATATATATGCAGGTGCATCTCAATAAATTAGAATGTCGTGGAAAAGTTAATTTATTTCAGTAATTCAACTCAAATTGTGAAACTCGTGTATTAAATAAATTCAATGCACACAGACTGAAGTAGTTTAAGTCTTTGGTTCTTTTAATTGTGATGATTTTGGCTCACATTTAACAAAAACCCACCAATTCACTATCTCAACAAATTAGAATACTTCATAAGATCAATAGATCAATTGTTGGCCTTCTGGAAAGTATGTTCATTTACTGTATATGTACTCAATACTTGGTAGGGGCTCCTTTTGGTTTAATTACTGCCTCAATTCAGCGTGGCATGGAGGTTATCAGTTTGTGGCACTGCTGAGGTGGTATGGAAGCCCAGGTTTCTTTGACAGTGGCCTTCAGCTCATCTGCATTTTTTGGTCTCTTGTTTCTCATTTTCCTCTTGACAATACCCCATAGATTCTCTATGGGGTTCAGGTCTGGTGAGTTTGCTGGCCAGTCAAGCACACCAACACCATGGTCATTTAACCAACTTTTGGTGCTTTTGGCAGTGTGGGCAGGTGCCAAATCCTGCTGGAAAATGAAATCAGCATCTTTAAAAAGCTGGTCAGCAGAAGGAAGCATGAAGTGCTACAAAATTTCTTCATAAACGGGTGCAGTGACTTTGGTTTTCAAAAAAAAACAATGGACCAACACCAGCAGATGACATTGCACCCCAAATCATCACAGACTGTGGAAACTTAACACTGGACTTCAAGCAACTTGGTCTATGAGCTTCTCCACCCTTCCTCCAGACTCTGGGACCTTGGTTTCCAAATGAAATACAGAACTTGCTCTCATCTGAAAAGAGGACTTTGGACCACTGGGAGTCGTCTTCTCCTTAGCCCAGGTAAGATGCCTCTGACGTTGTCTGTGGTTCAGGAGTGGCTTAACAAGAGGAATATGACAACTGTAGCCAAATTCCTTGACACGTCTGTGTGTGGTGGCTCTTGATGCCTTGACCCCAGCCTCAGTCCATTCCTTGTGAAGTTCACCCAAATTCTTGAATCGATTTTACTTGACAATCCTCATAAGGCTGCGGTTCTCTCGGTTGGTTGTACATCTTTTTCTTCCACACTTTTTCCTTCCACTCAACTTTCTGTTAACATGCTTGGATACAGCACTCTGTGAACAGCCAGCTTCTTTGGGAATGAATGTTTGTGGCTTACCCTCCTTGTGAAGGGTGTCAATGATTGTCTTCTGGACAACTGTCAGATCAGCAGTCTTCCCCATGATTGTGTAGCCTAGTGAACCAAACCGAGAGACCATTTTGAAGGCTCAGGAAACCTTTGCAGGTGTTTTGAGTTGATTAGCTGACTGGCATGTCACCATATTCTAATTTGTTGAGATAGTGAATTGGTGGGTTTTTGTTAAATGTGAGCCAAAATCATCACAATTAAAAGAACCAAAGACTTAAACTACTTCAGTCTGTGTGCATTGAATTTATTTAATATACGAGTTTCACAATTTGAGTTGAATTACTGAAATAAATGAATTTTTCCATGCCATTCTAATTTATTGAGATGCACCTGTATATATACAGTGGGTACGGAAAGTATTCAGACCCCCTTCACTTTTTTCAATTTTGTTATGTTGCAGCCTGATGCTACAATTGTTTAAATTCATTTTTTTTCTCATTAATCTACACTCTGTACCTCATAATGATGAAGTGAAAACAGAATTTTAGAAATGTCTGTAAATTTATTAAAAAGAAAAAACTGAAATATCACATTTACATAAGTATTCAGACCCTTTGCAACAACACTTGAAATTTCGCTCAGGTGCCTCCCATGTCTCTTGATCATTGCAGAGATGTTTCTACACCTTGATTGGAGTCCGCCTGTGGTAAATTAAATTGATTGGACATGATTTGGAAAGGCACACACCTCTCTGTAAAAGGCCTCACAGCTGATAATGCATATCAGAGCGAAAACCAAGCCACGAGGTCAAAGGAACTGCCTGCAGAGCTCAGACACAGGATTGTATTGAGGCACAGATCTGAGGAAGGCTACAAAAAAAATTCTGCTGCACTGAAGGTTCCCAAGAGCACAGTGGCTTCCACTGTGTTTGGCACAACCAGGACTCTTCCAAGAGTTGGTCCCCAGCCAAACTGAGCAATTGATGGAGAAGGGGCTTGTCTAGACTGGTGACCAAGAACCTGGTGGTCACTCTAGTTGAGCTCCATGATCATATATGCAGATGGGAGAAACCTACAGAAGGACAAACATCACTGCAACACTCCACCGATCTGGGCTTTATGGCAGTGTGGCCAAACTCAATCCTCTCCTCAGTGAAGACACATGAAAACACACTTGGAATTTGCAATAAAGCACCTAAAGGACCCTCAGACTCTGAGAAACAAGATTACCTGGTCTGATGAACCTCAATTCTAAGCATCATGTTTGAAGGAAACCGGCTCTTCTCATCACCTGCAGAGTACCATCCCAAAAGTAAAGTGTGGTGGTAGCAGCCTCATGCTGTTGGGCTGTTTTTCAGCGGCAGGGACTGAGGAACTCATCAGAGTAGAAGAAAAGCTTAATGCACCAAAATATTGAGATAGCCTTAATGAAAACCCAGTCCAGGGCATTCAAAACCTCAGACTGGGCCGAAGGTTCACCTTCTAACATGACAATGACCCTAAGCACACAGCCAAGGCAACACAGGAGTGGCTTAGGGACAACTCTGTGAATGTCCTAGAGTGACCCAGCCAGAGCCCTGACTTGAACCCTATCGAACATCTCTGGAGAGACCTGAAAAAGGCTGTCAACAGACGGTCCCCATCCAACCTGACCGAGCTTGAGAGGATTTGCAAAGAAGAATGGCAGAAATTCCCCCAATCCAGTTGTGCAAAGCTTGTTGCGTCATACCCAAAAAGACTCGAGGCTGTAATTGCTGCCAAAGGTGCTTCAACTAAGTACTGAGTAAAGGGTCTGAATACTTATGTAAATGTGATATTTCAGTTTTTTCTTTTTAATAAATTTACAAACATTTCTAAAATTCTGTTTTCACTTTGTCATTATAAAGGACAGAGTGTAGAGTAATGAGAAAAAAAAAAAATTTAAACAATTGTAGTATCAGACTGCAACATAACAAAATTGAAAAAAGTGAAGGGGGTCTGAATACTTTCCGTACCCACTGTATATATATATATATATATATATATATATATATATATATATATATATATATATATATATATATATATATATTTATTAAAAATGTGATAATAATAATAATAATAAGTTCATTTTTCATTTAATTTCATTCACTGAATTTCAAAATAATCCATTAATCATTTATTTTGGCTTTAGTACTGTATTTAAAGAATATTCTTTTAATATTATCACATTTACTATTTTCTTCCCACACACCATAAACTAGTCTTAAACCAAATGAATAAACATTAATTCATATCTATTGTTTTATCATTCATTGGAATATGGTTGAATTTTTTTTGTGCCCATTTAATTGAAAAAAAAAACAAAACGACTTGGTTTATATTTTATTTAATAAAATGACATTCATAAATGTTTACGTTTTCAAACTAATACCTAAGAGGTACTAGGAAATTTGCAAATTTTAGATTAATTAAACAAAGTTAATAATTATAAAATAGTTCATAATAATTTATTTTTAAATAATGACATTTTATTTTATATATTAAAAATAAATTACAAATATTTTGTTGATTCATTTTGGCTTTAGGACTTAATCATATTTAAAGAAAATATTGTCTTAATATTTATCACACTTTTTAATTTTTTTTTTTTTTTTTTTTTTTTACACAACGTAAATGAGTTCTGTGATATATTTCTGCCTTTGTATTTTAGGAAGCAGGTCCTCCACAAGGGAATCACCAAATATGGGGGGTATTTGGCAACAAAAAGTTAGTAAACCCCGTGCCAAATACTGTTCTGGGCTTCTACAAGTTGTAAATGAGCTAGGTTGCATTTCTGCTGTATTTCCACTAGAGAGCGATAAAGCCACATTCTCCGTTTGTTGTGGCTCACAGCCAGAAACCATCTACAGCTTTCTGTGGGATTACTTTGATGTTTGCAACTGTCTTTTTTAATGATTATTTTTTTATTCAATAACAAATACTTAATGTTTGATCTCCACTGGAATTAACATATTTTATCCCTTAATTTTTAAAGAAATGAAAAAGTAGTAACTTACACATTAGAGAGCATTTTCCCGCTGGTTGAGATTCTGCTCGGGATCAAATTTAAATACGCTTTACATACGTGCATTACATATCGCCACATAAAGGCTTTAATTACAAAACACTTTCCCTGACTGGATACTTGAGGGAATCAAGCGTCTTATTTTACCACCCAATCATTTCCATGATAATCAGCCACAACATATTGACACGCCTCAGCCAGTCCATTCATTTCACTACATAATCGGCCAACGACTCAATGTCATTTAGATGTGAATTTCCTCTCTAGACGTGCTTTATGGGAGCAATAAAATTGTTTTCACGCTGCCTTCTCCTGCTCATTCTTTGGCGAGGAGGCTTTATTTAGATGTTTTAATCATTAGTGTGTTTTGCTGTGTTTGTTTGGTGCTAATTTTTTAATTAAAAATGTTAATTTAACCTCCAGCTAACTTGATTAGCATACCAGAAAGAGGTTCCTCCACTAGATCTTTCCCCTGTTTAGTTTGTGGTCTCTGAGGGTGAGATCCGCTGAAGAGTTGACATTGCATTTCTAACGGCCCCAGTAGGCCTCACTCCTTCAGAGAGAGAAAAACCTAATGAGTAAGAAACGTTTTGAGGAAGATAGGAATTCAAATGAAAAAGGGCCTAGATATCTCTCACCACTTATGGAGATCTCGACCTGGACAGATGATGTTTCCTACAAATAGAAAATAATGCAATGTCAGCTAATGCATTTTTTAATTTTTTTTTAGCATTGTGATAAACAGATTATTTATTATTTACTTAAAAATGTGCTGATAAATGTATAGAATTTGTTTTTGTAACATGGCAACAACTCCATTATAATTATAGTAATTTTTGAAATTATTTTAATAATCTTAAAAGATGAATTAAAAACAATGCAGGCTGACTGTATTACAAATTAGTGCATTTCCAGCTGTTGTGTGAATAAAAAAAAAATGTTTAAATATTTAATAACATCACATTTTAGTTATTTTTAAGCCATAATCCATAAAAATACATACTTAAAAGATATGCTTTCATTTACAAAAAGAAATTTATTTTTACATGTGAGTATGTATATATATATATATATATATATATATATATATATATATATATATAAAGTAAACATTGAAATTATGCAAATAAGTATAATATAATAAGATAGAAAATAAATGATTTATAAAAGTACAAAGAGTGTATGTTTTTAGATGTTGCATGGAAAAAAGTTTTTGCAATTACAGTATTATTAGGCTATGTTTACTTGAAAGATACATATAACATTTTGAGACAACTATACTGTAAGTATTTTTCAAAATCGTAAATAAAATAAAGATTACTGGAGTACCTATACATTTTTTTTAAAATATAATATATATATATATATATATATACACAAGAAAATACCATTTAATTTATTCTACTTCAAAATTTCTGTTTGTGGGATGTACTAGCAATTGAATAAAATTGTTTCTACAACATTTTTTTTCCCCCCCTTATAAAGGATCTAGAACCACTATACTTCTGTTTCACTCGAGGACGAAAATTCCTTCTAAATTTCATAAGCCTTAGAATTTATTATCATTTTGTGATAATATTGATGAGGACATTACCCCTTTGTGCTGTTTTATGTTTATTGCCAATAAAAGATAAAATACAGAGTAAAGGGGGTTAAAACAGTATTTTGCAAAGCAGGCCTGAGATTTACATCCAGCTCCAGTGACAGATTAATTTCTGTGTCATAAAGAGGAGAGTACCTCTCATATTTTTTCCATTTTATGTGGATGTACAACATGCTGTTCTTCTCGAAGGCTGGCCCACCGGGACCCACGCTGAATCCGGAGGGAACTCTCTCCCGGATTGAAACGACGCAATTTAGCTCGGCAAACGGCGGCATTCAATCATTCAGATAAGACCCGGAGCCCATGAATGTCAAAGGGAGACCACAGCACCAACAGCACGACGAGAATTCGCTGGAAACATGCCGGTATGGGAAAAGGAAATGACTGATGTTTTGAAATGGTAAGTGGTCAAGTGTGTTCAGATATGATTACAGTAATCTAATTGTTCAGTGATGGGATTTGTCTGTGGATTTCAAAGTGAAAACAGTATAATATGTAGGCCTAATTTCGTAAGGCCCCATTCACACAAACAGCGATTTAGTAAAGCAGCGTCGCTGCTTATTTGTTCCATATGTTTATTCTTCCTACCTTTTATAGGTTTGGTGAGAGTAATATGCTTTTGTGAATTTAGCCTCGGTATTGTCGTATTAAGTAGACTATACTTAATTTTTAATTAAAACACTTAGCGTTTTCTTACAGCTGAACAGCCTTTCAAAGTAGGCCTATCATCCATTATTTGTGCCATTTCTCTCCTGAAGTTATGACTGCTAAAATGTATTTGTACTCTTTATAGCAGCTGTATGTAGTTTCTCAGCTAACGAAATATGAACGATGTATAAACAATGTTTTTGTGCTGACATTGTGCAAACATTATTGAAGACCAGATAACTTTGAACGAACATTTTCTTTATAACTTTGAGAGACTTTAGCCAAAGTTTTGAGAATGTTTTCTGTTAACTGTGTTTGTGCATTTTTGCGATATTGGAGCCCATACAGTTAGGTGAGCATTGTACTGTCATAAATATATCAGTCATAATTGTAGTGGATAGCTGTACACATGCATTTGTTGCTGCCATAAAGCAATCATGAAATTTCGTACCCACTCACCAAACTTACAAAATCTGAAAACAGACACTTGGGAGGAGCGCAGGAAAAAAAAAAAATAAATAATAATTCACCTTGTTAGAAGTCAGTTTACCATCAAACTGATTTTGAGCCTGATATTTCAATGTAAAAAAACTTGTATGCCGTTACTTTAAACAAGAGTTGCAGGTAATGCTTAATTCTCCTAAAACAAGTGCTTGTTATTGCGGTCTCTAGTAATTTGTTTTTGTTGTTGTTCTGTGTCCTCTGTTTCTTTTTCAAATATGAAAGTGTTGCCATCTTCTGGACAAACTAATTAGTGCACTGTATGGACTGTAACGCACAATACACACACTAGTGTACGCATTAAAAATCAAGTGGGCTTCACTCATGTCGCGAATAAAAATTGTCAGAAATGTACAGAATGAAAAACTAGCCTAATCACTTATCGAATACTGTGCTGTTTATGCTCTATACTGACTACTATTACTTGCGTAAGACATGTTAAAAATTGCGACGGCAGATATTACTTTCAGTTAAGTTCAGGTCGAGTCAAGTGCACTGAATTGTGGGAAACAGTATTCAGTGCAGCAAGATCTTTTGTATACTGCTCATTTTGGAAAATGTAGATCCTGCTGCAATTATCTACTGCATTTAGAAAACTTTATATATACTACTATATACTGCAGCAATCGTGAGCATAGTACGCTATTCTGTGAGTAGCCAATGAGACCTGGTTGATTTGTCACTACAGTTCGCTGTGTGAATGCCCCTTAAGTGAGCACAGCTGTTCAGACACTAGTAGACGGCGGTCCTCATGAATAAGGAGCTGTGTAATACAGATTTCTTCCCCTCTTGTCGTCTGTATTGATGCCCATGGCCTGCCTGACTACTTGTGCAGTGCTGGGTATTTAATTATGGACTAGACTGGGGAAGTTCCTAGTCATAATGGGACATAGTGTGCAAGCTTATATCAGTATGTGTGAGTATGTGATCCCATGTCCTCCAGCTAGCAGTCTTACTGCTGTCTTGTTCTCTGGAAAAACAGTGTTTCCACAGGCTAGGCCAGAAGAGCTGCTCTGCATCCTCACCAGCTAAAACACAAGCAGTCTGAGAATGCTGGAGTTTGAGTAATATTTCCTTAATTCTCATTATTTTATATTTTGGAGGTCTCGGCTGTCCCGTGGGTTCATTAGTGGCGTAGTCAGCGGTGCGTATGGTAAACACCGACTCCAGCCTCTGTACTCTACCCTCTGGGCAGACGGGCTCTGCTGAAGGACTGACGTGTTGAGAGGTGGCCCATCTCCAGCAGACGCTCTCTCTGGATGGGAAGACAGGGTTGGTGCCTTTGGTGTTGTCATGACAGCTTCCTTTTATGAGGCTCAAACTCAGACAACAGAGGAAGTCATTCTGTCACTACAGCACAGACTATGACTGAAACAATAGCTCTGAAAAACACTGCCGACATTTCTGTCTCTGTTTAATGTTGCTGGCTGCTTTTAATTAATTACTAATGGATGCATTTTTGTCATATGTAAGTCACAATGTGGAAATAGCTATCTTATTTTCCTCAATGGCAGTTGCTTGGCTGGCTAATGTGACCCTGGATGCCGCCATTTTGTTTCATGGTCACTTTTTTGAGTCAATTATCTGAGGCGTAAATGCCATGTGACTGATCTGTATTATACTGAGAAAAAAAAAATGTACCTCAGAGTTTGCTCACGTTCAAGTTCACATGTAACAAGGAAGTAGCCCATTTCTATCATTTATTTATACTTAGAATCACAGCTAAATGTGAAGCAAACCATAAAAGTTAAGTGATTAGCTTTACACCATTCACTACAAACTTACTTTCCCCTTATTGATCTCTTTAGATAGATTATAAATACATTGTATGATATTATTTGTATTATAGATTAGTGTTTCAACACCCAAATCATCTTCCAACTTGACAAATCTGGAACTTTGATTGGTTACTTCTTAATTATGATATTTCCGACTCCACTTGAAGGGCACATCAGTAATGCTTTTAAGATCTACTAGTAAAATAGCTACTAAAATATAGTAATTTTTCTGATTTATGTTTTATTAGTGATACAATTGTATTTTGTTGGAGTATACGTTTTACTGAGTATAAGTATTATTTTAAATAATACTTTTAAACCCTGAATGAAACTACTTTACAGTCAACATTTCTCTTCACTGTCCACCATTTTGAATGTGAATTTGAAAGTGCATTTTAGGATTTTCTTATCCACAAAAGTTTGAATTTAAGGAAAGGAAGAAGAATAATATTGCTATCTATATTTTAGACTCTGAAGTCAGCATGAAATGAATAAAACTTTTATTGCATCTTTTAAAATACTGTCTATGTATTCACAGTTTAGCTGGCTAGCTTAAGCTAGTTAGATACTGTAACTACAGCAATTAAACACCCATCTTGCTCTATTTATGGCCATTTAAAAGTATTTGTTAAAAAAATACATTTAACATTTTATTTACACTAAAATTTAATTTAAATATTTTATTTACACTAAAATATTATGGGCCAGATTTACTAAACAGGGCAAATTAGCTTGAGAGCACAATTCCAAAACAGCGCCGATGGGTGTGGAAATTTCTCCTGCTGATTTACTGACAACGCGCAAATGAAAGAACACAGACACAACATCTCCTTTACATATCAACCAACAAAATATACAAAGCCCAGTGCAAATTAGCCTAGTCACAAATAAGCAGAGCCAATGCAGGTGAAAATGCGGACTGTGAAATCTCAGCTAAGGAAGCTACAGTACGTTGAAAAGAACCGGAGGCCGAAAAATGAACGGCATTTCAAGCGAAAAATAGTTTAAGACATGCTTTTTTGGGCGTTAATTAATGGCGCAAATACCAGTAATTTATTTTACTGCATATTACATGTCCCACCAGAGACAGTAATATACTGGATCACTGTTACACAACAATAAAGGATGCATATCACTCTGTTCCACGAGCAGCTTTAGGACTCTCTGATCACTGCCTGGTTCATCTTATACCAATCTACAGGCAGAAACTGAAATCTGTTAAACCTGTGGTAAAGACTGAAAAGAGATGGACCAACGAGACAGAGCGGGTTTTACAAGCCTGTCTCAACCTTACTGATTGGAGTGTTTTTGAGGCTGCTACAAACGATCTGGACGAGCTCACAGAGACTGTCACTTCATATATCAGTTTCTGTGAGGATTTGTGCATCCCTACCAGGACTCATTTAACCTACAACAATGACAAATCATGGTTCACTGCAAAACTCAGAAAGCTCCGTCAGGCCAAAGAAGATGCTTACAGGAAGGGGGATAAAGTCTTGTATAAACAGGCCAAATACACACTGGAAAAGGAGATCAGAGTGGCAAAGAGTGGCAAAGAGTGGCAAATATTCTGAAAAAATAAGGATCCAATTCTCTTCCAGCAACTCAGCATCAGTGTGGAAAGGTCTGAAAGAGATCACCAACTACAAGACACCATCCCCCAGCACTGTGGAGAATCAACAACAGGCAGACGATCTGAATGAATTCTACTGCAGGTTTGAAAAAACACCCCACACCTGCCCCGAGCACCTCTCCACACAACCATTAACACCTCCAGCAACCCCCCTCTCCCCCACACCAGCAATTCAGATCAGCGAAGACGAGGTCCGCCAGGTCTTCCGGAAGCAGAAAAGGAAAAAAGCACCAGGCCCAAACGGTGTCACACCAGCCTGTCTGAAATCCTATGCTGACCAGCTGGCCCCCATCTTCACACAGATCTTCAACAGATCACTGAAGCTGTGCGAAGTCCCTTCATGCTTCAAACACTCCACCATCATCCCCATCCCAAAGAAATTCAAAATTACGGGATTAAATGACTACAGACCTGTGGCTCTAACGTCTGTGGTCATGAAGTCATTTGAAAAACTGGTGCTGGCCCACCTGAAGGACATCACTGGACCCTCGCTGGATCCTCTTCAGTTTGCCTACAGAGCAAACAGGTCTGTGGATGATGCAGTCAACATGGGACTGCATTATGTTCTGCAACATCTAGACAGACCAGGGGCTTATGTGAGGATCCTGTTTGTGGACTTCAGCTCAGCCTTTAACACTATCATTCCAAACCACCTCCTGCCCAAACTAACTCAGCTCTCTATACCCACCTCCATCTGTCAGTGGATCAACAGCTTCCTGACAGACAGGCAGCAGCTAGTGAGGCTAGGCAAATTCTCATCCAGCACCCGCACCATCAGCACTGGTGCCCCCCAGGGTTGTGTCCTCTCCCCACTGCTTTTCTCCCTGTACACCAACGACTGCACATCTAAAGACCCCTCTGTCAAGCTCCTGAAGTTTGCAGATGACACCACACTCATCGGCCTCATTCAGGACGGTGACGAGTCTGCTTACAGACAGGAGGTTAAGGAGCTGGCTGTTTGGTGCAGTCTTAACAACCTGGAGCTGAACACGCTCAAAACTGTGGAGATGATCGTGGACTTCAGGAGAAACCCCCCTGCACTCCCCCCACTCACCATCATGAACAGCACTGTGACTGCAGTGGAGTCATTCAGATTCCTGGGCACCACCATCTCCCAGGACCTGAAGTGGGACATTCACATAGACTCCATTGTGAAAAAGGCCCAGTAGAGGCTGTACTTCCTTCGCCAGCTGAGGAAGTTCAACCTGCCACAGGAGCTGCTAAAACAGTTCTACTCCGCCATCATTGAATCCATCCTCTGCACTTCAATAACTGTCTGGTTCAGCTCAGCTACCAAATCTGACCTCAGAAGACTACAGAGGGTAGTCCGGACTGCTGAGCGAATCATTGGTGCAACCCTCCCCACTCTCCAAGAACTGTACTTATCCAGAGTGAGCAAAAGGGCTGGCAAAATCACTCTGGACCCCTCACATCCAGCACACTCCCTCTTTGAACTGTTGCCGTCTGGTCGATGCTACAGAGCTCTGAGCACCAGAACGACCAGACACAGGAACAGTTTCTTCCCTCAGGCAATCCATCTCATGAACACTTGACAATAACAACAGACTATATTTATATGAGACACTATATTTATATACATTTATCTAACAAACATACTTAGTCTACATTTCAATTTGCACATAATATACCTGTACATACAAAATTGTCTACTGTTATATACCTGTACATACAATTGTCAATTTGTATATTGTTATTCCTTATTTACTTGTTCTTTTTAATTCTTCTTTTTATTATCTGTGTTTTTTGTTCTGTCACTGTCATTCTGTTGCGCTGCGGTAGCTTCTGTTATGAAAACAAATTCCTTGTATGTGTAAACATACCTGGCAATAAAGCTCATTCTGATTCTGATTCTGATTCTGATTCTAATTTTACGAGCACAAACGTTAGTAAATCACGTTGCGTGATTAATTTTAATACTCTCCTCCCATAAATTTTGCATCTGAATGAGAAACTCCTACAAATGCATATTCAATAAGGTCTGGCGCAAAAATAACTGTGTCCACGTCTTTTCAGCACTAATTCTTCACTGCGCGTCTTTAGTAAATTCTGACAGTACTATTTTAACGCAAAAAGATGGTTTGCGCTGGGGAAGCTGTTAGTAAATCTGGAACCATTGTATTTCTTCATACTAGAGTGTAGTGTCATTAGCTTAGCAACAAGCTAATTTTAAAGTCTATTGTAAATAAGTTTCCATTTTGGTTATTATGCTGCCTTATATGGTAGTGTGTAGTATGCATCAAGGACGTCCGCTTAGTTTTGGAACGTAGACAGATAAGGAAATATAGTGTTTATTGTAAAATAACTGTATTTGCTGGTATAATAGAAGAACACACAAAAGATTGTTTGCATATCTATTAATTGAATAGCTCCCCTAAATATATTAACTAATACAGTGCCGGGAAACCAAAATATACTACTTTAACCAAAGAAAATGGCTGGAAACACTAAGTTGTCTTGATGTGCTGAACAAAGAAAGGGTGGGATCGCTGGATTCCTTCAGTGAGTGTGATCAGCAGTATGTAATGCTTTAGGCCTGTCTGTTTGAGGGCTGCTACAGGGAGCCCCGTCTTTCTCCCCTGTGCGCTGATGCTTTGAGATCTCCCTGTGGCAAAGCCTGGGTTCATCCTCTCTCCTTCTCCAGCTTGCTCTGCCTCAGCCTCTTTTGACGCCCCGAGCAGCGCTATAGCAGCATTACTGCACACTGAAGACTTGGAGAAAAGAGTCGTTTTTCCAAAGGTTTGCAAAACAATAGAGAAGCCTGTAAGTGTTGTTTGGACTGTTTGAAATTGTTCAGAATTTTGCAAAAGGCTGAACAAAATGCTCTATTTTTTTAGTCCATAAATCCATTTTTACAATAGACCCTTTCTTTAATTAACATATATTCAGTTTAATGTCATAAATGTTAAGGTGATGTAAACATTCTGAGATCAAAATGGAAAAAAGTAGTGAACCAGTTTTTAATTAAACTGTTTGAAACTATTATGAAAAAAACATTTGTCTGCTTAATCCAAGTATGTTGTTTATCGAACATCCAGGAAACCATTTTGTTGTCATATGAAAACAAAACAAAGAAACAAGAAATAAAATTGCAGAAAAGACAGCTGTAGACCTGCACAATTGTCGTGATCAGTAAGTATATTAGTATATCATATTTGACAGTAAAAGTTTGTCAAATGGTATAACTGATCATGACTGAAAAATATATTTGAAACTGTTTTGAATAGAATTATATGTATATATTTAGGGATTTTAGAGAAAATTTGCCATTACTTTTTACTTGACAGTTATACCACTTGACATATTAGAGTCACAGTGCTGTTATTGTCAAGTACATTTCTACTACAAATACATTTATATATTTATGTACTTAATAAAAATAACTTGCAATTGTACTTTCAGTATGCTAAACTGGTATATAAATGTATTTCAAATACATTTTAGTACATTTATTTTTCACCAGGGATATTAGGTCAATAGAAATATCTGAAAAATGATAATAATAAAAGTCACAAAAGTACATAACATTACTAAAACCTAAACTAAAATTAAAACAGAAATATAACAATAAAACCTAATTCAAAATATTAATAAGCATTATAATAGTTTATAAATAATGTTAAAATGACGTCAATAATTTAAAACTTTTTGTTTTGTTAAAAAACAAAACACATAGGATACCATATTACATTTGTAAGGAAATACCAAATGTGTCCTTTAAAATCCATTTTACTTTACATCTTGAACATCTTTATTTGTGATTTGTGTGTCATTCAGTTTCCTGTTAAACAATCAAGAATAATAACTGATCAGTGTGAAAGAGTTCCCACATTCTGGCACACAATTTGGTGTGTGCTGGTCATGCGGTGCAGTCTGTGTCGGTAGGTGGGAAGGTGGCGCAAAGCCAACGGCGCTAATCATGATTGCCCGTGAAGTGGCTCTAATCATCTGTTCAGCTGCCACGACTCTCTGGCTTGTTTGTACAAGCCAGCGACTCTGTGCGTGGTGTGTACAGACAAGATATTTGTAATCGTAACTTCTTGAGAACTGGTTAAGGCAAACATTACGGGAGGTTGCATATTAATACGAGCTACTTCGCTATAAAACAGATGCTGTTCCTGAGTGATTCAGGGTTAATGAGGGGAGGCTGGAAAAAACACAGTTGCTTCTAGAGTCAGAGTTTAAACAGAAAAGATGGCCGCAGTGGTTTTTGTTTGTTTAAACCTTTAATATGTGTCTTGATATTGAGAATATTTTTTTTTTAACAGACAATATTGGTATAAAAAGGATGGATGTCTATTATACCTTGTGTAAATTTCACAAAATCTCACAGGTCATTCAGTATAAAATATGTCATCCTATTAATTTAACAAATCATGCTTTGCATAACATTTATGCTCTGAACCTTTGTATTAAAAAAATATCAAATGTTTTATTAAATCATTTTAAAAGGTATAATATTTTTTTAAATATTCATATATTAAAAATAATATTAATTTCACTTATATTTAACAAATTATATATTTTTTATTATTTAATATACATAAATTTAATTTTATAAAGAAAAAAACACAACCTCCCACTTTTAGTCTCCTTGCATTTCTGCATGTGTGAATTTTACCATCTGCCATTGAACCCCTAACCTGTGAATGCAGTCGGATTGGGCCAAAGTGCTTTTAATACACGATTGTCACGCTACCTTAATCCCGTCTCCTGAAGACGGGCAGTCGCCAGTGTCCTTGTGAGGCCATGCGCTAGACTGCTTTAGCCATTCCCACACACACACACTGCAGTCCCGTCATGCAAAAGATGGAAATCGGCCCCACATCCACTCAAGCATGAACCAAATGTCAGACGCAAGCCAGTGAGAGAGAAGAGTACTGCTATTAATTAGTCCACTGAAGAAACGTTTCATTTTTACCTGTATACCACACAATCCAGAAGATCTACTTATCGCTGTTGATCTGATTGAGTTCTTTACAGAGTCTCTTATTTCGAGACTATTACTTCGAGTTATTTATTTTTTGAGGAATATCTTTATGTACTACACATGCTCTCTTGTGACTCCAGAAAATTTAGAGAGTCAGTTCAGTTGTAGAATTCAGTTGTCACTCTGGTTTATAATCTAACTGTGTGTGAATGCAACTACAATTACAAGCTACTACAATTTAGCTCCAAACTGGACTGACAACCATGTTCTACTGCTGTGAGAAAGTAGCAATCTTGTCAATGCTTCAGTGTCTTTGCAGCAGTAATGTAGCTGTCAAAAAAACTGCTGTCAGAAATAAGGGTTGCTGAATGTGTAGCTAGCTAATATGCAACACTATCTCACGACCAATTCATACATATTTTACGAGGTGGCTAAATACGAGTGAGGTCAAACGAGTGAGGTCGTACAAATTCGTACGATTTCTCCAGACCCCAGTGAAGGGTAGGTTTAGAGGCGGGGTTAGGAATTGGGGAACTCGTAAAATACATACGATTTAGCAAAAGTCGTATGAATTTGTACAACCTCACATTAGTACAAATTCATACGACTTTTGCTAAATCATATGGATTTTATGAGTTCTCCAATTCATATGAATTCGTACAAATGACCTAGTAGTCATACACCTAATAAAAATACGTACAAAATACCTCTTAATATACGTACAAATTGCCATGAGATTGGCATGAGATTGTCCTTGACATGGTTTTGCTAAAATCAGGAACACTATTATTGAAGGAGGTCTGAGTCTGAGTATACAATACTGTCTGATAACTGAATATGCTGGAGTTTGTTTTTGGATGAGAGAGGCAAATTTTTCTTGAAACCCTCCCAACCAACATGTGGTGATGTAGGGGCTGTTTGATAATGTATTTTTAAGGTTTTCTGACCCCGAGACTCAACTATTTTCTACAATTCTCCAGCTGTGGTCCTTGGAGAGTCTTTAGCCACTCAAACTCTCCTTCTCACCGTGCATTAGGACTATATAGACACACGCCCTCTTCCAGGCAGATTTGTAACATTTTTTGTTGATTGGAAATTCTTAATTATTGCCCTGATGATGGAAATGGTAATTTTCACTGCTCTAGCTCTTTTCTTAAAGCCACTTCACTAATTTGTGAAGCTCAATTATCTTTTGCTGCACATCAGAAATATATTCTTTGGTTTTTCTCATTGTGATGGATGATTAAGAGAATTTGGGCTTTAATTGTTTTCCCTCCTATTTCTATTTCTGTGAAACAGGAAGCCATGCCTGGATAATTTCATGTTCATAATCACCCTGAAGTGCTCAAAATTGTAAATATGAATGGGAATATACTTCAGAGATAGTTTACTCATAAGAATTTCTAGGGGTACCAATAATTGTGTCCAATGTGTATTTGAGAAAAACATTTATTTCATAATGAGATTTTCCCCCATTTTCAATTGTTTTAGTTCAATGAAAGGTTAGATTTTTGTGATTTTTTTTTTTAAATAAATGATCAAAAGGATTAATAATGCATGTTTATTTTCAGAGCCTTCTTTGATCATATTTACCAAGGGTACCAACAATTCTGACCACGTGTGTATTACTGCTGTGTCCTCTACTCGGCAAGTCAGTGGGGCAAGATGTCAAAGTTTGAATCCAAAAATACTTTTCTTTCTCTGCAAAGTTTGAAAAAGTATCTGTTAATTCATCACTACTTGCTGTATCAACACTTTGAAAAGAACAAGGGGGTTGGGCGGGAGGAATCCATGGCTGACAACACGTTTCCCATGTGACACTTAACCTATGGAGCTTTTGGATTCTCTCTGATCATTCAGTGTTTGGTACATGTTAATTAACCCTAGGGCATAGTAGAGCGTTACAGCTTTGAAGAAGAAAATATCAGAGACATCAAGAGGTGAGATAAAAAAGGAAGAGACGAAAAATATCTTTATCACTAGCAGTTGTTTTTCACGTACACTCGGCTTCACTGTATTCTTGACTGGTTTGATTCAGTGGAGAAATGTGCAGTTGGTACGTTTGAAAGCAAAATGCTCTTGAAGGTGAACGTAGAAAAAAAAATGCAAGGGTTTGCGAAAGTTGTGCTTCACGTGACCAGAAGTTGAAATGCTCCAATACACTTTGACATAGACATCCAATGACCAATTTTTGGAAACCCAATGCTGCATTCCCACTTGACATCCTCAAAATGCATTGCTATACATCAAACTTTCCATCAGAGATTTGTAAGTGCCCTTAAACATAGCCTGAACAGACTGACCCTGCTTGTGTTGCTCTCAGCAATGGAGATGAACATGGAAATGTGTCTCAAAGTACGGTTCCTTGTCTATAGCCATCACACAAAATATGCGAGAAGTATTTGTCTGTTTCTTCTTCTTTCTTTGCTGCTAGCAGACGTGGTGCCCTTTTCCTCCACCTGAAAAACACAAAGCAAGAGAATGGTGCGCAGAACTACATTGCTAAAAGTCTACACATCGACTATAAGTTGTGTTAAAGTGACAGTTCACCCAAAAATGAAAATTGTGTACACTGCACAATAAAAAACAGCAGCTGTGGTTGCCAGAATTTTACAGTAAAAAATACGGTAGCAACCTTTTAGGGTTTACGGATTTAACTTAAATTTACAGTTAAAACCATATTTATTTAACTGATGTAATGTTAATATACCAACCTATTGAAGTTCTGAAATCTGTTTTGTACCTACACTGATAAGCATCAAAATCAGGTAGTGATGAGAAAGTCACATGATGAACCAAAGCTCACCACAAGCAGCTTTTCTACAAGCTGAGAAGGCTAATACTAATATATATAGATACATATACAAGGTGCAAAATGTCATTCACACAAACACTAAACACCATACTGGTGACAGTCATAAAACTGAAATATGCAATAAACATTAATTTAACAACATTTGATGTAACATACAACCCTAATAAGCATAATTGATAAAAAACAAAACAAAACTAAGAAACAGTTATTTCAAAGAAAAAACATCAAATTTGAAATGCAATGCAGGGAATTCTGGGAATGTCAATATACGGGTTTCCCTGTAAATTATACAGTCTTTTTCACTTCCAAAAATGGTATTTTACCGTAAAATTGTCTGAAATGTCTATTACAGTTTTTCACCGTATATAGTAGGGGAACTTAGCGTTAACCATTTAACAGGTTTTTACTGTAGCATTTTCACAGTTTTTACCATTAAAATTCATTTTTTACAGTGTATATATTATCCATATATGTAAATGATGACAGAAGTTTCATTTTTGGGTGAACTATCCTGTTAAATTCCCTTTAAATATCCATTTAAAAGCTAAAAAACACTGAGAAGACCTTAACAACCGAAAACCTAGGCAACTGCATATCAACATGCTAAAATTCAATGGCCTAAACACTATTCTGAACACTGTAACAATGCTCTGGCAACCACCTACAACACCGTAATATTGTAATGGAGATTTTATTTTATTTTATTTTTTTCAGTAAATAAACATCTAATGATGAGCTTTGTAGAAGCACAAGCCGGCAGGTTGAGTGTTTGGCAGAGAACCGTGCTTCATCTGTAATCTCTAGATGGGATGGGGAGTGCTTATGAGACCACAACACACGGACGGCATCACCTGCAGGTGAAGTCTGGAGGTAGGACTGATCAAAGCGCTGCCCTGGGATACTCACACTGATCCTGAACCAGCACATTTCAAAATGGCTACCAGCTCTTCATTCTCTGGAGAACCTGGAGGAAATGGAAAGAAATGGGTTAAACACATGTTTTCCTTCTGCTCTCTTCAGAAAACTGTCAGGACGAGACGGCAGATAGCATTCACTACTTGTGAAAACTCTTATGGCTGTTTTATATGACAGATGTCAGCAAGAAAATATACTTTTATGATTTATGAATCTTTATATGTTGTAAAATATCTCATTGTCCATATCAAAGACATGAACACAAATAAGTCAATTTTAGAGTTTTGTTGTTCACATGCTAGTTCACTCTTAAAAGTTGACAAAATTAACCTGTAGCAGATGTACACGCCCCAAAACATGTTTTTGTCCAATAAAATGCTTTAGAATGAGAATATAATAACCAGCATTCTCCAGCAAGTGATAGCTGTGTTTTGCGCTAACGCTTATGCCTTATTTACTTTCCTAAACCAGGAAGTAGCTGGAATTTATTTGGTGTGCTTTTCACAGGCTGTAGTGTAAACTAAAGACTACTGGCTGTTCAAAGGTATTATTTTAGACAGTCAGGTTTCAGAAATAGAAATACCATTCATCTTCTCTTTTGAACAATAACTTAGAAACCTTTATACAGAAACAATACTTGTGAATTGAGGTTGTTAATCGATGGTATATGCTTATGTTGAAGCCATGAA
Source organism: Spinibarbus caldwelli (assembly GCA_039654775.1). NCBI lineage: Eukaryota > Metazoa > Chordata > Actinopteri > Cypriniformes > Cyprinidae > Spinibarbus > Spinibarbus caldwelli. The sequence continues at coordinate 16,153,195 of CM077265.1, read as the reverse complement.
CCTGCATTATTTCAACTCATTTGAATTAAAAAAAAAATGCATATTTCCTTTTGAAAAACTATGATTCTGCAGAGAATCTCCACCAATTAGAGAATCACATGCAGCAAATCTTGCCAAATAATAGTTAAGAGCTTGTCCACTCCCGTCAAGTTTCTCTACGCTCTCAAGTATTGTCATTATAATATTTTTATTTCGATTATGTCATTCGCATTGCTTCATGAGATTGTAGTTGTTTCCCTTGTTGAAGCTGTAAAGTATCCAGATTTGTATCTTTGTTTTCTCTCCCCCCCATCATCATCATCATCATACATCAAAGCAAAATTTTTCATGATTCTCCTTGTAGCTGGTTGGTTTGGTTAATAGTTTATAACTATTTAACAAAGACTTTTTGGGAAAAAAATACTTCTGGAACCAAGGTACCTAAGAAGTGGATGGCCACTCTTGCTTTCCCGCTACAACTTCCTATTTCAATAGGAAGTATGTAAACACTGGAAAGTAAATGTGTTTGGGAAACCATTTTGTTGTGGTCTTAAATTTCATTTACCTTTCTTGCTTTTTTTTTTTGTTTTGTTTTGTTTTGTTTTCCTGTCCCGAAGCGGTATGCACAGCTAAACTTCTTTATCTGTCAGCACTGCAAATACAAACTACAACAGGGAATTTAAAAGGGATGTTAATTAACACTCTTTGTAAATAATAACATACGGCATGATATACCCACACAAAAAGAGGACAAAAACACGCTCACAGACGCCTGAGGTTTTCTACCTCTTCTAATAAGACACATATTCACTCTGCACTTCAACTCGCGAATGTTAGCGCAATAATGACATTCTGTACTTTGTAGCTCACATACTCTGGTCTGGAGTGCTACGAAGCAGACTTTTTGTTCTAAATATCAGCACACTCAGAAATATCACAAATATAAACACATACATATGTACTGCATTTATTTGATTAAAAATACAGTAAAAACAGAAATACGGTAGAATATTTAAAAATAAGTAAATAAATAAAAATTAAAAAAAAAAAAAAAATTAAGATAACTCTCTTTTTTTGTTTAAATTTATTCCTGTGATGAAAAGCTGAATTTTCAGCTTCATTACTCCAGTCTTCAGTGTCACATGGCCCTTTAGAAATCAGTCTAATATGCTGATTTGCTGCTCAAGGAATAGTTATTTTTATTATTAGCAATGTTGAAAACAGTTCTGCTACTTAAAACTGTGATTCATTTTCTTTAGGGTTATTTAATGAAAAGAAAGTTTAAAAGAACAGCATTTCTTTGAAATAGATATATTTTGTAACATTATAAATGTCTTTGCTGTTACTTTTGATCAATTTAATTTAAGTATTGCATTTATTTTTCAAAGCTTACTGACCTGAAAATTTTGAATGGTAATGTATATAAAGATAATTGTATATAATGTAGTATATAATAGTTTATATATAATATAAATAGAAAGATACTAGTAGATAGGCCTATAATATGCTTTGTATGAATGCAATTAGTCATAGAATATGAAATCTCTGGCTTATTATCAGCACTCATGTTCTAGTGAATCTCATTTTGTTCTCTCTCATCTTGATCTTTTGTAACAATGCTAATGACACCACAGATCCAAGACATGGGCATTTTAAAATTTTCATTTCGCTCTACGTACTGTGATCCCCATGTTTAATCATGGCATACGCTAAGGTCTGTTCTTTTTTTGGAATATGTTAACTGTTCCACCCTTTTTTGAAGGGTTAGTTTTTGAAGTATTGCTGGGTGATGGGAGAGAGCTATCAGGTGTACTTGGAGCCTGAGGGAGCAGGCAGGATAAAAAGGCCAAGCATGCTAAAAACGTTAGACAGACACCTTATGAAGGCCCTTCATTATAAACATGTTTTAAGAGGACCAGAGCTCCGTGGGCATGTACGGGACACTGGGAAATCAAGAAGAGGTGCTTTGAAATTCAGACCGTAACAGTTTGGCTGATTATAATGACAGCGTGGCGGTTCTCTTTCATTTGTGATTGCCTTTTTTATTCTTTTTTATTTCTCCAGTTATGAATAAGTATAAATAAATTTCATTTTTGTGCCAGAGAAGCTGAACAGTATCAGTTTGGTATACGGGTGCCTGAGGAAAAAGGTTGAATCTCTTACTTTTATGCAAGATGTTTGTCAACAGATCTTGGGGAATTATTGAATTCATTAGTTTTATTTATTTATTGTGTGTTTGTGTGTGTGTGTGTGTGTTTTGTTTTTGAACGAATCAGTGTTTTTGAAAGAATCTTTTAACTGAACGAATAATTTCATGATTTTTACCTGCTCTGGTGTCATTTTTGTGAAAACATGGTTAAATTTTACTGATAGTTTCTTCTAGAGACTATTTGATTTTGTAGGCACGCAAATTAAGGATAATAAAACATGTTTCTCTGAATCTCAATGTTTTTTTTTTTTTGTCAGTTGTAAAAATAATGCAATTTCACCACCTACTGGCATAACAATGTAATTTACAGAAAGGGTCACTTGAATGAATCAGTGAATGAATCTGAATGAATCATTTTGATGAACAGATTCAAAATAACAGGTTTCGGCTAATCTCAATGTTTTTTTTTTATCAGTTGTAAAAATGCAATTTCGCCACCTACTGATATAACAATGCAACTTACAGGAAGGGTCACTGAATGAATCAGTGAATGAATCTGAATGAATCATTTTGATGAATGGATTCAAAAGAACACGTTTCGGCTAATCTCAAAGATTTTTTGTCAGTTGTAAAAACACAATTTCGCCACCTACTGGCTAACAATGTAACTTACAGAAAGGGTCACTGAATGAATCAGTGAATGAATCTGAATGAATGATTTTGATAAATGGATTCAAATGAATTGTGTCACTGAGACAAAAAAAAAATATCAAACTATACTCTAAACCACAAAACAAAACTCAAAGATATTTCCTTTCATAATGCAACTTTTAACCATGAAAATGTGCGTACAAGAAAGAAAACAAAATGTGCAACTGTCATTAAGACCTAAGCTACTTGTTTGAGAATGTCTGTTGTGGGGCAGAGCCACTGATCTATGTGTTTGTCAGTCCAATATTTTTGGTGACACAGAAATTACATGCTTCAGCTTTATTGCTCTGAAATTTTATTGAGAAATAATTAAAAGTGTCCAGTAAAGCTTGAGAAATCTTGTAATTGCAGCCTCTTTGGCTAGTGCTCAAATGTCACGATGCTTATTAATGCCAGTGCTGAAATGTGTATTTCAGCCAAGGCCTTGAGTCCTTTAAACTATAAAAATAAATATATGCTTACATTTAATTTCAAAGCACTCTGCAAAGGCAAGAACTTGGCATGTGAAGAACTTAACTCTAGGAAAGGAAGCAGATCATTAAAAGCAGGGGAAAGATTAAAACAGGATCTAAAAGCATGAGGATACGCTAGCCGTTGGCTACTCAGCTCTTCAAAAAAAAAAAAACTCCTCAGACCTCTGCACTCCTTTTCAGTGGCTCAACGCTGGGCTCCGTGCTGTGGAGTTTTGTTTTGAATAATCAATCAAAAAGAGCTTCGCGACAGCATCGTGTGCTTTCATGCACAAGCGAAGCACAGATGAATGAGGAACGCTGGATTTCGCTACGACGTTTCACCATCTGTCCCTCCCGTGGTCCTCCTCTGAAGTCCTCATGGCATCAAACTGCCATGTTTGGGGCCAATTATACATAAAAATGCAAATACTTCAGGGAGCTGCCCAAAGCCGGTGTAAAGTATGTAGTGGTAATTACCTGATGTGGAGTCGTAGAGTTAGCATCCCTTCAAGTGTGGAGAGGCATTTGACAGTTTTGACCAAAGAAAGGGTGGTAGTCCGTTAACACACATTCTCTCATGGATAATAGAACAAAGTGTTCATTTTAATTATGAACAAAATGACTGTAAGATGACGGCCGTCACTCATGCTTGGGCCCTCCCTATGCATATGCAAAACACAAGCGCGCCTTTTGGTCTTCAAACCTTCCGTCTTTGTGTCTTGGAGGCATAATGGACTATTAGGTGTCTACAAAGACGCTCGGGTTTATGCAGCACAATGGTTTGACCGTTGTCTTGGCCTGTCTCTTTATTTTTGACACATATTTTGAGCCTCTAATCACTGTCAAAGACATCAAGGCGTTCATGAATTTATAATAAATAATTCTGTGCAAAATAAATAAACAAGATGTAGGACACTGTAATGCCGTTGTACAATTGTTAATGCTGTTTACTTCTACTATTTATTTTTGCAGCGACTTTTAATTCAAAACAAACCAGAGATATTTTTTACTTCCAAAACAACACCTTTAGGGTTCGTTGTTTAAGTGCGCGTCACTTGCACAACAACACTATTTCAAGTCACCTCAAATATATACGGCACAGCGAGCATCACAGCTACTTTTGAAGATGGGTTGTGTTTTTAGATAGGAAACTAAACAGAATAATGATAAATAAATATATTGGTTAACGTATCGTAATGCGATTATGCGCACACAGAAACGTACAGTAATTACCGAGACCCGTCGATCGTAGTAGTAGGTTGTTGATCCTTCATTATTTTGAGAGCAAATGTTGGGTTTACTTCAAACGAAGTCAGAAGTTTAGTTTTTTTCTCAAGTGTTTTCTTTTTTTTTTTGTACTGACTGTATTTACAGCCTTTTTGAAGTTTGCAGAGGTGTAGCAAAAAAAGATCTGTCTTTTCATCAGGGATGGGTTTCGTTCTCCACAGACAGTCAGGCCGAATAAATCCGTACACTTTTGAATTGAAAATATCTGATATGAAAGTTTCACTTTTAAATTATGTAAAAAGCCTCCTGCTACATGCCAGCTGGGAGTACCTGCTACACGTACTTTAGTTCCTGTATCTCTTTTTCCCATTAATGAGATGTCTCCGGATATGGTTGGTCGGCCTAAAATGCCTTTGGTGGAGTTCTGTGGGGACGGAAAACTGGGAATTCAACTTCTATCCCTGGTGCCAATCAAGTCGTTCACCCTCCTGCAGTCAATGGTCCCTTGGCAAATCAAATTGGCTGATAGCTTTTATCAATGTTGACCACTTTGGCTTCAAGAGATCCACCTCTTGGGTGAGTCTTCTCCCAGTTCTTTGTTGACAGTGGTCAATATGTGGGCCACCGCTGTATCCTGAGATTAACCGCAAAATGAAATGCTCTGAAGGTATGTGTTCTTTCACAGTATAAATCTGAACCTCTAGAGGTGGGAACCTTTCTTGATCAACGATTAAAAATGTTTACTGTAGAAACGGAAGGCCAGTGTATACTGTAAGTGAATGATAACATTTACACACAATAAATAAATCAGTAAGAAAGTAAAGCACAATCAACAACTAATTCAATCATTGGATTTATAGTACCAGAATACATTTAATTGTACAATTCTTTTTTTATGTTTTCAGAAGAAAATATGAGCCATGCGTGTTTGCTATATGCAGTTGCTAGTGGGTTCTTGGTGGTAGGGTTTCTAGGTTATTGCTAGGTGATTGCTGGGGTATTCTGAGTAGTTGCTAGGGCATTGCTAGGTGATTGTTGGGTGTTATGCAAACAGTAAAGGGCTAGTTAAGTTAATTTTCTTAACAACAGAACACTGAATATAGTGCAGTATCTTGAATATAAGTGTATTCTGTCTTACTGCTCTGGCAGATTTTGTCACTTAAAGTCTAAAAAGGTCTGAAAATACTGGAAAACAAATAAAAAATATTTTTAAGTAATTAAAATATTAAAACTCATCAAGAAGTAATTTTTGCAGTGGAATTATACAGGCAATTCTGGATTGCTTTTTTGCATAATTATCTACCATGCTTTTTTTGTACCTAAAATTGTCATGAGAGCTATAAAGACCATTTTAACTGCATCAATTTGAAAGGCTCAGTGTTAAAATACAGCCCAAACTATTTATAATGTGAATAAATGGATGCAGTCTTCTCCCACCCAGCACCAGGCGTCATTTCGACGTTGTTTTTTGGGCTAAACCAAGTCGGCCCATCATGGCCTTCATTTAGCCCAAAAACAGACGTTGAAAATTGGGTTTTGTTTGGTCTGTCTGATTTGGTCCAAATTTAGCCCAAGACACACATCTGTTTTGGACCACATAGCCCTAATATAGCCATGAACATAACTGTTGCAAGTAAAGAAATAGACTGTAGAAGTAGTTTAAAGTTACGTACGTGTCACCGCATAACCTGCACATCCCAGCAGATATTCAGAAAAGTGGTCCATCGTTATGGAAAGTTCATCCACTCAGCAAGGGTCATTCATTTGCTATCTTTACAACACACAAAAAACACAGTGTCTGGCTCGTTTTCTCTCTGCATGCTTTGTTTCACACCCTTCCCAACTGTATTCCGCACTGACGAGGCCTCCTGGTATCACCATTCGCCGTGGTAAATGGATAGCCATTTATAATTCATAGGGCTGCTGGTCCCCAAGTTAATTTTGCCCCGAGCTCTGTTTATTTCTGCTTTGTACTTTGTTTAAAGTCAGTTGTTGACAACTCTTGAGCATGTCAAACTATCACCACTAATAATTGCTTAAGGAGATGGAACTTTCGCAAATGTTGGTTACAGCACAAAAATACATTCTCCTCAGCCCATCGCGAACTCTCTCTGATGAATTTTTGATTCCGTTCCTTCTTATTCTTAACAAAGATTCCTCTGTAATTCAAAGCAATAGCTCTGAGTGAAAGAATAAAAAAGAATAATGTAGCATTATCCTCAGAACACGGCTCGTTTTTAATGTGTGGTGGGAAATTTGTCAAGCGTGGCTCTTTTCACTGCATCTCTTTCTCTCATTCACGCTCTCTCTCTCTCCTTTTTGTTATTGACCAAAGAGATGAGGCAGGTGGATCTAATATGCAGTCGCGCTGTTATACGAACGCAGCCTACGGCGGTACCTATTTCTGTGGGTCAATGTCGCTTCTTTTCTGATCGCGACAGTCGCTGTGCGCGCCCAGTTGCTTGATTAGTCCCAATTAGACAGCCTGTCACTTTCCCCCGGTGCGCGGGACCAGGGACCCACCCCGTCCTCGACGCTTCCCGTCTGAATCGGACGTGCACTGTTCTGATTGCTGTAGGCTTGGGGGATTATTTTGAATGTGAGGAGAAAACAAAAGAAGCAAGAAGACACACAAAGACTTGACAATATGATCTCTCGCATACTTCCGAGACGGCTGTGAAAAGAGCGTATAATTTCTCTCCGTGAAAATCTCCTCGGGGTTCATCCTTCCTCCCACAAACAGTGCCTTCCCACGTCACCTTGTCTCCCTGAGCGCTCAGAAATATGGCGGGAAGCGCTTGGCGCGCTGTCGTTCGGCAAAACTATAATTGTTTAGGAAGGCTGAGCTCGTGATAGGTATGAATAATTGATCACGTCATCTAATTTCTAGTCATTAGACCACTTACTTATCAGATTGTTGACTTTAAGAACAGGCGAAATAGGCCACCTTGAAAAGCGCGGGAAATGAGAGCCACGGTGACGATGTGTTGTCAACACGTTTACTCAATAAGGGAGGAGTTTGTTTAGCTTTTTGTCGTTGTTTTATTTTCAAATCTACTTATCTTAGTTCCTTTATATACCTGTGTTGACTTTAAAATGAAGTTTTCGAGCACTAGCTGTTTTTATTTCGCTCTGCTTGCTCAGAATAGCTGACTCAAAGCGCAGTGTTTTCTGTGACAAGCTGAGGTTAGCTTTTATGTTGCTATCTGCAGGGGAGCAAACGGTAGTGCGAGAGCAGAAACAAGTCGGGGAGTCTTTATATTTAATTCTATTAAATATTCATGAGGATTTCATTGTGTGTGATATGTCAAAAGGTGTTTGTCTATTAGCATGAGGAGGCAAATATTTAAAACAACAAAAAGTTTGGGAGTTTCAAGTGAATACGCAGCATAGCAAGTCTACTAAATAGCATGTGGTCCTTGAAAAGTGTGTTTTGTCGGGGAAAATGGTCCTGTAGAGAAGACTAAAAACCTGTGTGCATTTATCAATTCCCTATAATCAGAAATTTAGCATGTGAAGATGTTCAGTTTAGTTTTTACTAAAGGCAACCTCGATAACAATCTGCTTCGATGCAGTATTATCTTGAGGGGAATCTCTGTCAGGCCTTTCATGGCAGGAAAGGCTGCCCCGCTTGCCTCAATCGCCCTGGGGAAAACGTCACATGGACAGGACAGCGGGTTTTGGTGCTAATAATTGCCATCTCCGCCAAACGCGCACACGCGTGATTAAATAAAAAAACTCACCGAACCCGACTCATACCTCGGAGGCAAAACAACACGCTCCTTAGAGACAGAATCGTCATGCCTCTCTTCTTGCGCTTTGTGATTTAGAGAGGCCCGAGATGTGAAAACAAGGCTTACCTCATTTTAAACTTATTAATTCTGCTGTAGGTTATCAAAAGTGATCAGGAGTTATAGATTCCTATATTTATGTTAATATTATATTAAATAGAGAACTGCAACGTCAACAAAATTCACATATATGCAGTAACTGATTACACATAATCTGGATTACATAATCAGATTCCAAAAATTAAGTATTTGTAATTAGAGTATATTACATTTTAAAATGCATTTTAAAATACAGTTACCTTTTTATGGATTGCATGATTACATATTATTCACACAAAGACAGTAAACTATTCATAATTTATAGATTTTTCCTAATTCTTTTTTTTCTGTTTTAAATTTTTCTCTCTAAAATTCCTACGATGTCATACCATTTAGGTTGGACTATATTCATAATGTCGTGTAAATAAATGTGTAAACAATGCTGCCGAATTTAAGGGGGGAAAAAAAAAAAACATCTCTCAAGCAATTAGACCATGTATGAAACAATTAATTATGCATGTTACTAAACACTGTTGATGTATAGCTGTGAAACGTCATTATCCTATTCAGTGACCTTCAGTAACTGTTTATTCCAAAAGTCTGGACAAAAATATTTCAAACCTGGAAGACTTTGGGCGTGTAATCTCATTGTTGTCTGTTCATATAATACAGTGTAGTGTTTAATGCATTTTATGATCCTGATATCATAAAATGGAATACATTTTCTTTCTCTTTGCTTAGATCAATATGGTACGTTTTTTTTTTAAGTAATCCAAAAGTTAGCAGATTACATTACTTTAAATGAGTAACCTAGATTACAGTTTTCATCATGTAATACGTAACAGACAACAATTTGTAAGTAATCTACCCAGCTCTGCATATATAGACTTAAATGTCTTGGTTATATACAGGATTCCAACAAGTGTTGTGTGTGTAAAATACAAATAAGAAATATCCGTTTTTAATTTTTAAAGTACTTTTACGATTTTTTTTTAGAGCTTAGAAAATTTGACAGAACCTGCTCGAAGAATTATTATCCCCAGAATAGCTGGAGAAAGCACAAACACAAACATCCTATTACACTGTGAATTACTGGCTATGTTAATGTATGTAAGTGAAACATCACACTGTTTCCAATTAATATGTCATGCTGTGCGTGCTCCCCTCTGCAGTCGCTCGTGCTATTAGTGGATTAATACCCGCGCTCTATACCATCACAATCATCTAGACACGGGTTAATTAAACATTTACATACAAACACTCAGCAATCTTTTGTCCTCTGTAATTTATACCATCTATATGCTTTATTCAAAACAAAAGGGGGCATGTGTTTGTCTCAAACATACTAATTGGCACCACGCTGACTCGCTGAAGTGTATTGTGGAGAGGATGAGGAGGGCAGCTTGATTCACACCCTGTTGTTTACAAGCTCAGGACAAGATAACTAAGGCCAAAAACATACTTTACGCAAGTACACAATTACAGATGCATTGGCCAGTGCTCTTGCTTCTCTGTAGCAGTAGCAAACCTCTGGGGGGCTATAATGTTATCTTCAAATGTCATTAAATCAGCCTTGTTTAGGTAGCTACCTAAATGGGTGCATTTTCATTTCCTATACAACAATGTAATTTGCTGCCTAACTAGCATAGGAGGATGCATCATTGGAGGAATTAACTAGCTGGTCGTGGTTGTTAAGTAGCAGTGATGTGGTCTCACCTCTGTAGTTTGTGCAACATTAAAACGTATTGTTATTTTGATGTGCCATGCAGGCAGTGGAGTAATTCCTTTAGCCAATTACTCGATTCAAGATCACAATTAAAACTGTATTGTATGTATTTAAATGAAAAAAATATAGATTGTACTGCATATTAGCTTGCTTATTGTGCCTAAGAGTATGATCTACGTAAGTCCACGTCATAATAACAAGAAACTTTGCTTCAAACCACAGGCTGAGAGCTGTAGTTTCAAACATTCAAGTTTGCGATGCTGTTTGCGAATGTTCGTTGGAACTATGGTTTTAGGAAATGCAGAATTATTGAACTGTTGAACTTGCGACCATAGTTTTCTAATGGTACTTTTTCCCCTCGTGATTATGACTTATTATCTCATAATTTAGATTTTTTTTCCCCACACCCTGTTATTTACAAGCACAGGACAATATAAATAAGGACAAAAACTATACTTCAGATATGCAAACATTGGCCATGATTTTTTAATGTCATAATGTAGACCTTTTTTCTCATAATAATGTCTTAGTATCTCATAATTTTGACTTTTTATCTCATAATTATGATTTACCAAAGCCATATATTTTTTTTTTTTCTTTCTTATGTTGCGGAAACGGGCTTCAACACTATGTAGATCAAAAATTTTAAAACTATACATTGCTATATATAACTTGATGGCAAGATTTTTGGTGATTGGGCCAAGACGTTGACTGAAATGATTTGAAATTAATGCTGTGTGCTTCCTGCAGTTTTGCACCGCTCTTTTTATTCTGCAAAACATGCCAAACCGGCATCAGTTCACATGAGACATGCAGAGAGACGACAGACTGATGCTTGACTCAAACTAGCACTTCTAAATGAAATCCTCTTTTTTCTTTCTATGCCAAATGCCTCAAAGGATACGGGTGGAAATGGAATTACGTTTATTGTTTTCCTATAGTTCCTCAGTCTACTGAGAGAGCAGGAGTGGGGTTTTGGCCATTGGCAAAGACAGAGAAATCTTTCATCTTTTTTTCTCCACTGACTCTCAAATTCTGATGTGGAAATGTAATTCTGATCAAACATGGCATAAAAAAACAATCACATGGAGAGTTATATGTGATGTGATGATGATGTGTATGGTTTTATATAGAAGCACATCAAATAATTGTTAAATTGTTACGTTAAACTTGTTTTGCTGTTCATATACCATCCACTAGGAGGACATACAAGACGACACCAAAAAAAAAAAATAACAAAATTTTAGTAAGGTGCTGTATGTAATTTTTTTGACTGTACTAAAGCATAAAAATGCCATAATATGTTTGCAGATATTTAGGAAACATACTAAGTTCACACTCTTGTTCCTCCAAAAATCAATGGTACAGCCAGTTATTCTACTTTGAAATGTCTGTTCCGTGCTGGAATGTCTGTTTTTGTTTTGGTCTGTTTGGTCTGCCCACTGCCAGTTTACTCAATAGTATTTCAACACCTTGGGTTGCCAGTTGGTGGAAAACGCAGCGTATTGCAGCCATGGAACTGAGCAAACGAACCAGAACCAAAAGCAACTATGGTTGCAAGTTCTGTCGTTACCAATAGAGTTCAATGGAACTTGCAAACATAGTTAGCTACCGATTCTTTTGGGAAACGACCCCTGGTCAGAGATCGCAGATTCTGCCTGGCCTAGAAATCCTCGGCATCCACCTAAAAAGCTCTACTCATCAACTTGCAGTGTAAAGCCCGCTTTGGCACCTTCTATTGTCAGTTGTGCTTGTTCCTGTTGCGTGTCTTCAATCTGGCAACCCACATCAGAGTCAAGTCTGAGGAAGAGGGAGAGGGAGAAAGAACTCTCTCTGATATTTTGAATTTGGACTGCAGTACCCATTTCAACCACTAGCTGTCAATATTACATACTGCAGTTTTAAAGTCCTGCTATGTGGCAAATGAATAGAAGTCCTGCAAAAAAAATTGTGAACTCGAACTTAAAGCGGAAAATAAAATTAAAATTTTGTCTACGCATCACTGATTTCAAAATTTTAACTCAATCAAATGCTTAAATAATTGAACGTCCCAGGCAGCAATGTAGAGGGTGAACAGGTGTGGGTGGGCAGGGACAGAGACATATTTGAAGAATTGATTAATTTCCCACATTGCTTGATGAGGCGTGTCTCATTAATGCATCTAAGATGGCGCTCTGAGGCGATGCGGATCATTCAACTGGGACCGAAAGCACTTCTAGGTATTTTGGACGAACACCATTTTAGACACACACACACATGATGATGACTGCATAGACACAAACACAGCCAGCACTCCCAGAAGTCTTTCATATCTATGCCAAGCATTGGAGCCTAGGGTGAGATTCTCATTCTCTCCAAATCCTGAAGGGCTCTTATTGTGCACTAACAGCGTTGTCTGTCCCTCAAACATGTGGCATCAGTAAACAACATGTTTAAGCCTAAAACAATGTGTCCCCAATGACTCAAATTATTTATGAAATCAAACAGAATCCGGCTGTCGGCCATTTGGGACTTTCCTTCCAGATCCTTTTCACATCCTTGTGGATTTTATTTTCTCCTTCACTTTGTGTCTTCTTGCGCTCTCAAAATACAAAAATTTGACAGTAGCATGTCAGACTGTGATCATCTATTTGGCAAAAATGCTAAAGTATTAAGGTCCTTGCGCACAGAGTCCAAAATTTTTGTATGCGTTTTTTCATATTCGTCATCAAAAAATGTGTCACGCACAGAAACCTTTATTTAAAAGAGAAAAAGAAAGAGGAAATATTGGGTCCATCCAATCCTTAGATTGCATAGAGAGGAAGGAGATTTCTACCTCCTTATCAAGGAGCTGCGGGATTATCCTGAGTGATTCAAAGTTTACTTCAGGATGTCAGTGGCTCAGTTTGATGCTTTGCTATAAGTTTGGTTTAAACTTTGTTTGTCATACAGTGCTTTGTGGTACGAGATGAAGTGGATCAACTTGTCAGATGGCATTTTTTGGCGTTCGCTTGTTCGGTGGCACTGATTTGTCAAAACGCCTCTCAAAATGCTTGCTACAGATGCAAAAAAACGTAGAAAATTGAACCCGATCTAATTTTTTTTATGATGGACGAAAGTTTTGAATACAGTGTGTAAACGTGATTGACACAACATGAGGTCATATTTATTTTTTAACGTGCAAAAATTTTGGACGAGAATTTCAGACTCAGTGTGCAAGGACCTTTAGTCTGCATTGTTAGGGTATTTCTGGGTGGATGGAAGGGCATTGCTAATAATTTGCTGTTGTGTTCTGGGTGGTTGTTAGGACATTGCTAAGGGGTTGCTAGGATGTGGTGGTTGTTGAGGTATTCCTTGGTGGTTGCTAGTGTGTTTTGTGTTGTTGGTAAGGCATTGCTCCTCCATTGCTAGGAAGCGGTAGCTGGGGCATTACTAAGAGTTTGCAGTTCTGTTCCGGGTGGTTGTTAGGGTGTTTTGCTAGGTGGTTCCTATGGTGTTGGTGGTTGTTAGGAAATTGTTAGGTAGTTGCTATTTGTTCTGGATTGTTGGTAAGTCTGGATTGTTAAGGTGTTGCAAGGCTGTTACTGAACATTCTCTCACTAGCCGCGTTTCCATTACCCTTCAAATTGCACAAACTGAAATTTCAAATTGAAAATACGCCTAATGGAAACACATCAATTTTGCAAAAACTCACATATCTCTCAAAAATGTTTTTACACTCGCATGAGGTGGTTTTACAGGCAATTCGAAAAAGTAATGTATCGAAAAACTGCAATGGAAACAGTTTTTTTTTTCACATTTACACGTCACCTGGTGTACAAATATGTCACATGATCATTATTTAATGTACTATAACCTCCAAGAAACACCTCATACGTGGCTGCTCTCAGGTATAAAGGACTTTCCTTGCCATTAATGCTTGGATAACCCCTGCACACGTTTGCGATGCATTACAGCTCTGACACAGCCACCGGCCACTCAGTGCTTGTGTTAGCTGTGCCGAGGCATTTTTCAGAAGCATCCCAGAAGCGACTTTCCACACTGCTTCACTAAAGATACATGCATACGCCTCCTTCAATTAAAAATAATGACTAGTGTGTTGGCTGCAATATACGTAAACCTACCAACATCTGTCGCCATGACTTATCGTGACAGGAAAAAATGACATTTTAGTTGCATAACATTGGTTAATGGAAACGCCACCAATTTGCAATAGGTTTTTTACTGACATTTAGAAAATATTGCAAAATTTTTGCACAAATCTGTAATGGAAACCCGCCTACAGTCTCAAGTGAAAATAATCCACCCCCAACTCTCTATGATATTTTGATCCCTAAAAATGTTTAGAGACAGTAGATGTCAAGTAATGCATTTTGAGGTATCATTCACATAGGCATTATTTATGCACCAAAGTTTTGTTGTGAAAATATAATGAGTTTGACAGATTGCAATAGTCTTAGCAAGCACCACTAAATATCGATACTGTAGTTCAGGTAAATCAGTACATTAAGTCATGCACCTGTCCAGATTGACAGGTCAGAGCAACAAATGAAGGGAGTCATTTGTTTTGTAGGTTGGCACACATCTAACTGAAACACATGTATCTCTTTCAAGTGTTTTGACTGAGACTCTGAGAGGCTTTTTGCCTCCAAGTGGCTTGTGCAGACTGCTCCAAGTTTAAAGGGCTGAATAATTTAACCTGTGGGACTGCTGGACCTGCTGCTCCCCACACATTTTAGAGTTCGCAGGGCTTGTCAGTGAAGCATGCCGGCTCCCAGGGCGTTCGCCTGCAGTTAGCAGCTGCTACAGATGGTACACTCACTTTGTCATAGAGCTTCATGGCACTATGGCATCACAGGGCAATTAACAAGTCCCCCTTTCCAAGGATAGAGAACACTCATTTGGCAGCAGAAAGAAAATGAGAGAGGAGAAAAAACATGCATTGGGGGCATCTACACTTTTGAGTTGACCTCGATGTAACCTTTAGCATGCTATCTGTCTGCCTAGGTTTCAGGTCAAGCTAGCATAGATGCTAGAAGGTGCAAACTGTTCAGTAGATGACTCATGACTTTCATGTATCTGAGAAAGCACAACCACACTGCCTGTATGTTCTTCAGGGTCTGTTTCAACCTTCTCTATATGTATGGATTTTCTGACCAAGTAAACTTGCTTGGTAGCGCACCTTGTACAGCATTGCAAGTCCTGTAAAACCATACCTTAGTTTACCATACTATAGTGCATGATTTGCAGATTAATACATGTTCATGTTTGCATTACATTACCAGCTCCATATGCATGTTTTTTGCTCAGTACTTCACCTTGTACAGCATTGCACTTGTGATGCGAAACACTCGGGTATGAGTCCAGTGAAAAACAAATTTCAATAAAAGGCTTGTAAAAGCAAGCTAAAATGGCATGTTTGCATCAACAAATACATTTTTTATCATGTTTATTTTCATGAATAATATCAGTTAAGTTTAGGGTAGAGTTTAGAGTAGATAGTATGCCATTTTCAAACACGAGTGATAACAACCAATGTCATTACATTTTTGTCTGTCTAAAAGTAAAAAGTTCTGATTACATTCAATTTGATGTATGAAAATGGTGTGAAAACTGTCTATCTTGGATCTTACTTCAGCAGATGTATTCTTGAAATTATTAAACATACTTGCACTGTGTCGTTCAAACTCTGCTAATGTGTTAGCATTACTAGCAGTGCCTTTTCTTGAAGTTCAACTCTGTATCAATTTTATTATGATAGTTTATGATAGAAAACTATGAACGTAGATTATGATAGAAAAAATACATCAAAGATGTCTTGACAGCGCATGAATAAAAGACCATGAAGTGCTAGCTTTGCTAAATAAAGCTAATATAGATGTAGGTAGAAACCTACATTTTGCGTTGGCTGCCATAAATGTCTCTTCATAGTGACTGAGTGTGTTAAATTAATAATTCATATGATTTAAACAGTTTGGAACTCAAAAATGATCTTTTCATGTCCATTTCCCCACAAAGACAGCACTTCTTAAGCAAACCATACAGCACTGGTAGCATTTGGGAAGCAAGAGGGAGCTATGACAAAAGAAGATTAATAGGATTTAAAGACATATCATTCAGGTTGTTTATCCATGTGTTGTTTACCATGTCTATCAGTGGTAGGAAGATGACAAGGAGGGGGAAATTCCCCAGAGAAACCATATGATGGGGTACACTGACTAATTCATCTTCCTCCTCAGCCTGGAATACAGGCTAAACATACTCCCACGTAAACAAATCTTCCAGTCCTCTTGTAAATATGATTGCAAAAACGAACACACTAAATGAAATGCACATAAATATGCACCATATGAGAACCTGAGACCTGAGCCTACTGTTAAAGAAAAACATCCAAGGGTGTGTCTCCCAAAAGAAACTATGGTTGCAAGTTCTGGCATTACCAATAGAGTTCATTGGAACTTACCACCATAGTTAGCTAACGATACTTTTGGGAAACACACCCTTGGTTTCCTTGTCTCCCAGCTAGACCATACTGGTCTGTTGGCTGGTTTTAGAGTAATTTCAGGCTCTTCTCAGTTAGCCAGGCTAGGAGACCAACTGGCCCCTCAACGAAACCAGCTTGGCCAGGCTAGGAGACCAATTAAGATCACCTTAAACCAGCTAAAGCCATCAGACTTTTTTAATCAGTTGAGTAAATTGAAACCCTAGGAACCAACCCTGGCTCACTGAAAAAAGCGTGCATGTGGCAACATTTCTACAAAATAATATTACATTGCTTCTTGCACGTTTTGCAACACTTTCAAAGTGGAATGTCCAGTGAGTGGCGCTACTAGCATGTTCAGGTTTATCCAAAACAGATGAATGTGAATCTGGCAATGTTTTGTTACATTGGTTGTTGTACGTATCTTCGGAGATGGAATGTCTTGTGAGTGCCTCTAAATGGTTATCACTCTATCATGTTTGAAAATAATGTCCCACCTACCTAAACCCAACCCTAAATCTAACCATGAGATAAATATGCATTTGCTGAAGCAACTCTGCCATTTTTAGCTTCCTTCTACAAGTTTTTGAGCTGTTGTGTTGTGATTCATTTTTACACAACTCGTACCTGAGCACTCTTCATCGCAAGTGCATTGCTGTACCAGGTGTGCTACTGAGCAAGTTTACTTAATCAGAAAAACCATACATATGGAGCTGGTTATGTGATGCAAATGACAAATTGTCATATTTTACAAATCATGCTTTATGGTAAAAGTCAATGTCATTTCGAGGTCATAGTATTGTGTGAAGTGGAATAAAAGTTGTTGGTCTTTTACTGCCTCTAGTGTTTATGAAACTCAGTAACAACACACTGTCAATGTTTTGACAACATTAGCTTAGCATTGTGACTGCATTGCCTGATTTTTATTATTATTATTTATATTACTTTGCTTGCTTAATACATTGCCAAAAACAGGCTAAAAAGGATCTCCTGCTTTGAGCTGGAACCTTTATTTATAAAACAGAGTCATACAAAGTCCATAAATCACAGAAAGAAGATGAATATGGGAGCAGGGCTAAATTAAATGGTATTTAGCCCTGTGCAAAGAACAGTCATAGATCTGCAAAGCAGACCGATAACTTAAGAGGGACCGGCATCCCAGAAGCCTTAGAGCTCTCCACTACAAGAGGTCAAAACCCTTGATGATCTGCCTTAATACAAGGCCAAACGCCATAATAGTGCAAAAACTCATCAAATTATGCACCTTATGTTTTTTTTTCCACCTGATCCACGTGAATGGAGATATGAGACTGTATTCCTTTAGGACGGGAGGGGGTGGTTCAGTAAAAAGGCCTCTAAGCTGCTGTCACACTTCGCTTAATTATGATTAACGATGTACCTAGGAAGATATTCTCTCTCCGGTGAGTTTAAATTCTTAAATTCTTGTTAAGGGGATGTGTTTCAGGGGATGTTTCAACCCGGTGTAAAAGCTTGCAAATAAATGTGGGAATGTGCTGAGCACCCCTTCTGAAAGCATTCTGGTAATTTCCATGATTAATTAATTAATCAATCAAATGAAACTGACAATGTACTCAGTGGGTTTGGATAATACATTCAGGTCAACCAGTCCTATGAAGTGAGTAAGAACACTGACACTAAATAATACAGGGATTAATTAATAAAATTGACTGTATTTGTGTGACTTATTAAGCATCTTAAGTCACCTAGAAGTGCAGTTGCTTTTTATAAAGAAAAAACAAATAAGCCAGTGGCTTCTGTAGTCTGAATGGAAGCTGTACTGTAAGGCGAGGGGGGTCGTTTATAAATGCTGTTTATGATCTTGCCATGACAGCTGTGAAGGGCAGAGATGGCAGAGGATGCAGTCAGGGCTTATTTCCTCTAGGTCTGCATGCATTATGGGATTGTTAACGACTCCGCATCATAATGGAGAGGCTCGGCGCTGGGACTCAGTGTGATCAGTATAACTGACTGTTTAGTGGATTGTGTTTACATTTGCACTCAATGAAAATAATATGCATGAATGCAGCTATAATATAATACTGATTAGCATTATGCTCATTGTTGTGCATGCTAAACCTATTTATTTTCTTAACTTTTTTTGTAATCACATTTATATTTCTACTAAACATTTTTGTCTAATTTGGACACTCTTGTTTATACAATGGTAAGGATTTACAACAAGATTGTGAAAAGGTTAAGTAAAAAACGAACATCTAATAATTTTACAGCATTCATTTATTAATTTATATTATTTTTTAAATAATGATAATAATACTAATATATTCTAATATATTAAACATAAAAATTAATAATTTCTAATTTAACATTAATCAAAATTATTAAATATTATATATGAATTGTATTAAATATAACCTTATTAATATTCACTTTTATATTGTATTTTATTACATAATGATATTATTATTATTATTATTATTATTATTATTATTATATCCAGTAGTAACAATTTACAACTCTCAATTTACAGTTAGATTCATTTTGATCACAAAACTGAATAGTCTCTGCAATCCTCGCCTTCAAAAGAAAACCAGAACTCCTGCAACACTGCAGTTTAACCGTCAGCCTGATTGACACTATGAGAGGCCTTTATAAGTTCAGACAGTTTCTCTTCGGAGGTGAACAATGCAACCGCTGGAGCCCTGCTGTCAAGACATCTTCGTCCTTCCCCTCTCCCCTCTGCCATATGCTTTATAGCCAACAATAAAATATTTTAGTGCTAAATAAATTGGGATCACTTTGAATTGCCGGTCCTATATATGTCAACGAAGACATACTGTTATTTTTTAGCAACCGCGGGCCCATAGTTTATCATAACGCAAGCAGCGTGACTGCGGACCGGTACACATCATTGGCTTTCCTTGCTTAGTTAGATGGTGAAGGTCAGAGTTCCTTAGGCTTTTATGGCTGTTTAACTTTGGAGAATTATCACATGTGAAGAGACGTGCTGATTTACGGCTCAAAGAGAGGCTGGATGGAGACCACGGCGGGTTTAGAGGCTTCCGGACTGGAAATGCAACTCTATACACATCGACAGAAACCGTCATTAGTTGGTATTAATATTTAATAGGTTTATCTGTAAAACGCTTGGGCTGTTTTTGCAACCAAATAAGTAAAAAATGCCCCGATTGCGACTTTTGGGCCTGACACACTTTATTCGCCTCTAGTTATATAAAAAGCCCTCTTGATGGAGCTTGTGTAGGTATTTAAATCTATAAAAATGTTCTGCTGAAAATAGCAAGGTGACATTGAATCGCCATTTTGCTAATTGGGATTTTGCTGATTGGGCATATTTTGTGCTGATGGGCATCGCCTGGCTCTATTTTTGTACGCCGATCGTCCTGAGGCCTGTCAAACTTACGCTGGAAATGTAGAAACATGATGTACCAAAGGGAAATGTCTTACTAAGCAACCTATATGCGTATATAGCGATTCTGTAGGCATAATTACAAAGCGTTTGCGGAGTTATTCCCAAAATATCCCATTTTGCTGATCATAAAGGAAGTTTTACAAGGTGTGTAAGCTACAAAGTGAATAAATACATCACGGGGACTCGCCAAACAGAACGTAATTTAAGAAAAACACGATTTAATTATGGAAATGTTCAATTGGTTTGGTGCCAGGAATGTAAGTCTTTTAAGAAGCCTCCCACAGAACTCTCTCTTGTCGGCATAATCAACACAATCTGCATAATTTACATTAGTTGCTTAAAAATGCTATGCTCTATCTGAGTGAAAAAGTAAAGAAGTTTGTTTTTTCATGTTTGTGCCTATTAGCCACAAATTAATTAATCCGCTCTCCCAGAACCCAATTAGGCCACTAGCTATATTAATACATAACAGTTTTCCCAGTATGGAAATGAAGTACATGGGGAAGTGCTATTATTTTCACAAACATCTCCATATTTATGGTGGTGGATGCAAACAGGCTGGCGCGTGGGGTTTATTTCTTTGACTTTCTTAGTTTTTAGCAACACTTTTATTTGTAGAAGAAGAAGATACATTGGCTGCAAGTTCTCCATTCGGCCACAAGGGGGAGATTTGCTCTCTTTTACCCAGAATTTAAGCATCCCTGGCTTACCTCATACTTCAGAAATGCTTGAAATATATTCCAAAACTCTCTCCGTAATTATCAGGCGGTCTTTGAAGGGTAATATCAAACAGCCTGAACTCCGAGAGGAAGTTAAACTTAGCTGGATCCTTTTCTCCTTCCGGCTTAGCTCTCTCCTTTTCACTCATCCGCATTTTTCTCTCCATCCATCATGATGTTTTAAAATACTCCAGCTCTTTCTTTTGGGAATTGTTTGTTTTGTTGTTTGTAAACATGACGGAAGAGATGTGCTTTTCTAAAGCCGTATGTTAAAGAGGCACCCGAAGAAGAATATACACAAGGTTTCCATGGCTCCCATTGATATGCAAATGCCTTCATTTAAATATTTTTAAGAGGATCAGGTCAGATTACGCCAAAGTTTGACAGAGATAATTCGACGGCTTGTGTAACAGCTTTGTTCGCGAGGACGATCATTCATGGCACGTCAAACCACCTCAACGGCCCCTATATTTAATTAAGTTTACTTTGAGAAATGGAGCCTTATGAGAGTCCCCAGAATTGGGTGCACAATGAGGAAAGGATGGATGTAATCTTAGCAACACTGCACAAATGAGATCACATTGCTAATCTGTTTTAGTTTAGCCTTAAATCTTTAGCTGTAAGTGGATTAAAAGCATGTTTTTATTCCCAAAGAATGCCGTTCGCCGATCTTGTGTCGATTACGAGACGGGCCGCTTGATAAGCGTACAGTTTTTGATTGTTTCATTCTCATATTCGCTCTCCAACTTGCATTATGTGCAAACAAGGCATGGAGACCCCCTAGCATTCGGGACAAGCCGAGAGCACTTAAATATTTATGCCCGAGCCTCTAGAGGCCCGCTATTAGTTGCGAGATGTTTTACTTTCTCCGACTGTCACAGGACTCTGGCGGCCATTAACAGGGGTGACACAGACCCCTGGGTCAAACATTTTGAGGCGACAAAAGGCCCTGATGGAATCACTCGGCGAGACCCGAATTACTTCTGTGTCATTGCTGAACAATATTTCCCTCCGAAAGCATTCCTCCCTCTACTAATGCCGTGACACTTTCCGCTGCATATGGAAATGATTATTTGTATATTGCTCTAGGGGATGGAGATACCGAAGGGCTTCATGGACAATGTTGCCGTCGATGTCGGGCCCCGATGGGGAAGAGCCGCTACCCCTCCCCCTGTTTTGTTGCGCTTTGTGAAGCACGTTGATAAAAACAGGTTGTAAATAAAGACGGGGAGTTGGGGACAAATGCGTTAGGGTGGAGCGCTGAAGTTGGGAATCCAAACATACAAGACCTCACAGAGTTGGCGGGAAGCGCTAAGCAAAAGATGTTGCAGGCAGCCGTGCTGGAAAACATACACAAATGATGAAAAGTATTTGAGTTGCAATTGCGAAATAGTTTAGAAAGCAATTTTTTGGTGATGGGAAAGAGTTTTTTTTTTAGTTCCGGAAGTGAAAAAATGAAACGTTCAAACGTTAGAGTCCCGCCCCAAACTCACACCATTGGTTCAGCCAATGCTGTTTTGTTGTAGCAATATTTAAAAAAAAGTGTATATAATTTTGTACATAGTTTTAGAGAGAGAGAGAGAGAATAAAATAAAGATAAAATACTAAATTTAAAACTATTATACTATAAAATAATTAGATAATAATATTCTATATTATAAACATATTATACATTATATATTTAATACTATATTTTTAAAAACTTTATTATGAAAAGTAAAGAAAGAGTTAAAAACAATTTATATCAAAAACACTGTAATTAAACTTAACTGAACTAACTCATATTTTTTATACATTTGTTAGTATTTTTTCTGAATTTTCTAGTCTCATTATTATTTCCTTTATTTAGATAGTTAGTAAGTTAGTTAGTTTTTAATTTTAATAAAATACTGTCAAAATTGTATTTTAGGGCTGCCAGGTGTTTTGTAAAGGTTTCATGTTTTAGAATATACCATGTATACCAAAATACCAAAAATTTAAACCTAAATTAATTTGTGGCCATTTTATTTCATTTTTGTTAGTTTTGGACTGATGAAAATGCATCTTAGTTTAGATTAAGGTTTTTTTTCCAGTTTGGTAATTTTGTTTTATTATCTATGCTAAAAAATACTGTAATTAAACTTAACTAAACTAACTAATATATTATAACTAAAATGTTAATATTGGTTTATTTATGTATATATTTGTTAGTATTTTTCAGATTTTTCTAGTTTCATGTTTTATTTATTAAATTAGTTAGTTTTCAATTTTAATAAAATACTGCCAAAATTGTATTTTAGGGCTGCCGGGTGTTTTGTAAAGGTTTCATGTTTTAGAATATACCATGTATACCAGAATACCAAAAATGTAAACCAAAATTAATTTTTGGCAATTTCATTTTATTTTCATTAGTTTTTAATTCATGATAATATATCTTAGTTTAATTTGACCAGTTTTTACCAGTTATGTGAGTTTTAAGTTTTTTTTTAATTATGGAAAATGTTTTCGTTTTAATCTTCAATTATGATAACATTAATACTTCACTACAAAACTACAAAACTTCAATAGCTAGCTCGATCACATGATCACAACAGGATTCTCTTCGAGCTAAATTCGTAAAATCAACACACATCTTGACTTCATCTTATCTCTGATTCATCTGATTCGGACATCTCTCAACACGAGTGCTCATCCCATTTCATCCTTTGACCGAATATTTTAAAAACGGCAGCTTAACCGCAGGACGCTGAGGAGTGAAGAAGGCCTCGAGCACAATCGGACAAACAGCAAACAGTGTCCAAAAAGGGGCTAAAGCCCAGAACATGCACGCAGGCTTGAAATCCCCTCTCAAGCCTAAGTGGGTGGTCCTTTCACTGTAGGGTTGCTGAGTAGACGGCAGGCATTCGGAGGGAGGGCCGTGACGCCTCACTCTTCAAACCCACTGCTCACTAAGGCAGCTCATGCGGCCACAGAATGATATTCACGCTACGCTGGTTTTATTCTGAGTCCGAGCGCTGGCACCGGCCGATGAAATGACAGCCAGAGTTTGAGCCCCCTGAGGATTAAAATGATTCAAGAGAGAATGACTCGCGAAAAAGAGTGATTCACTGAGGAAAGGAGCATTTTCAAGGATTTGCTTTGAAACACAAACTAAACGTGCAACAGCAGACTGCTTGATAAACTGATGTGAATGGGATATAATGCCCATAAATGTGCTCAGAAATAAAAAAAAGTGCACGAATCAAATAATAATGCAGCGATACGCAGCCATCTTTTGTGAAATCCGACAAAATATTCCTACTCCCGTCAACCTAGATCCATTATAAGGCTGTAACATGGATGAGTAACCCGGTATAAGACAGATTTACAACACACTGTCACACTCAGCAGACCTTGCCATGACAAATAAAAGTATTTAAAAGAAGGCGGCAGAAAAGAGGTGAGAGAAGATTGACAGCTCACAGTTCTGTGGCAGTGTGAGCACAGCTCGGCTTTGCAATGCAAGACGTGAGGCGAGGTTGAAGTTCAAACAAATCTTGATCTACTGCCGAGGTGAGAGGGAAAAAAATTGACTTTCGTAAGACACAAAGATAAATTTTACAAATGCAACTCTTGCACTTTATAACACCTGCTGTCTCCGAGAGCAATTATGGGGAAAATGTGCAGTTTTTATATTAGTTTGTGTTGGTTGAAGATCATTAACACTTATTAACCATATTGAGGGCTTTGTTTATAAGATCAATATATCATTTCTGGACCATTAGTGCAACTAGGCATAATGTTTTTGAACAGGTTTCTCACCGTCTTCCATTGTTGGGGCAAACATATCAGAAATTGTGACATTAGTTGAGCCAAAGCTGCTTTGTCATTGCAATGTTTTGATATTTTGTCAATGTAAAGATCTTATTTATAGTTGTCTCTGTATATTAAACTGGGATATGAGATATTATTTGAACATTTAAATTAATATAAAAAATTTATGCTTTTTCTCATATTTTTGGTCATTAAAAATTACTTCAGTGAGATCTTTAAAGCTAACTATGGACCATTAGCATCCCAAACTCACGCCATTGGTTGAGCCAGTGCTGCTCCATTGGCACAATATTTTGATATGTTGTCAAATTATTTAAACTTTTTGGGGAAATAAAACTATAACCTATTATTTTTAGTTGAATATTAAGCTGGGATAAGATATTTTATTAGTAACAAAAAATCACACAAAATAAAATTCAACACTGTTTTTCATTCAAAAATTTTGGTCAAAAGTTAATAACAATTTACTTCAGTGCGATCTTTAAAGCTAATGTGCCATTCCCGGACCATTAGCATTACAAAATATGACCGTTTTCAAACAGGTTTCCCGTCATTTGCTAGTGCTTAGTCCCGCCCCAATCTCATTGGTTCAGCCAATGCTGCTTTGTTGGCACAATATTTTGTCAGATTGTTTAAAATTTTGGGGAAGTAAACCTATAAATGTCTTGTTGTTAGTCATATATGTATATTAAGCTGGGACTGAAGATATTATTTGAGAATTAAATTAATGTAAGAACTAACTTTAAGAAAAAAAAAACACTTTTTAGTTATATTTTCGGTCAAAGATCATTAGCACTGTACTTCAATGAGATCTTTAAAGCTAATTTGACATTTCCGGACCATTAGCATTACAAAATATAACAGTTTTCAAATAGGTTCAACCAGATAGTCCCTCCCCAAACTCGTTGTTTGTGCCAGTGCCGCTTCGTTGGTGCAAAATGTTTATATTTTGTCAGATTTTTTACATTTTTGGGGGAAAAAAACCTATAAATGTCTTACTTCTAGTCATCTCTGTATATTAAACTGGGATAGAAGATATCACATTTACATCAAAAAATTACACGCTTCACCTTTAAGAAAAAATGTCAACACTGTTTTTTTATGTTATATTTTTGGTCAATGATTTTTTTTTTTTTTTAAACCAAAATGAGAGCTTTGTTTAAAAGAGCAATACATAATTTCAGGACCATCAGTGTCACCAAACATGATGATTTCACCATTGTTTGGAAAAAAACAGATATTCCTGCTCCAAACTCATGCCATTGGCTAACGCTGCTTTGTCTGCACAATATTATGATATTTGTTATGATATGTCAGGTTATTTAAAGTTTTTTGTGAAATAAACCTATAAATGCTTTACTTTAGTTGTCTCTGCTGGGGTAATGAGATATTATTTTAACATGAAAAGTGACACCTTCCCCTTTAAAAAATGTCAACACTGTTTTTTTACTGTTATATATTTGGTCAAAGGTTTTTTTAACTACAATCAGAGCTCTGTTTAAAGGTATAGTACATAATTTCAGGACAGTTAACATCACCAAACGTGTCTTCCATTATTCAGAAAAAACAGATAGTCCCGCCCCCAAACTCATGCCATTGGCTAACGCTGCTCTGTCTGCACAATAATATGATATTATGTCAGGTGATTTAAAGTTTTTGGGGAAATAAACCTATAAATGTTTCACTTTAGTTGTCTCTGTATATTAAAGCTGGGCTAATGAGATATTGTTTTAACAAAAAAAATAAAAAATTACACCTTCCCCTTTAAAAAAATGTCAACACGTTTTTTACTGTTATATATTTGGTCAAAGGTTTTTTTTTTTTGTTTTTTTTTTAACCTACAATCAGAGCTCTGTTTAAATGTACAGTACATAATTAGCATCACCAAACGTGCCAAACTAGTTTTCATCTGTCTTACATTATTCAGAAAATCAGATAGTCCCACCCCCAAACTCATGCCATTGGTTGTGCCAGTGCTGCTTTTGATCAGATTATTTAACTTTTTGGGGGGCATAAAACTATAAATATTTTACTTTTAGTTGTTTCTTCATTAAGCTGGGATAGGAGTTACTATTTAAAAAAAATTAAAAAGAAATGACTCACTTCCCCTTTAAGAAAAAACATCAACATAGTTTTATTTACAGTTATAGTTTTCTAAGTTTTGTTAGAAATAGTTTTATTTACAGTTATAGTTTTGGTCAAAGATCATTAACACTTCAGCACAATGAGAGCTTTGTTTAAAGCTAATTGCTAACTGCAATTACTAGGTATAATGTAGCGATCGGTGTGCCAAAGCTCGATAGCTGTTTTATTTAGAGAACAGCTCAAGACCCCTTCAAAACGCCACAGCATCCGAATGAGGGAATAATGGGCGTCCAGCACCTACCCGCAAAGCACATTAGAACTGTTTAAGTTGTCTCCCACAAAGTCACACATTTCAATTATTTCAAAGCGCTCGCCAATTAAAAGCTGCAAACGCGCCTTTTTGAATGCAAACTAACACAATTAAAAGTGTTTCAGGAGTGTATTAGAGGAATCAGTTCTGAATTAGTTCTCTGAATACACAAGCCCCCCTCCGTTCTCATCTCCCGGGCCTTTCACTCTCTCAGAAGGACAGAAGCAGAGAGCTCTTTTTGAAGTCCAAGGAGGTTCCTTTCTTTCGGCTTTCCCTCTCTTTTTCCCTCGCCCTATCCTTCAGAGGGAAAGAAGATTGAGTCAGCCTAATCTGCTACTTGTACATTTGAATGTGTGGTGAGAGGAGATGATCCCGGTCGCCTGATAATGGCCCAGGTGCAAAGACACTGGCCGTGGCTAACTCGTTCTCGGCGGGGGCCGTATATCACAGAGGGGCAGCCCACCCTTTGAAGATGCATGCCTGCTTTCAGGAGCTGATTTGTGGCCTGCGGAGGCCAGCGCTTTACAGCCCCACCAGAGAAGAGCTCAAAAGAGTGAGCGGCCCCCCTCGCGGGGACACGGTGTTGCTCGAGAGCCCTTCTTCGCTCGGTCGCCGTCCCGTCTGTGATGGGGCAGAGGATGGAGTTAAACTTTCCAGGGTGAACTCTCAGGTTTAGCTGCCACTTTTTTCCATTTCTAGACGTCCACTTGCCCCATGATGCAACCATTGGCTTTGTTTGCGGAAGTCATTGACAGGCCCAAGAGAGGTGACTTTGTTTGACTTTGGTGACCCGGGTGACAAAACAACAGAGCCCTCTCTCTCTTTCTCTCTCCCACTGTGCTCCAGTGATTTAGTGAAAGTATTTGTCCTCTGCAGTGCCACCTAATGAAGCCAAAGAAAAGAAATTAGCAGAGTGTTGCATAGGCCCCACTGACGGCGTCATTAAAGTGGCCCGGTACAGGCTTACCCGCACTGGCTCCCACATTCCTCTGTTTGTTATTGAGATGGTTATTTACATTGGCCGGACGAAGAGCTAGCTGGCCAATGGACAGGAGGCAGAGCTGCACCATACTTACTTGGCTGGGTGACAACTGGAAAGTCTTGTGTGTAAAGTTTTGGCTCGCTCCGTAGCCACTTTATGAAAATGTTCAACAGTTCTTGCATCGTAACCATAGTTTAATGGCGGAATTTGTAGTAAGACCAGACTAACCAAATGTAAACAGTGGATTTGATGATGGCTTCAGTATAGCAGACTATGGGATTTGTTATAAAAGTTAGTCATAATAATGAAAATATTTGCTTTTCGTCAACAACTTATACAGTTTGTATTCATACATAAATATCTGCTGTGTGTGAGTGTGATTGTATATATATATTTAGATTTATATTTATTTAAATATTTATTTTTGTTTAAATATATATTTAAATAAATAAATATAAATGATTTATTATTATTATTGTTGTTGTTGTTGTTAATTTTAATTAACTTACTTATTTTTGTTAAAAGTTGTTTTTATGTTGTTTAAATAAACAAACAAACAAATGCCGGTCACATCCCTCAATATACATGTACAGTTCTGTAATAACCAAACAAACAAACAAACAAACAAAAATAAATAAATAAATAAATAAATAAATAAATAAATAAATAAAGGCTGGTCACATCCCTCGATATATAGTTCTGTAATAAACATTTTTAAATTATTAATATTAGTAGTAGTAGTAGTAGTAGTAGTAATAATAATAATAATAATAATAATAATAATAATAATAATAATAATAATAATAATAATTTTAATCAAACAAACAAAGGCTGGTCACATCTTTTGATTTATATAGTACTTAATAGTGATTTATATAGTACTTTATAGTACTTAATATGTTTGAGTGCATTTTTTATTATTTTGATTATTAATTTGTTTTATTATTGTATATACAGTTGTATAGTATAGTTTAATAAACAAACAAACATATCAACAACAATAACAATAACAAACAAATGAATACATAAAATATTATTGTATGTCATATAATATACATTTTATACAGGAATACAGCTCCTATTTCAGTATCATAAATATAAAACAAATATGGAATATTGCTAAATTATTATTTTGTTTTAAAATGCATTTGTTATTGTTTATTATAAGTATTTAATTTAATATGACTTAAATGCTTGAATTGCCTAAATAAAGTATCAATCTACAAAATTTCTGCTATATAACCATAGTTACTACACTTAGTGTTACTATAGTAAAACCACGGTAAATTTCCAAAAGGGTCTACCTAGGAAAGGCAAAATACTCAACACATTTGAAATGTTATTTACAAAAGGCTCATCAACCTTCTTCATTGTTACATTACAGCTGTCAGATTCTGGATCAACATAAAAGCTCAGTTTCAACCAATACCCAAACAACCAACATACTTTGTGTCAATGAGTCATCTTTGAAGAAAACTGTGACCGACCAGTCATCCAATCAATCCATTTCTAAACAAGAACTGTGAGTTATGCTTCACCCTGAGGTAATGCTCTGAACTGAATGTGCAGAAACTTGTATTTATGTAAATTACATGAAGAAGAGTGGTAAGTGTGACCCCTTTGACTTTTGAAGATCTGATCAGTTTCACAAGTTGGGAAACAGCCTGAAACAGAAGCCAAAATGAGTATCCACCAACTCCAGATAAGTTATTCATGCATTAATACGGATGAGGTCCGCATAAAGTTAATTGCTTCCGGAAATGCATTTCTCCTTTTAATGGTTTATTAAAAACTATACGCCTTTTCTTAATTTCATCATATTTCATCATTCGATGCATTTGCAAATTAATTAAAACGACCTACATTCTTCTTACAATTGGGCAAGGAAAACGCTCCTTGGAGAACTTTGTGACTTTGGGATTGCGTTGGCAGCAGATCATCGCTGTTGACTTCGGGAATGCGCCATTTCTTGTTTATTAAAGCTTCATTAGCATCTACATGTGTAAACAGATACTGTAACTAACACACATTACCTGGAGGCTCATGGTCATGAGAAAAATATAAAAAATTCAAGAATGCAAAATGTGTTTTATATATGCATAGACCTGTTATTTTATTATTTTCAGTGTTATTTTTACTAGCTGTTCTTTGAATAGCTCAAAGTTCGCAATAACTTTAATATGCACTCTAACTTAGGGTGTAATCTTAAAAATAGCTTCAACCAAACCATTTTCTTGAACATAAACACTTTAATTTCACTTAAAATGGAGTCAATACAAGTTCAGTTGACCACAGATTACATTTCGAAAAAGTTCAAACATTAATTGACAAAGCTGATAACAACAAAAATTCATTTTGACTCGTTCCTTGAAAAAGCAAATACAATGAGGCACTTACAATGGAAGTGAATGGGACAAAAAGCAGAAAAGAAGCTTATAATTTTATAAAAGCCCTTATATTCATTGTTATGTTAAAACTTGTGTAATATTTGAGCTGTAAAATGTGTAAATAATTATGTTTGACCCTGGACCACAAAACCAGTCTTAAGTTGCATGGGTATATTTGTAGCAATAGCCAAAAATACATTGTACGGGTCAAAATTACAGATTTTTCTTTTATGCCAAAAATCATTAGGATATTAAGTGAAGATTATGTTCCATGAAGATATTTTGTAAATTTCCTATCGTAAATATATCAAAACTTAATTTTTGATTAGAAATATGCATTGCTAAGAACATTTGGACAACTTTAAAGGCGATTTTCTCAATATATAGATTTTTTTGCACCCTCAGTTATATAAAATAAATATAAATATATAGGCCAAATATTGTCCTATCCTAACAAACAATGGAAAGCTTATTTATTCAGCTTTCAGATGATGTATAAATCTCAATTTCAAAAAACTGACCCTTATGACTGGTTTTGTGGTCCAAGGTCACATTTTTACACTCATTTTGAGGTTTTGTGGTTTATGGCATTGGGTTGTCATGGCGACAAAGTTGTAAACCTATATATAACTACACAGAAAAAGGTTAGTAAAAGATTTTTTCACATTAAAATCATGTTAACATGCATATTGTTCAAATCTCGTGGTTATACTATTGAATCAAAGAGTATTTTAATGTTTATTGAAGTAGAAATTGTTGTAGAAACTAATTTTCACTCAGAAATTTGCTAGTAAACTTCGCAAACAAAGAAATGGTAAGTAACAATGAATAAAACATGACATTTTGAAGTAGAAGTAGTCTGAGTATTTTCTTGTAATACATACTCCAATAATCCAATACAACTCAGAAAAATCATGTTTTACAGTGTATTGGCCTCCATTGTAAGTGCATTACAGTAACCAAGATTATTGCTTTTTTTTAAAAAAAGAAGGAACAAGTGTAAATTAATTGGAGTGGAAATCAACATGCCATCACAAATTTTGCCATTTGAGTTTAACTACAATATTCCTTTAGCTTCAAAACATTGCAGAGCTCAGTTGTCCATTCCAGGACAAGCCGTTTTCCCAGAGGAACCGGTTTCCGTGTATTACACATGCCACTGATCCAAGGCCAGCCGCTGACTTCCACAGAATCGGAATTAATTACTCGCTTCGCACGGGAAGCGGGGTTGAGAGTGGAGATCTTTAGAAGTCTGGTCTTTCTTTCCAAACTGCCCCATGGACTTGCAGATGGTTTCGGTGAGTGACTCTTTCCCGTGGAGAGTAATCTCACCGGGGACTCTGTCGCAGCGCTAGGCTGCACCAATACAGTCTCCATTCGTAGACGTTTCAAAACAGCCATGGGGGAGGTTGGTGACTTAACATAAATTAGACCACCAGGGAATGTAGAGATCTTGCTCTGAAGAAGGGTAATATTGAGAGAAAATGCGACACTCGGAAAGCATTCGGATCTGGTCTATGTGGACAGGATGTTATGAGGAAGGTCATGGGTTCGATTCCTGGGGATAAAAGTGTCTGATAAGAGAATACATGTAAATGGGTCAATGACAAATGAAAGGAAAAATATTTTAAAAATCTAGTTTAAAACACACAAGTACTTAGAAATTAAATTCATGTTTGTTTTTTAACATTTTTATACCATCAAGAAACCATAACATTTAATAACTGTAAAAATGTCATGTGGTAAACAGTAATATATTTTCCTTACATCTTGAATACATGTTTGTATATGTATCTTTTTTATTATTAATTGAAAAAAGTTTTTTTAGTTTTTATGTGTTTCATAAACACATAATCCTTTCTGGATCACAATCCGCCATCAAAATGATACATTTAATTATTCTAGCTGCTGTGAGAAAAGGCTATAAACGATCGCCACCTGCAGGATCCTCACATGCGATAGCCTAGTAGCCGGGACAACTTCTTTATGTTTACAGACGTGACATAATGACACAGTTCCATGCTTGAATTTCCCGCGAAAACCTACCCGTACCACTCAAATTAGAAAACATTATTATAAGCTAACCGTTGTGAATCGGGCTAAAGTAAGGTGATAGTTTTGAACACTGGCTGGTTATGTACTTGCTCAAATATTGATTTCGGATCATTTTTAACCCAAAAAAGTTACGGACTGCAGCTTTAAATATGTCTATATAGTTTTTATTATTTTATTTTGATTTGAGTTTTAGTTATTTTAGCGTATTAAAGTTAAACTAAATTACAAAGAGAAATGTTGCATTGGCAACTTGCTAAAAAAAAAAAAAAGTGTACGTTTTTTTAAATATTTTATTTTATTTTAAGTAACGAAAATAATTATGGTTTTATTAGAGTTTCCGTTTTAGTCTTAGTTAACTATAATAACTCTGGTCGACCCCAACCACTAAAAATATTTTCTCTTTGTGTAACCTCATGAAATCAGCTTGATTTTAGTAATTTTTAATTAAACTGATCATTCACTTTGATATTACCAAACTAAGTATATTCTAGCAATGCCAAGGTCACAGGTTCGAGCCCCAGGTAATGCACATACTGATCAAAATGTAAGCTTGAAATAAGTTGTCTACCAAATGCTAGTTTTCTCAATAGCTATATCAGACCAGACGAAACACTTCAGAATATTGTTAAAATGATTTAATTTCAGTAGTTCATCCACAGCTGGTCTCACTGTACCATATTTCTATGCTGCCCATGAACAGATGCGATTCTTCTGTCACCTAAAGACAGGATTAACGACGCTGTGTTTGTTATTTTGTTTGTTTGTTAATAGCTGGACCTTGGCCGTGTTTGCTGTGAGGCACTGATGAGAGTCGCTGACTCTGAAGAGGACACTTCAAGTGTGATTAACAGTGGAGGAACGCGGAGAGCTGCGGCGGCTGCTAATTAACCCTGCATTGTGCTTGGCCGACAAAGAGACAAAAGAACAAAGTCGAATTTGAATGCGGCAGATTATCACGATAACAAAAGACAAAGTAGTAGATCGTGCTCTGGACGGGGAATTTTCACACTGATCGTCACAACATGGGACTGGATCAAAGACCGATGGAGTTACATTAGCGGGACAATGGGGCCTTGTTATTCGACAACAAGAGGCATCCATCTGCATGTCACAGGGGCCCGTTTTAGTCAACTATCAGCTTCCTCTGCTGTTCAATAAAGTGTGGTAGATTTCAAATGTACAACGATGGAGCCCAGGGGCTGATGGATGTTTCTTAGCAGTTGATGGATCTCATATTGTATGTTTCCACAGTGGTTTCAACTGGTTTTGCTTCAAGGCCCAGATCAAGTGGTGACAGTTTATTGTACAAATGTAACAAAAAATTATAAATATTACCACAAACTGCTAGCTAAGTAGAAAAATTAACAATTTTTTAAATGGCATTATTTGACTATATAATGAAAGTCAATGGGGTCCAAAACAACATTTGATTAAATGGACAAAAAAAAACAAAAACAGTTGAAACATTCTTCTGTTTCACAGGAGAAAGAAAGTCATATAGGTTTATAACAACATGAGGGTGAGTAAATGATTAATTATTTTTGGATTAAGTGTGTTTTTAACAAAAATGTTCAGATAAAAATCATACTTGTTTTAAAACCCGACAATGCAAGAAAAGCATGTTGAGATTGAAATTATCAGGTTTTTCTTTGGTTTTGATGTTGAAATACAAACAGACATAAAAAAAAATGGTAGAAAAAGTAGTTCACATGAACAACAAAATCAGGATAATGTACAAAAATCTAGATGTGCCAGTATTTTTGTTCTTAAACTGTGACTTTTATCTAACAAAAACACACATTTTAAGCCTTATATTATAAAGTTAGAGACTAACTCTATCCTAAACTAATTTCAGAAAAGAATACATGAAAAGTTCTCAACTGTACAGTCGCGAAAGATAAGGAAAAAATAATGCTAAATGCTAATGCTAACATGGACAGATTGCATGATATGCCATTATCTGCGAAAATCATGATCAAGACCAAACAAGTTTATGTTTTATATATATACGGCTTAAAACTTGTGTTTTTGTTAGGTAAAAGTCACAGTTTAAGAACAAAAATATTGGCTAATCTACATTTTTGCACATTATCCTGATTTTGTTCTTCACGTGAACTACTTTTTCTACAATTTTTTATGTCTGTTTGTATTTCAACATCAAAACCAAAGAAAAACCTGATCATTTCAATCTCAAAATGGTTTTCTTGCATTATTGGGTTTTAAAATAAGTATGATTTTTATCTGAACAACCTTTTCCATCCAGCAATTACCAGTGACTTCCTATGTGTGTAATGATTCGTTAGGGCCCAGTTGGTGCCGTGACCCGGTACAAAAAAGAAGAGAAATACCATGAGAGAAAAAGGATATGGAGACAGCTGCCGTCAAAGCACACTTTCCAGCCACGGTACTCCTCCAAAACACCCCCCCCCCACCTGATCCCCCCGTAGTGGGCCCCCCCTCTCACCCCTGGACGTAGCCCTCAGCTCTCCCAGCCTCCCTCCCGCACCTATGCTGCCCTGCCGGCCTTTGAAGTGGCGGCGCGGTGTGTGAGTTACCACGGCACAATCACAGATAAGATAAATGGTGATAGATTAGCTTGTCGCAGCAGGGGAAATAGCAAGGATACTAAAAAATCCACAGAGGCTGTTACTGTCCTAACATATTTAACGCCTTACAGCGAAGACACTTCAGCACCCAAACACCCGAGTGCCAAATCTGCTAGCGCCCATCATTAAAAGGAGATGTTTACGTTTGCGGTTAAATGAGCTCTGACAGAGAGAGAGGGGGAGAAGTAGGGAATGAGAGTTAAGTTATACCAGACATATATTACTATTATTATTATTATTATTATTATTATTATTATTATTATTATTATTATTTTATATTATAATATATTACATTTTAACCAGGATTTCTCTCTCCCTAAATATTATTATTTTACATTATATTATATTTTATAATTTAGTATTATTATTTAATTATTATTTACATATTTTTTTCATAATTCCATTGAAATATATACATTTCTAGTCTATATATTCTAGTCTATTCTGGTCTAGAATATGTATTCTAGTCTATTCTAGTCTATTTTTGGTCTATAATATTTACATATACTTACATAATATGTAATATACATAATATAATGATATCTTAATTTATTCATAAATTAAAGATAAGTGTATAAATATTTTTTTTGAAAGATTTATATATCTATAGATATTGTATAATATCCATAGATATATAGTCTACAGAATATCAAATTACCAGTATCATTTAAATATGCTCATAATTATTCTGGTTTACATCAGTACATCGACAAATCTAGGAGTGTGTAAGATTTACCAGTAATTTTAATATTTTCCAAAAATTCAGAAAGGTTTTCCAGATGTAACATATAATGAATAATTAATGAATGAATTAATGTAAATATTACAGACATATCACCAATTTAGGCCCATAATTTAAAATCTCAATGTTATATTTAAAGTATATTGTTGCCTTTTTAAATGCTTTTAATTTTTTTTTTAAGTATTATATCATATAATCAAAACCAAAAATCCCAGTATCATAATTTTTTTAATTGCTGTGTGGTAAACAAGCAAAGACACGAAATCCACATCTGTGCTCCCAAGACCAATAAATGTTTCTCATAAATGTCAAGTTGTCACATGAATATGAAGTTTTTAAATTAATTTATTTATTGTAGTTTTATACAGTCTGCTGAAAAAACTGCTTTCGTACATGTTTATTAATTAATTTTGTGTTTCATAATTGTTCAACTGTTTACATTTTTCTTAAGACAGTATTGTACAAAATGACAAAATAAAGACAGCAATTAAAACACCCTATATCAAAGAGGTTAGAACCCAACTATACCTAAATTATTACACTAAAGCAAGCTCACTGCACAGACATGCTGGGTTTCATAACTGCAATAACCTGGAGTCTTGCCAAATGGCTATTGTCCTCCAAAACAAACAGCGCTGAACAACAATAAACGCCACAGCCAAGCCCCCCGCACATTCACTCTCCAATTTGCGTCAAAACCAAAATTTAACATTGTGGGCTGTTGGCCAGAATCAGCCGAGATGGAATAATATTTGGAGAATGCATGGGGAAAAACACTCAGGCTTCTGATTGGTGGCGTGGAATGCTGAGGCCCAGACTGACAGAGCCGAAGCCTGAAGCGTGATGAATAGGAGGAGGAAAAACTCATGCTGGGCTCTGTCTGAACCTGCGCAGCCCTGCAGAGTCTGGAGGCTTCGGCGTGTCTTCACTCAGTGATGGAGGCTTGGCTTTTTGTTAGATGTTTGAAGTGTCAGAACATATGTTAATTTATGGGTTCTCTTACTGAGCATGGGAACAACAACTGGGGATTCAAATTGGAGTCCTGCAGCAAACTCTTCCTACTAATATTGCAACATTTCACAGAGGATATAATTAATATCATCGTGAGGTGACACGCTGTGATAAATTAGGTCCAAAGCAGTGAATTCAAACAAATGTGCTTTGAGACTGCTGTTCGGTTGACCTCGTGAACTGGTAAGACAGGACAGCCTCCGCTCAGGTGAAAGTAGAGACCTTTAAAAACTAAGATCCTGGCTAATGGTTCCTGATATCACCTTCCTGAGACAATACACATCCTTATCTTGAATAACAATTAGGAACTCTTTTACTGCCCCTGCTATGCTAAGTTAGCCCCATTAACACTAACAGGCAGGAAACGCGTTTAACATCTTAATAAGTTAAGAGACCATGTGCAACTGAATGGAGGAAACTCAAGATAATGTCTATTGTAATCCTAAATCATGAGGGGGAAAAAAACTAATATGTAATTAATCAATATGAAACAAACATATCTGACCACTAAATGCTGCCAATGACCAGTCAGAAGCATATATAATATAATATAATATAATATATGTAGGTTAATATCTGTAAAATCTCTTAGAATTATATTACACATTATAAAATTAGCTAAAAATTGTTTTAAATTTTTGTAGTGTAAATTATATTAATTTTGCATGTATTATTCTTCAGGAACCTAGCTTAAATCAGAATCAATGTGTTTCTGAGTTCTTTTATATCATATTTTCTTCAGCTGCATTATAAATATTTACTTTTCTTTCTAATTCTATAGAAATCTGGTTCTTCCCCACATTCAGCTCTTAGCCGCAGCAGTGTAGAAAATGTGAGACGCCTCCCACTGACATAATTTGTTTCACAGTTACTGCCCACCAGCATGAATCAGATGTTGACATTCTAATTTCATGCACACATGGGTGTTCAACCCCAACCCCACTGTCTCTGGTGTCCATCGTACCTGGAAACAAGCGTCTGAGACCAGCCTGACCCCAACCGGAGGGGTCCACTGACTCTCTGAAGCTTGTGCTATAATGAGATTATTTGTATGAACCGAACATAAAGATATATAGCTGTGACATCAGAAGCACCTGTTACCAAATCTGACATGTAACTGACCAAAATGTATTTATTTATTTATTATGCAATTTTATTCATTTGTTCTGTTCTCTAATGACGCAATTTATTTATTCATTTTTATTTATTTATTTATTTATTAGTTTATAACCCTTTCAGTTATGCCTCCTAATACCGCCACTAACAATAGGT
The DNA here is from genome assembly GCA_039654775.1 of Spinibarbus caldwelli. Classification (NCBI taxonomy): domain Eukaryota; kingdom Metazoa; phylum Chordata; class Actinopteri; order Cypriniformes; family Cyprinidae; genus Spinibarbus; species Spinibarbus caldwelli. Next base: position 16,115,291 of record CM077265.1, on the reverse strand, counting down.
CAGGCCTACCTCATTCAAAGCAGTCTTTTTTGCTAAGCATGCACGGAGTGTATAAATATATTTGTTTATTGTGGTTGTTTTTAGTAAAAATCAACGTGTGGCTGCAAAGTAGAAAGAAAAATAGCCATCAGCAAAGCATAAACACACATCCGTTTCTCCTTCAGCAGTGCTGTTTGTCACATTTGCAGAGTAAACTGGATGCAACTTTTGCTTAGCGTCGATTATTTTTTGCGCTTTTACAAACAGCATTTTGACAGCCCATAATATGAGTAGAAACATGTGGAGTGCGGAGCTGAACCAAAATCTGGCCTCATTCTGTCAGTACAGACCTTCAGAGAACTCCAGGTATAACTATTGCAGATTAGATTTAGTGTTAATGAATTTTACTTAAATAAGTAATATACAGGTTGCTTCCGTTACCAGTATGTATGAAGAAGTCACAACCAAACATGATTTTGATTTTTTTAAAATTTAACCCTTTAGGATATTATTGGTTTAGCGAATTGTTTAACGCTAAACCGTCCATGATATCTGACACAACAACACCGTGTTTATGAGTTACCTTGTTGGTGAAGAAGTTACAATCAGACCTGTTTTGATTTACATCTTGTCAGTTTTCCTAAATTTAACCCTTTGGGATAGTTTAGCGAATTGTTTAACGCTAAACTGTCCATGATATCTGACACAACAACACCGTGTTTATGAGTTACGGTTGTTGGTGAAGAAGTTACAATCAGACCTGTTTTGATTTACATCTTGTCAGTTTTCCCAAATTTAACTCTTTGGGATAGTTTAGCGAATTGTTTAACGCTAAACCGTCCATGATATCTGACTCAACAACACCGTGTTTATGAGTTACCTTGTTGGTGAAGAAGTTACAATCAGACCTGTTTTGATTTACATCTTGTCAGTCTTCCCAGATTTAACCCTTTGGGATAGTTTAGCGAATTGTTTAACGCTAAACCGTCCATGATATCTGACTCAACAACACCGTGTTTATGAGTTACCGTTGTTGGTGAAGAAGTTACAATCAGACCTGTTTTGATTTACATCTTGTCAGTTTTCCCAAATTTAACCCTTTGGGATAGTTTAGCGAATTGTTTAACGCTAAACCGTCCATGATATCTGACTCAACAACACCGTGTTTATGAGTTACCTTGTTGGTGAAGAAGTTACAATCAGACCTGTTTTGATTTACATCTTGTCAGTCTTCCCAGATTTAACCCTTTGGGATAGTTTAGCGAATTGTTTAACGCTAAACCGTCCATGATATCTGACTCAACAACACCGTGTTTATGAGTTACCTTGTTGGTGAAGAAGTTACAATCAGACCTGTTTTGATTTACATCTTGTCAGTCTTCCCAGATTTAACCCTTTGGGATAGTTTAGCGAATTGTTTAACGCTAAACCGTCCATGATATCTGACTCAACAACACCGTGTTTATGAGTTACCGTTGTTGGTGAAGAAGTTACAATCAGACCTGTTTTGATTTACATCTTGTCAGTTTTCCCAAATTTAACCCTTTGGGATAGTTTAGCGAATTGTTTAACGCTAAACCGTCCATGATATCTGACTCAACAACACCGTGTTTATGAGTTACCATTGTTGGTGAAGAAGTTACAATCAGACCTGTTTTGATTTACATCTTGTCAGTTTTCCCAAATTTAACCCTTTGGGATAGTTTAGCGAATTGTTTAACGCTAAACCGTCCATGATATCTGACACAACAACACCGTGTTTATGAGTTACTTTGTTGGTGAAGAAGTTACAATCAGACCTGTTTTGATTTACATCTTGTCAGTTTTCCCAAATTTAACCCTTTGGGATAGTTTAGCGAATTGTTTAACGCTAAACCGTCCATGATATCTGACACAACAACACCGTGTTTATGAGTTACTTTGTTGGTGAAGAAGTTACAATCAGACCTGTTTTGATTTACATCTTGTCAGTTTTCCCAAATTTAACCCTTTGGGATAGTTTAGCGAATTGTTTAACGCTAAATCGTCCATGATATCTGACACAACAACACCGTGTTTATGAGTTACGGTTGTTGGTGAAGAAGTTACAATCAGACCTGTTTTGATTTACGTCTTGTCAGTTTTCCCAAATCTAACCCTTTGGGATACGTTGGTTTAGCGAACTGTTTGGCGCTATTTGCCCTCAGACCATTAATGATAGGCTACACAACAACAACATGTTTGTTGATGAAGAAGTTACAGCCAGACCTGTTTTGATTCACACCCTGTCAGTTAATCCTCTGTGATATAAAATGATTGGTTTAGCGAACTGTTTGACGCAATTTGCCTTCAAACCATCGATATCTGTCACAACACCTCCGTGTTTACGTTACCTTTGCTGACTGAGTCCAAGTTCACCTCTCATCCTGCAAAACAAATGAAGTCATTCGAGTTCAGCAAAAGCCAAGAATCAACCAAAGTTCTGTCAAACGGATTTGACTTATTGCTCGACAATAAACAGCCGTCCACTGTCCATTTCATCTCTCTCCGCTGGAGGTTAAGTCGAGTTTATTACCGACGTCTCGGCCGGCGTGCATTAAGCAAATCATAAATTATGCATGCTAATTACCTTGGGCTCCCACTGTAATGAATTCTTTTAATTAAACTACCACATTGTGGTTTTGCGTGGCACGCTCTATATTTTATCCCCCCTGCCTAGGATGACCTTCTTCTTTGTAGGAGTAGATCATGTAGTGGATGGTTGGGGGGGTTGCTTACACAACAGAGTTCACGTCGGTGCTAATGAACAGAGAAAAAGCCCACTCGAAAACAACCGAGGCCTTCGTTATTACGAGCACTGAAATCACAACAAGCTAATGCTGCTGCTCTCCAGCATAATATGAGACGACGGACGACTTGCCTGACTGTTGATTTGAAGAGGTTAGACAACCGACACGAGTTCTGTGTGCTACATGCAAATGCATGGAAATATAATGCTAAAACCTGTCGTATTATAAATAAAAATTTATTTAAATAATAAAATTTATTTTATTAAGAAATAGTATCTATGCTATATTCACTACATTTTTAGTTATCAGACAAAAATTTGTGTAAAATGCCGACAGGAATTATATCTATGTGAAAGGTGTATCTGTATTATGACAATATTAAGTTCCATAAAATATCATAAAATATTGGACATATAGATAATAATTTATAATACAGAAGTTATATTTGTTAGACATCTAGGCAGTAACCCAAGCTTCGTTTAGCAGCACTGCAATAGTTTTGTGTTATGTCTTTCCAAAAGAAACATTTTTACATGCTAGTAATAAATTAGTAAAATAAAATAATAATGCTGAAATAAATACAACAATAATCAACTGTAAATTAATATATAATAATAAAAATGCATTTACTTCAGTGAAGCTGGTATTTATGTTTTTAAAGCTACAACTGATAAAATGAATGTCTGTAAAACATGCCTGTTGATTTATACTTTTCATATTCTTTAAATAAAATTTAGAAAAAAACGTAATAAAATGTTTAGACATTTTATTTTACTTATGTAAAACGGGTCTATCTATTTTTAATGGAATTTTCGTTTTTTTTTTAAGTTTCTTTAGAAAAATAAATAAACGAAATATTTTTGTAAAAATCTGTAAAATTGTTTAATCTGCAAAACATGTCTATTGGTTAAACCTTTATCTTTGAATAAAATTAATTAAAAAAAAAATATGTTTGGACATGATATTTGTTTTACCGCTGTGAAGCTTGTTTTTTAATTTATATATATATTTTTTTATCTTCCTTGTTTAAGTAAATGCTTCTTTTCCTTTAAAAAAACTAATCATACACTTCTGTATAATCAGTATGATTACCTAGAGTAAACATCAATGCAACACAATGTCAAACCCCAGAAAAGAAAGTAAAAAGAAAAGAAAAGCAAAAAGGGGAAGAGTGGAAAAAAAAAAAAAAAAAAACTTGCAGTGTTGTGCAAACAGTCTCTCAGGGGGAGGGGTTGGATTTAAATTCCAAAGGGGTCTCAGAACTCGTTTCCTAGTCCCCCAGTCAGCTATGTGTTTGTGAGAAATCGGCCTTTTTGTCTTTCTGAAAAAAGACTAAATCTACATCGGTGGCCCAGTCTAAGTTTGCAATTCTTTGCACTTTCTATTCAAGTGAATGAGGGTGAATGAAGTGGCCAGGGACCCTTTATTTGATCAGCTCAATTGCATAAAGTGACGGAATTCTAATGTATTTGCTTAATATCCCGGAGAAGGCTGTTGCTCTCTATGCGGGGACGCAAACAATGCACCTGTTTCTCCTTTATCAATGGACCCCCCATTAAATCTGAGAGTAAAACAGGAGGTAAAATACTGAAAAGCGGTGAAATCATAGTGTAAAAATCTCGGGAAACATGATATACAGATAATAAAACATATATAAAGAATAATTTTAAAGTAAATTATAAAATAAAAATAAAAATATTAGAAATGAAAGGTAATTGTATTTAAAGTGAAACTGATTTTTGAGGTTTGTGTTAGTTAAGAATTCAATTCTACCTAATTAAAAAACTAGAAAAAAATCGAAAAAATTGAATATCAGGAATATTTAAAATAAGCAGTTTGGAAACATAAAATATAATCTAGTAAAGTTTTCTAGAAATAAACACTGCCTATTTTTTTTCTCTCTCTCCCTGAAATTATTTCTGTCCTCCGATGAAATGTAAAGGTTTAAAACTCGACGTGGAGTGTTTTGTAGCTGAAGTGAGTGGCTGAGCTGATGAATGAGTCTGCTTGTGTGTGCTGTGACTGCGGCACAGTAACTTCATGCATCCTAATCAAGAGCTTCATTCATTTATTCCAGTCCGTCTGTTGTCCTTTTCCTCGAAGAAAAGTGCTCACCTGCATGATCCGATGAGCGAATTTATATAGTTAAAGATGTTCAGACAATACGCACAGGTATTTATTCTAAAATTAAAAAGAAAAGCTAATGAAGAAAAATTAGTATTAATATTTTTATTAATACTAAGTGAGGAAAATTTAAGATAGATTTACTTAAGCAAAAGTCTGTAAAGAGAAAGAGTAGTACTATAGCCATTAATTATCGTTTACATTTCAGTAATTTAATAATAATAGGCTAATAATAATAATAATAATAATAATAATAATAATAATAATAATAATTGTTCATGTAATTGTTTTTCACATTTTGAGTGTACATGAGAATTTGACCGTCTGTGTGAGAAAAGAGAAAAAAACTAGCTAAATTGAAAAACGGATACAAGAGGAAATGTATAAGTTTACACAATTTTAATGAAAAAATATTCTGATGACCAAGTTTATAATTTAATGCAGACGTTTTGCACATCTTTTAAAAGCACGCATGCTTGCAGCAAAACAACACAAAGTCTGAAAAAGGCATGCTTTATATCTGAACAAAAAGTACAAATGTACGGCATTTAATACACATGGTCACCACGGCTTTAAATTAAACGCTCACAAAACATTTCCTGTAAAATATAATGTAAAACATCTAACTAAAAAGTGCATTGGACACAATTCAATATCACTTATTTGCAATTATTCACATATTTACTTGAAGACCCTATCCTTACTATTTTAACTTTTTTCAAGTTTGCCATTGTAGCATACTGTACGTGTACTTGTGTGTGTGAGAGTGTGTGTGTGTGTGTGTGTTTTAGATCAAGTATAGTATTTGGTTTGCAGACTGAGACAAGTTTAGTCGTTTAGGACGTTAGTAGCATGACTACTAACTACATAAAAAATAGTGAGCATTCCAACTTACGCACATTTTCAGCCTACTTCAGCACGGTCAAATTTAGCTAACAATTATTATAGGCGATAACCTGTAAAACGACGAGCACTTGCCTTGTGCGACTGAAACACGAAGCAGATCGCAGTGCTTGGAATTTGTCAGCAGTCAACCCACTCGAATAAACACATAAATTCTGGATAGCCTATTTAAAATGTAAAAACTCTCCATTTTACAATATGGTATCCGTGTCGATCCGTGTGATTGGACTCATCGAAAGCAACACTTAAAATCTGAACAACATACACATAAATTAACATCACTGCAACATAGATAGCTCTTGCCTTGATTGTATAGCCAGTGTTTTTTCAAGGTCTATAGTTAAAATTCAACTTTGGAGTACAGGTGTCGACCGGGAGGTCCAGTTCGCAGGTGTCAGTGCACCGCGACCGACTGCAGCGACGCGGGGCCCGTCAGGGTCTCGCTCGGGGTGGCGGGGCTGCTTTGGCTGGTCGCGGTCTGCGGGGAAGTCGGGCTCAGCGACTGGGGAGAGTTCGACAGGAAAGCGGGGATGTGGTGAGGCAACGCCGCTGGAGTGGGCTTGATCGGGACGGGGATCGCCGGTAAGGTCTGTCCGCCGTGGCAAAGCGACTTGATGGGCACACCGTAGGC
>CM077265.1:15426386-15503886 GCA_039654775.1 Spinibarbus caldwelli | reverse complement strand
GATTACCAGCCCAGCTCTTCCCAAAACACTAACCAACTAGGTCAAGCTGACCCAGGAGTTGCAGACAGAGCATAAAAGGAAACTGAAGGTGATGCCAGTGCTGGGGTCTGATCTTGCTGCCCAAGGTGAAGACAAACTCCCTTCTTTGCTTCCCTAATTTTATCCTCACCCTGCGCCTTCCATTAAAGTCAGCATCCCCCAGCCAATCGCCGAAACTTGCCGTTCGAGTGGTTTTACGCTACCAATTAGGCATCCGCAGACCAAGCTGGAATGTTTGAGCCCACAGTTAATCATAGAGGACTTCAGACATTAACAAAGCTTTGGTTTTCCATCCTTATAAAGTTCAGGATCTGCTTAAGTTTGTTGTGCATGAGTCTGTATATCCTATTGAGGTTTGGTGTGGGGAGGATGATGACCGGGTTGGTTTTTGATGGACTGTGGTTCAGTCTGGCCCTAGTCGAGCCTCATTTCTGGACAAGCGCTGCACCAGGAGAATGTGAGAATCAGTCATTTGGGATTAGGACGCATCTGTCTTCAGAGTAAGAAAGACACATTTAAGCCAGTAAAAGCTTTGGTCGGCTAAATTAATTGCACCACAAAAATGTACAAGTTTTAAAGCACCGTTTTAATCCTCAAATGAAAAAAAGAAAAGAAAAGAAAAAAAAAACTACAATACACTTACATAATGAGGAATCATTTGGAAGCTTGTTTCCATCTCATAAAAAAATCCATAAATTTATATTTCACACTTGCAACCGTTTTTCTTGTAATGACTTGATTTCTTTAAATCACACTGTTGTTACTGTTTTCATGTAATTGTGGTTTTATATCTCAAAATGTGACTTAAAATCTTGCAATTGTGACTTCCTTTCTCGTAAACGGCAAACTTATATCTCATAAGTGCAAATTTTTTATTTTATTTTTTTTTTTACAAATTGCAACTTTATATGTTGCTGTGTGTGTTTACATGTTATAATGCCAACTTTTTTTCGTATATTGCAACTTTTTATCTTTTGTGTCTTTATATCTAATTATGGTAACCTTTTCTCACAATTGTTTAGAAATTTCGCAATGTTTTTAATTTCGCAATATGATTTTAAATGTTCATTGTGACTTAGCTTCTCATAAATTGAAAACTTATATGTCTTTATATCTCATTACGTCAACTTTTTTCTCATAATTGTAATTGTATTTCACAGTTGTGACTTTGTTTCTCACAAATTGTGACTGTATATCTTACAACGTGTCTTTATATCTCATTATGGCAACTATTTTCCCCATAATTCCTACTTTGTATCTCAGAATGTGACTTCAAATTTCGCAATTGCGACTTTATTTCTCGTAAATTGTGACTATATATTTTGCAATGTATCTTTATATCTCATTATGGCAATTTTTAAAATTGCGGCTTTATATCACACATTGTGACTTAAAATTTCACAATTGTGAATTTGTTTCATTTAAATTGCACCTGCATATTTTAAAGTGTGTCTTTATATCTATAATGGCAACCTTTTCTTGTAATTACACCATACTATCTTACAATGTGACTTAAAGTCTTACAATTGTGACTTTGTTTCTCATAAATTGCGACTGTATATATTACAGTGTATCTTTATATATGTCTCATGGCAACAATTTTTCTTGTAATTACAACTTTATATTTCACAATTGCCACTTTGTTCCTCATTAATTATGACTGTATATCTTACAATGTGTCTTTGTATCTCCAATTATGGCAACTGTTTTCTCGTAATTAAGACTTTGTATCTCAAAATGTGACCTCAAATTTCATAACTGCGATTTAATTTTTTTTTCCTCTTTTTTTTTTCTCGTAAATTGTGACTATATATTTTACAGTGTCTTTATATCCCATTATGGCAACTTTTTCCTTTAATTTTGGCTTTATATCACACATTGTGACTTAAAATCTCACAATTGCAAATTAGTTTCTTGTAAATTGCATCTGTATACTTTATAGTATGTCTTTATATCTCATAATGGCAACTTTTTCTCGTAATGTGACTTAAAAGCTTACAAATGCGGCTTTGTTTCTCGCAGATTGCACCTGTATATCTTACAGTGTATCTTTACAGTATATCTCATGGCAACAATTTTTTTTGTAATTTCAATTTTATATTTCACAATTGTGACTTTGTTTTTCATTAATTGTGACTGTATATCTTACAATGTATCTTTATATCTCATTATGGCAACTGTTTTCTTGTAATTATGACTTTGTATCTCACAATGTGACTTCAAATTTCGCAATTGCAACTTTATTTCTCGTAAATTGCAACTATATATTTTACAATGTCTTTATATCTCATTGTGGCAACTTTTTTATTTTAATTGCATCTTTATATCACACACCATGACTTAAAATCTCACAACTGCAAATGTGTTTCTTGTAAATTGCGTCTGTGTATTTTACAGTGATATCTCATAATGGCAACTTTTTCTCATAATGTGACTTAAAATCTTGCAATTGCAACTCGTATATCTTGCAATGCATCTTTGTATCTCATGGCAACAATTTTTCTTGTAATTACAACTTTATATTTCACATTATATGTCATCTCCCAACTGTGACTTTACCTCTTATTTTAAACAATATCTTATATTTATGTTTTTATTTTTTATTCAAAAGAGAAACACATTTCCATATAATCATTAATATTTACAAAGTGGACTTATAAGATACCAGTTCTTAAAGGTGTAGTGTGTAATTCTTGCGCAAGTAGCATAGAGTCATACGGATTTAGAAAAAACATGAGGTTAGCAAATAACGTGAGATTATTTGGCCACTCTGATGATTGAAAGAAGTTATGGTGAAACATTTACTTCATACAAACCGCTAAGTACTTTGTATCTTGTCTCTGCCAGTTATCTTGAGGTGGCAAAAGGCTGAGCTGAAATCATAAATCACGTGCAGTGGAAATTCCACGCTTCAGTTCACTAAATGTAAGAAATGAATTGTGAGAGAGAGGCTAAACTTTGACTTTGTAATCTGATCCTTTTAGCGTAATTGTGGGGGCCAGTTCAGCTGGGTCAGGGTCACTGGATTTAAATCAACACCTAAAACTGCAGATGACCTAAATAGCCAGCATTGCTTTGTAAAGAATGGCAAATACTGGAGGAGTGATGGGGGATGGGGTTTCTGACGTCAATGAGCCCGTGCCAGAAATGTGCTTGTGCATGTGTGTGCAAGTGTGTGTGTACGTGGGTGTGTGTAGGCATAAACGCCTGAGTGTGTGTACTGTTTCCATGTGAGTGTCTGGGAGATATAACACACAAATTAACCATTCTGTGACTATGTGTGTGTGTGTGTGTGTGTGTGTGTGTGTATTTGCTCCAGAAGCTGCAGTCTCAGCAGGGAACACGGTCAAATTTTAAGTACACCCTGGAATTTGAGTAGACAAAGCCCATTTTTCCTGTTCTAAACAAAACCTGCATGACTCAGGATTACACAAGACACCATTGGAAAATTCACTTGTTTAGAGGGATTGTTGCTACACTAGATGTGCTAACACTTCATCATAAGCTTAACTGTAATTGTACATCACTGTAACCTGTAAAACTGCGTGATACAATCCATCTGATAACAAATGCACACATTTCTTCTGTAAACGTCACCTTAAAAATTAAACATATTTTAAAAAACATTTTAACTATGTTTTCATATAAGACATTATATTTAAAATATACTATAAGTAAAGTTATATAATGTATTTATATTATACAACTATTATTATTTTTAAAAAATATTTTTATATAAATTATTTTAAATTATATTAATATGATAATAATCTGTTTATATTTTAAAAATATAATTTATTATTTATATTAAATTATATATTATATTAAATATAATTAAAAATATAATTTATTACATGTAACCTCAAATGTGACGTAATTAAATATTGCTAGTTAATTTATATTCTGTGTGTGTGTGTGTGTGTGTGTGTGTGTGTGTGTGTGTGTGTGTGTGTGTGTGTGCATATATATATATATATATATATATATATATATATATATATATATATATATATATATATATATATATATTTATTATATGTAACCTTTAATGTGACGTAGTTAAATATTGCTAGTTAATATATATAAATATATAATTTTATTCATATTATATAAATATATTATTTATAGAATTTATAATTATATTTTATTTATTTTATACAGAGTTATATTTTTATTTAGAGTTATATAGAGTTATTTTTTATATTATTTAATTTCTTAAATTTCTATTTTATATATAATTTTTAAGGGAGAATTTTAGGGTTTATAGACAACACAATACGAAGGCTATTTTAACAAAAGTTCTTCATTATGGTAAAATTTTAAGGCATCATCCCATATACTTTTAAAATATTCTTTAAATATTTTTCTTTAAATATATCTTTTATATTTGTAATTGTGAAACATTTGAACATTATATTTAAAAAAAAATAAATTATACATATATATATATATATATATATATATATATATATATATATATATATATATATATATATATAAGTGTTAAAACCTTTGTTGTTATTTGCAGAAGCACAGATTAGTGTGGGAAAAAGCACAGGAAGCGAGGACGGCTAATTACGCGGAGATAAGGAGGATCTCATTTCCAGAGGAAATGTGTGGAGGCTATTTGTGAAAGGATCTGTGCATTCACACGAAGAACAAAGAAGAAAAGATTTTAAACCAATCTGTCTGCTGCTTCTTTCATGCATTGTAACCATGCTTTTGTGCTTATTAACTCTGCCAAATACAAAAACGTACAAAAGCATAGTCAACTAAAGTCTCCACTAAAAGCATTTAATAGATAAAGATGAGAAAGCTGACTATTAGCTCTCTTAAAGGGATCTGGAGGTCAAAGTTTGAGGACCTGCAAATCTTAGCACATCCAAGACTAATGATGTGTCAGCCTTCCAACAACATGAAAGTAGCACTTGTGCGACAGGAAAGCAGTTGTGAATCATGACTCGTCTACAGCATCTGTGCCATAATACTCGGAATATACAATTGTTTAATCACAATAGAAGGAAAATTGACAAAATAAAACTGTTTTTACCATGAAATTAATAATTTAGGACATTTAAAAGAAAACTCAAACAGCTCCTCTGAAACAACCTGGGGTAAAATGCCTTGCTCAAGTGATCAATAATAAAACACTGACTCTGTTCCAGATCTTAGTGAGCTGTCTATGTAGGCAGCATCATAGACACACTAACACAGTTAACTATAAAGGGAACTATAGCAAAAATGTTATTAGCATCCACACCAACAGATGATAACATTGTGTTTATTATAAGTGCATGCTGCAGTTTTGCTGTCTGCTGCTTACTACCGTTTAACGTTGTGTGGATTCAGATTGGCTGTCAATGTTTTTATCATTCATCAGCTGGAAAAATATAATTCTGAAAGTGATTCCAACGATATTGTTCATTTATCATTATAGCTGTAGATTTCTCCACTCTCACAGTATTAGAACTATAATGAAAAAATTATATTTGTAGAGACATGCTTTTGTATGCCAAAACTCGGAAACAAGCAAACATTTTAGAAATTATGTTTCCATCGTCATTTTTTTTTTTTTTTTTTTTTTTTTTTTCAATGTCTGAAATATGTTTGATGTTAACACAAGCTCATCATATTTTCATGTTTTATTTTACAACATAAAATACATTAGTAATACTCCCTTGTGATTTTTTTTTTAAAGCTTTTACTTTTCTTAAAAAGGTGGTTGCTAACAAGTGGCTAAATGGGACAACAGAGGTTGTCAGGAACATTAACCCTCGCATACCTCGGGTCTTTAGTGACCCGGGACGTCATTCACATCATTCAAAGTTAGATATCTGTTTAATTTTTTGTAAAGAGTGGTTACGGTCGCTAGCGACCCAAGGTATGTAATAGTGTAAATAGATTTTTCCTCCACAGCAATATGTAGTAATGATTGGCAAAACATCCATGCATTTAAGGGTTAAACGTCATCACACCAAGCATATGAGCTCATCTACTTACTAATCCACTTTCCCTGCCTTGCTGTGTTCATAATCACACTCTTGCATACTATTCTTACTCAAAGTTTGAGGGAAAATAAGTTGTCAGAAGTCATTCGACCTTAGTTTATTTATATCCTACTTTTAGCGTTTTACTTCTGGCAAATTTTCTTTAGATTATCAAGATAAACAAAACATGTAAGGAGCGTTTACACAACATAGTTTTCAAACTGAAAACTTTTTATGCACTTTGGCTGTTTATTTACACAACAATTTTTGGAGGGCTAAAAAAAACTAATTTCAAATTGTTAGTTTTCGAAACCGATACCGTTGTTGTCTCTGTGTATACTATGAAAACTCAAATTTGTGAAAATGGTGACATCATGCACATGCATATTACATGTTCAGATATGTGTGCAGGCGCGTAGTGTTTCTTTACAAAGGGACATCGCCATCTACTGGCCCGGCATGCATAATGCAGCATTTTTTGTAGTTTTCGCGGATCTGTGTGAACGGGGATCATTTTTAATAACGTTGTCGTCTGTACACAAAATGTTTCAAAAATGCAAAGGAAAAACTTTTCTGTTTTTGTTGTCTTGAAAACCTACCCTAAATCCTAGAACACACTGCACAACTTTTTGAAAAAGCTTTACAGATTTTAAAACACTGGGCATCATACACTTACCGACTTTGTAAATAGTCACAGAGGAAAAACTGGCCATTGTACATTAAACGACTGAGACTTTAAAATCATTCCGATCACAACAAACTCATGCAGAAATGTGCGCCTTGTTGCTAGGAGACGCATGACAAATGAAAACAATATGTGTTCTGAAAAATCAAACATGTTTGATATCCTCCGACTGGATGGAATCAGAGTCTGAAGCTAAAAAATCAGAGTCTGTGACCATCTTATGTGATTTTCTATGAAATCTGTCAACTCAAATCTGCAGACTGGCTCTGACTTTTGGCAACTATCATTGACTTCTACAGACTGTAATTCGGGGGAAAATTGGGGGAAAAGTCGTGTAGTGTATTCCAGCCTTAAATAGATAGTTCACCCAAAGATGAAAATTCTGTCATTAATTACTCACTCTCATGTCGTTCCAAACCCGTAAGACCTTCGTTTATCTTTGGAAACACAAATTAAGATATTTTTTATGAAATCCAAGAGCTTTCTGACCCTGCATAGACAGCAACGCAACTGAAGCATTCAAGGCCCAGAAATGTAGTAAGGACATTGTTAAAATAGTCCATGCGACATCTGTTTTTCAACCGTAATTTAATGAAGGGTCTATGCAGGGTCAGAAAGCTCTCGGATTTTATCAAAAAATTTACAGGTCTTACAGGTTTGGAATGACATGAGTGTGAGTATTTTTATATAATTTTTTTGGGTGAATTACCCCTTTAAGAATCATACAGTAGAAAAGTAGAAACTTATAGTAGTGTAATGTCATTAGCTTAGCAACATGCTAACTGTATTGTAATCAATGGCAAGTAAGGTCTGCTGTGTGCTACATATGAATAGTAATATTTGCATGGCATGTGTTGCTGCCTATAAAATGAGGTTCAGACATGCTGCCTTATAAGTCAGCTCTCTATGTAGACAGTCAGGTTTGCAATGGTGTTAGCAATCAGGCTCCTTTTAAAGCAACACCAAACCTGACAGTTTGCATGTCCAAGCAATCTATTTTAGCGTCTCCTGACCTGAACTTTGACACCTTTGACAATCCGTGATGTGGGATCCAGTTTGAACTCTGAGCTCTTGCAGCTTTTTGAGGTTACTTCTATGAAGGACATGTTTTGGACATGTAAAGATCAAGGTAATGTTTCACCGACTGACTACTGGACCAGAACGGTTCTACTGGTTTATTCCAGTTCAGTTTGCAGCCTCTCTAAAATGACGTTGACTTAGCTGGTGACCCACTTCCTCTGCCTGGCCACTTCCTTTCCCATCAGCCATGAGCTTACGGGAACAGAGTGACGCAAGACTAAACAGAGCAGCGCTAAATGTTTTAGCGACTCATTGCTTGAGTATCAGCCAGTCGGATGTATCTCACATACAGAGCTCTCCTCCCTCACTACTAACAGAAACAATCATCCATCATGTTCAGCCTTAGGCAGCAGAGACAGATGCAGAATCCACCCCTGCTAACCACATCAGCACAAAGCAGCTTTACATTGGAATAGGCTGACAACTGTGTCTGTAGGGCGGCACTTGATTTTAGCTCTTGAGGATTGATTGGATCGTGAGTCATTTGGTTGGAGTAAAAGGGTTGGTGACATCAAATGAAAGTCATTTAAGAGGCAGAGAAAGTTATTAGATTTTGATGACAGATTATGAAGACTTATGACAATGTTTTGCTTGTTCGTTTGTTTTTACTTTGGAATAGTATGTGCTGATGAATTGCGCACAATAAGGTTATGAACATGTATTTTAAGTTACCTTTCACCTTAATTTTTCCTCTTTTTTGCAATGTAAATATTAAAATAAAACTGATTTTTTTTTTTCTTTTACTAGACAAGTCTTCCTAAAGAGATCACTTTCCAAACCTGTCTGACTTTCTTTCTTCTGCTAATAAAAAATAATATATTCTGACAACCTCATTTTGTCCACTTAATGAAAGTCAGTGGGGTCCAAAACAAAACATTGGACCCCATTATCTTTAACTGTTTAGACAAAAAAAAAAAAACTGTGTTTTCAAAATGCCGCGTAATACTAATAAGAAACAATACTTCTAACCACAGGTCGAGAGCTGTAGTTCCAACCACAAAAGTTTATGATTCTGTTTGCGAATGTTTGTTGAAATTATGGTTTCGGGAAATGCTGATTTGTTGCACTATGTTGGTAACAATGGAACTTGCAACCATAGTTTCTGTAAGGAAAAAAAGACTGATATTTTACTGCAAGTCTTCTTAAAGAGATGTTGTTCCAAACCTGTATGATTGACTTTCTTCTAAAAGAAGATATTTTGACAAACAGTTTTTGTCCACACAGTGACAGTCAGTGGAGTCCAAACAAAACAATAGACCTCATTGACTCACATTTTTCAAAATATCTTATTTGTCTTCAATAGAATAAAGTTATACATGTCATGAGCGTAAGTATGAATTAGCTTTTTTGGTCTATTTTTTATTTTTTTTTAACTGCTTTTTATTCATGAAAATGTGCAAAAATGTATTTTACTCAGTAGACCACAAAGACGTATTTAAAGAAAAAAATATTTCACGTAACAAAGGGATATTTCACCCAAAAAATGAAAAACATTTTCTCACCATCATGTCATTTCAAATCTGTATGACTTTCTTTCTTCCTTGGAACACAAAAGAAGATATTTTGAAGAATGTTGGTAACCAAACAGTTTATTACTGTATGGACAAAAAACACTGAGCCATTTCTCAAAATATCTTCTTTTATGTTCCACAGAAGAAAGTAAGTCATACAGGTTTAGAAAACAACATGACACAATCATATTTTCAATTGTGTAATAATATTTTTACACAGTAGACCACAAGAACATTTTAAGTAAAAATAACTTCCTGTAAAGGGTTAAAGAGATAATTCACTCAAAAATGAAAAAGTCTGTCATCATTATATTTATTAATATAATGTAGAAACTTAAATTTTATGTAAAGCTGCTTTGCAACAATTTATATTGCGAAAAGCGCTATACAAATAAACTTGAATTGAATTGAATTGAATTGAATTGAATTGAATTTACTCACCACCGTGTTGTTCCCAACCTGTATGACTTTCTTTCTTCTTCGGAAAACAAAAAAAGATATTTTGAAGAATATTGGTAACCAAACAGTTTGTATGGACAAAAATATAATAAAATGAAAACGTATTTCTCAAAATATTATTTTATGTCATACAGGTTTGGAAATCAACACAAGGGCAAGTAAATGATGACATTTCCAGTTTTCATTTTGGATTAACTATTTTTCAATCAAGAAATTGTGCAATAATATATTTTACTCAGTAAAAACTATAATGAAAATAAATTTCCAGTAAAGGGTTAAGACTCCAGAGAGTTTCTCGAGAATAATTGTGTTCAGTCTCAGCATGGTTACCTTGACCCCCCCACCTCTCACCCCTCGTCCCCCAGTAACGCAGTGTTTGTTGACGAGGCCCTTATCATTGCTTCTCATTATGTTTAGGATCCCGTGTGCTTGTGGCGTCTTGGCCATGTGCACTTTGTACTTATCCTCCCACTCTCTTTTTCACATGGCATCTGCTCTGTCCTCCTCCCGCACTGATCGCGTCAGCAGCGCTCAGTCATCCAACCGGCATGAAGCACTGGAGGCGGTCACAGAGTACACCAAAACCCCCTTTCACCCTCCTCTTTCCTCCGCAAGCTCCTGCAACCACCCGTTTCTCTGCTAAAAGGCTCTAGGCACCTGTTTGAAATCCTATGATGAATTGTGTTTGTCTGTTCATTGAAAATCTGTATGTTGATTTTGCTGTAGTTCTATAAAATCATGGCCTTGAGTGGCTTATTGCGCTATTTTTTGCTTGAGATGCCTCTTGTGTATGTCTGAACTGCGTCTAGGCAGAAATTATGATGGATGCAATGACAGACGGTTTGAGAAAGAAACAGGTCCACAAATAGACCCGTTTTCTGGATGCACAGGAGAATTAGAGCCCCACTTTATCACAAGAGCCTCTCATTTTGCTTGTGCCCCAAGCCATAGGAACCACTGGGAAATTAAAACAGGAATTATTAGATCACCTACTAACACACGCAGTGTAAAAATGAAAAAGACACATGAATAAATACATATTGTTCAAAAAATAGGGTAATTTCAGGTAAAGACACCTGGGAATTTATTCATAAACTTGAATAGCAAGAGAGAGACAAGATATTTGTAAATTTGTAAGACTCTTCATGTTCTTTCAAACCCGTATGACTTACTGTCTTCTGTGAAACACAAAAGCAGATGTTTAGTAGATTGTCCTCACTGCTCTTTTCAGTTGTTGAGCTCCAAATAGCATAAAAGTGCACAAGCATTTTTAGGCCATACAATAAGGAAAAAGCATTACATCACTTGCTCACCAAACGATCCTCTTCAGTGAATGGGTGCCGTCAGAATGAGAGTCCAAACAGCTGGTAAAAACATCACAGTAATCCAAATGAGTCCAGTCCATCAATTAACATCTGCGTGTTTGTAAGAAACAAATCCATCATTAAGGTGTTTTAACTTTAAGCCATTACTTCTAGCCAAAATATCCATCCATAATCCATAATAACGCTTCCCCTAGTGAGAAAGTCCATCTCCTGTTGTCCTCTCACATCAAAATCCACCAACATATTTGTGTAGAACTGTTTAGGACTGTGTTCGCTTGTAAACGCTGCTTGATTTGTGCAGATTTCTCTCCTGATTCAGACGAGACAACTTTTTCAGTGGGGAAAGTAATATTATAGATAGGGGACTCATATTTAAGCAACAGTTGAATGAATTTTTTAATTACAAACATGCAGCTTTTCACTTCACGAAAAATATTAATTCATGAATTATTTTGCAGCAGATCCATTGGTGAGCAACTGATGCAATATGTCTCCAATTTTCTCTTTTGATGAAGAAACAAATTTATTTACATATTCCATGGCTAAGACGTACATTTTCGTCAAATTTTTGGGTAACTATTTCTTTAATACCTGAAAATATACCCCTCTGCCATAGCTGTAAAGTCTAATTTTTCATTAAAGTTAATAAACGTGACGTCATCATTAATGTCAAACCCTGTCCAGCATGCAACAAAAATGACATCAAATTTCACTGACATCTGACAAATGTAAACAAACATTAATGAGATTTGAAAGCTGAGATTTCAATTTCAGTCAGACTTCAAACATCTCAAAATATAGCATATAAGTTTTACAGAAGTGTTTTTTGGAGTGCAGTTTTGGAGCTCAACAGCACCAGTCCTCATTTATGTATGGAAAAGAGCAGCCAGGACACTCAAAATTTCTTCAAATTCTACAGAAACAAGAAAATCAAATGGTTTTGAAATGAAGTAATAGTGAGACAATTTTATTTAGAATAATTTTTATTGAAACCAATTTTCATTTTTAGGTGCACTATCCCTTTAAATTCTATCTTTGTATAACAAAAATACTGCAAGTGAAATAATTCTTTCACTCTGGAATCAAAATGAATGTTCTTACTCAGATTTTAGCTTGGTACATTTATCAGGTGCACAGTAAATGCAACATATAGGTGCAAGAACAAAGTCCTCATGTGTTACAAAGAGCAGAGATTGAGCCGCATACAAAGATGAGGCCTCTGACTCCTCCAGGCTTCAGATAACAGACTGCACTGAGATTACATTACTACCCTCAGTTTCTCACAGGAAGCATCATGCGTCACTGGTATAGGCTGAACTTTTCCTAACCTAAATCTGCAATCTCACACAAAACACAGCTCAGATCACCACACAAGTAGGGATTAGTGCAGGTATATAGTTTCCTAGTTCTAAGTATCCAACTAAAGCTTTCTTCATATAGATGTGGAAGACTGATTGTGAATGACATACCAAAAGAGATTGGATTTCAGTGTTGTGTACTACTTTGAGCTCGAATCAAACTGGAGTTTGCTGCTTTGTGCAGGTGAATAAAAACTATAATACCTTAGTCTCCCCGGGGATAACGCTGCTGTGGATGGACCTATTTCTTATTTCCAATTTCACAAGTATATAAGCATTTTTTCTTTTTTAAGTTAAAGGAATAGTGCATGCAAAAATGAAAATTATGTCAGTTTAATCAACTATAAGGTTTAACACTTGCATTTACTTTATATGTAAAAGAGCATTTGATCTCAGGAGAAACTTAGCTATTTTACGTTTTGGTGAATTCATGGTGAATTCATATGAATTTCATAATTTGATTCGTATGAAAATGCACTAAAACATGGAAAATGAGTAACTAAAGCATAAATAATTGACAATTTTGTGTTCTCACCATGACATTTTCTCATTTCAGTTAGTAAAATTAACTAAAAATATTTACTTGAATGTTTTTACTAAAAATAAATTAAATAAATAATACATTTTTAAAAACTGAACTTTGATTTTATTTTTTAAATTTAGCTTTATTTATAATTATAATAATTCTTAGCTGTAGGCAGTTTTAGTAATTTTAGTACTTCAACATAAACTTGTTTGTTTTAGTTGTTAGTTGCATTTTTTTTCATTCTAAGAAGAAATGTTTAAATTGTGAGATATAAACTCATAATTGCCTTTTTAAATCTGTGGCAGAAACAAAAAACAAAATTGTGAGATGGATGAACAACTAAAGTATAAATAATTCACAATATTGTGTTACAATATTACTCTGAATTTCTCAAAACTGTTTTCATATTATTTTAAATGATAATACTTATTAGTATTCATACATAAAAGCTTGAATATTTGGTTTAAATTTGCACTTTTTCTCATCATGCCATTTTCTCGTAATGCCATTTCAGTGAGTAAAATTAACTAAAAATATTTACGTGTAATATTCTAACCAAAAAAATAAATAATAATAAATACAAAATTAAATTTTTTATTTAGTTTTGTTTATAATTATAATAATTATTAGCTGTAGGTATTTTTAGTTTTCGTAATTTTAGCACTTAAACTTGTTTGAGTTAAGGCATTTTTTTTCTTAATTTGAGAATTCAATTTTATCATCTAATATTATACTTTATTTGATTTCAGCTTTATTTCAATAACCAACAACTATTTTTAATAGTTTTAGTTTAACCCTAACACTGTTTAATCCTAAATGATGACAGAATTTTCATTTTTGAGTGAACTGTCCCTTTAAGGTCCTTTGACGTCACTCTGTTTATGAGGTTTATTATAAATTACATTTGGTCTTGAAATGTAAAGACAGTTTTTGGAAAAATAAAAGGAGTGTACGTCTGTGTCTGTGTTATGGTCATATGTGGGTGTTTGTGAGTGTGAATCACTGGGCCGTCTGTGTGTTTCTCTCCTTGTTTTGTTTGGCAGGCGGATCATGTTGTGGCAGACGGGCTTTTCTGCCTAGACGACACAGCTGGCCTGTCCTTGAGACAACCTTGTGCTCACACACACACACACACACACACACATACCTGTGTGCATGCTTTGTTCACTCCTTGCCCACCGTGTGACTGTGCTTGCTTAAGTGAGCAGGCTTTGTTTGAATGCGGCACCTAGTTACTGTCTGACTTCCACGAAGCAGCATCTGCCGTACAGGGGAGGATAAAGCACGTTGAGGGTCGTGTCTCAGGTTACCACGAGAAGATTAAAAAATAAACACTGCATGAACTCGAGCCAGACGCTCTTTCAGGGGATACAGACTTTGGCAAAGCTGACAATGCATCCTTAAGAAAGTCTGCAATGATACTGTGAAACAGTGGCTGACTTAATCTAGCACTAATACTTTTAGACATTATTAGTTTAGTGCTCTGGCTTTCTGTCTACACTATCTAAAAAAATACCATTTCTACTTAAAAAGTTTGTGTTTAATTCAATGTGTAACTTAATGAAGCCTGTTTTCCCCATGGAATGAAAAATACAAAAGCTTATTGCGACTTTTTTGCAATTCTGAGTTTATATCTCGTAATTCTGAGAAAAAAGTTCAGAATTGTGAGATATAAACTCTCAATTACAATTTTTTACTCCATGTCAAAAACAAAAAGCAGAATTTTGAGATGTAAAGTCATAGAAAGTCAGAGAATAAAGTTATAATACTTTTCTCAGAATTGCGAGTGTATATCTTGCAATTCTGTGTTTATTTTTGCAATTATTTTTTTCTCAGAATTGCAAGAGACAAAGTCCGAATTGTGAGATGAAAAGTTACAATTATCTTTTTTTTTCTTTTAATTTTAATTTACTTTTTATTATGTGGCAGAAACAGGCTTCCATAGTTACTTGAAGTTTCTCTGTAACGGTTTTTAAAATTTACTAGAAATTTCTGAGTAAAATTCTGAGCAGAATTTCTGCACTAAATTTTTTAGTCTAGTTTTGATTTTTAAGAAATTCGCAATAGTGATAAAAGATATCTTACGGTATTAAAGGCATATTTCACCTCAATTTAATTTTTGTTAACATTTACTCATCCTCATGTCATTATGACATAAGACACAAAAGGAGATGTTTTGCAAAATGTCCTGGCTGCTCTTCTGTACAATGAAAGTCAGACACTTTTATTTTATTTTATTTTTATTTTTATTTTTTAGGTAATCAGAAAAATGACAAAAAACACATTGTGAAGGTATTATAAAAGTGGTATAAAATATTGACATATTTCAAGCTGTCTGAGTCCATACAATAGCTTTGTATGTTGATCAGTGTTGTTTTAGTATTATTTTTAACTATTATTTATTAATATTTTGAATTAGCTTTTATTTTTAGTAGTTTTCTTTTTAATTTTAGTTTAAGTTTTAGTAATTTTGTTATGTGCTTTTGCCATTTTTATTAGTTTTTTATATTTCTGTTTAGCTTTAATTTATTTTTATTTCAGTTTTTTAGTAGTTTTAAGGATTTTATATTTATTTTATATATATAAATAAAATAAACATACATATATTTTGAATTATCTTTTCTTTTTATATTTGCAGTTTTTGTTTTAATTTTAGTTTAAGTTTTAGTAATTTTGTTGTGCTTTTTATTATTATAATTTTTTAATATTTCAATTTGGCTTGTTTATATATATTGCATATTTCAGTTGCAAAAGATAATTTTTAATAGTTTTAGTTAACAAATAACAAAACTGATGTGAATAAGGCGAAAATTAAAATTTTGTTTGCACTATCGACATATAGCGCCATTGTGCTTCGGGCATCCTGAGTTCAAGTCCCGGCTCGTGGACCTTTCCAGATCCCACCCCCCTCAACTAATTGTCCTATCATAATAAAGGCTAAAAGCGCCAATAATAAATATTTGAAAAAAAAAATGAAAAAATAAAAAAATCATTTGCACTTGAGTGTATTTAAATGGTGCGTTAAGATGTCAAAATTCCAAAATACAAAAGCAAAAATGTACAAATAAACAGACACAAAGTGTTTTGTTTATAATTTAAAAAGGGTTTTCATTGTTTTATTGTTAAGTTGCACTCTTATTTTGGAAGAACACATGGGTGGACTAACGACTAGCATCAAAGCAGTTTATTACATTTTGATGCAAAATATCTATTGTTTCACAAACCAGATCTCGTGGCCATGCAGGTTTTATTTGGTATTTGAGCGAATATGAAATGCACTGAATGCCCTGCGCCTTAATTCACACCCTGTGGTGTCTGAGTATTGCTTCATCAGGAGAGTGATTGACAGGAGAGCTGATGGCTGAGGCAACACGGCCCCAGGCAGAGAAACTGACAGGGAGATCCACTGGGAACCAAGGAATATTGTGCACCAGGAGCAGCCGACTTCAAAGCAGGCTTACTGTGCATTATTAAAAGCCTCCTCGACACCTGCACAGTCGGCAGGAGACACAACAGACATGCGGCGAAGGCAGAAACACACTCGTGTGGGCAAATGCATGAACGTATACATCCATACCAGCACACACACGCATACACTCACAGCCGAGTGAGTGACACACACTATGCAGGTGCGAGATAAAGATGTGGCCAAGATAGAGCTGCAGATGCAGCCGGAGGTAGACAGACATGCTAATTTAGTCTAATATGCAGACACAACCTATAACACTACTCAATTTATAATGACTATATCATATAATTACTATATTTTGCAATAGGCGTCTAAATGAAGCACATGTTTATACTGCAAAGAATTATGGGGAATTATGTTACATTAGGATTTTGTAGTCTAGACGTGAGGGTGTCCAAACTCAGCCTGATGAATGTAGTCTACTGAAAACAAAAGAAAGGGGTAAAGTTAAGTTCACTCTTGTGTTTGGTATCCAACTACTTTTTTGATTGTTTTGGTTGCTTGCCAGAACATCACTATATGGTTGCTGGGGTGTTGCAATTAGGGGTGTGCGATATTTATCATGTACAATAATATTGTAATTTCTGTTTTTACGATGTGCTAGAGTTTGTATGAGCATATGCAAAAAAAAAAAAAAAAAAAAAAACTTCAGAGTCCAAAAACGTTCACTGTGTGCTGAAATTTATTAGAATACAGTTAAAATGTAACTGTAATTTTATAAAGCTCTATCACGACAACTCTCATAAGATTTTAGCATGGTAATGGATTTGATGGTGTTAATGTATTTGGGTGGAATAGGTTATTGCTGTTAACCCATAGCAGATCTATGCAGGTGGAGCTGGGGAGGTGGAGGATTTGAGAGGAACTCTGAAAGCACGCTGCTGCTCTAGTGAATGCTAACTAGCCATTCAAATGTAAAGCAGCATGCTTATAAACCAATCAACTTGTGCCAAGTAGTTTAATGCTGTGAATATCATCAGTTTGCATTAAGGACCCATTAGTCTGCACCATCTAGAGTTTCAGAAGTGACAGAATGTGGCATTTGTGGAAGCCAAAAATACCCCGTATGAGTTTTTGTTGTATATATTTATACAATATGATATAGTTAAGCAATATCACACAAGTAAGAGTACCAGTTTGCTTAATATCGGTGTGTGAGCGCAATCGCGAATGTGATATTATTTCATAAAACAGTTTAAAAAAAAAAACAAGAAATTCATATGAAGTAAGGTACATTTTAGACACAATATTTTCAGTTTTTTTTTTTGTTGTTTGTTTCACCAATGAAAATAGTTCTAAACATTTGTGTGTCTCAGAGCAACACTGTAGTGTTTTGTTCCTAAATGAATTTGCTATTGAACAAATTATTTGATTCAATGATTCAATGATCTATTTCATAAAGACATTTGCTTGCTTCATTTCTAAATGAGCCAGCTGTTTTAAACGAATCGTTTGAATGAATGATTCAGTAAATCGCTCATCAAGACAGGGACTTGCTGCCATCTACTGGCAGTTTTAGTTTAATTTATTTATCCATGATAGGCCTCCTCGCCAAAGTACCAACACAAAACACACAAAACAACGCAAAATATTAATTATCGTTATCAGAAAGAATTCATTATAAATATTGACATACCATTTTTTGTCAATACCGCACACCTCTAGTTGCTATATGGTTGCTAGGTTCTTCTCTTTGGTTGCCAGAGTGTTGCCATATGGTTGCAAGGGTGTTCTGCTTAGTTGCCAAACACTACACAGTTTTTGGCATAATTTTAGTACTGACATTCTGTATTCAATATCTCTTACCTTCAGTGAAGTAAATAATAATAATATCCAATATCCATAAAGAATATACATTATAATTATTGATCTGTATATAAGACTGTATTTCAGTCTGCCAGTTGAGAAAAGACTGAGGGCCTGTAGTCTAGACAACATGACATTATACATTCAAGTGGGCTATCAGATTATATGTGGACCATCCTGTTCAGACACAGAAAAAAAGTATTTAAAAAAAAACAGGCCTGGTACTGATGTTCTCTCTCTGTGGACATATGAGATTACAGAAAGATCAGATAACACACCCTCACTCCATCCTCCATTCTGGGCTGAGGAATATAAAAAGACTGTCCAACCTCCACCCATCTCCATCCAGCAATCTCTCTGTATTTATCTCATATTGCCACACAAATCCACACAATGAAACCCGGCACTGCAGGAATAGAAGAAGTGCAAAAAAAAAGAGAGTAGCTCACATCCGAACTCACTCCCCCATTAAGAAAATCTATAGCGGATGCTTGTATACTTCAACAATGAGACATTATGAATAAAGCAGGAGGTGGCTCATTTTAATGGCTCAGACAGTTTTTATCGCCATACTTTCCCAAAGACCCAGACAGTGTTGCACAAACACACATTTAGACATATACACACTTCATTTCTCCATTACCATCAACATCCTGTTCTTTATCACTATCCACTGAAGGAGAGAAGCTGTTATGCTTCAACTATGATAAAAACACACACATATTAACTACTACAGGCTAGTCATAATGTATGGAAATGAATTTAAACCTGCACAGTGCTTTCTTATGAGTATATTAATATCTATCTATAAGACATCAAACCCTTCAAGCAAAAGAAATAAAAAGCTTTCTCATATAGTGGTAGGTGAGTGAAATAATTTGAAACCAGATCTTGGTAAGATTGGCACCTCTTTGTGTTGTGAACGTATAGCATTAACCACTATAGAGGAAGGCAAAACTGCTGGCACAGATACCAGACCTAGCTCAACAATGGTGTGTTTTTTTATATTTATTACTCATTTAACTGAATTAATCACATAATATGTTGATTCATTATTCAAACGAATCACAATTTTCATTAAAATATCAATATTTTCGAAGAAACCCCAAAATGCAGATAATCTGATGACATTATTGTAGCAAATGAGTCAATCTTTGAATAGACATGGAGATATTTAATACAAGGTATTTCATATAAAAAAGGAGTAGTAATACAAAAATGGAAGTGTAAAAAGAAAAAGTTTTTGGTTTTGTAAAGGTTAGACCCCCTTAGTAAGGTTTGAAGTTCCCAAAAGGAAATCAAAACAAAACAAAAGGCTGGTTAGCATTGCCCCATTAGCGCCTGCTAGCACATTATGTAACTACACCACTTGGGACCCAAAAAAGCATGTTTCATTTTTTTTTGCAAGCAATATATAATTCCCAAATATTTTTATTATATTGCAGATGTTATGTTATGCCACAGTCCTGCTGAGAAACTGCCTTTGAAATGCTAACGCATATATTAAGGACATGCATGTAACACCCACTTTTCATCATCCAACACTCAATGGATAAACAATATGTTCAAGAGTGTATATATATATATATATATATATATATATATATATATATATATCCTGAACATATTCTTTTTTTTCTAAGCAAGTTTCAGCAGCATTTTTGGAGGTTTTAGCAATGGTAACTATGGTGGCCCAATAGTGCACAACACAACAAAATCACCACAACACAACGCATAGGACTAATTTTTTTGTGTTGTGCTAATTTTGTTGTGTTGCGGCTTGTTTCTGTTGTGTTGCAGCTTGTTTCCATTGTGTTTCGACTTGTTTCCTTTGTGTTGTGCTAATTTCGTTGTGTTGTGACTTGTTTCCGTTGTGTTGTGCTAATTTTGTTGAATGTGGCTTGTTTCCATTGTATTGTGCTAATTTTGTTGTGTTGCAGCTTGTTTCTGTTGTGTTATTCTAATTTTGTTGTTTTGCGGCTTGTTTTCATATTGTTGCTACTTGTTTCCGTTGTGTTGTGACTTGTTTCCATTGTGTTGTGCTAATTTTGTTGTGTTGTGGCTTGTTTCTGTTGTGTTGTGCTAATTTCTTTGTGTTGCGGCTTGTTTCCATTGTGTTGTGACTTGTTTCCGATTTGTTGTGACTTTTTTTCGTTGTGTTGTTCTAATTTTGTTGTGTTGTGGCTTGTTTCCATTTTGTTGTGACTTGTTTCCATTGTGTTGCGACTTGTTTCCATTGTATTGTGCTAATTTTGTTGTGTTGCAGCTTGTTTCCGTTGTGTTGCGGCTTGTTTCCGTTGTGTTGTGGCTTGTTTCCATTTTGTTGTGACTTGTTTCCGTTGTGTTGTGGCTTGTTTCCATTGTGTTGTGCTAATTTCGTTTTGTTGCCGCTTGTTTCCGTTGTGTTGCGACTTGTTTCCGTTGTGTTGCAACTTGTTTCCGTTGTGTTGCGGCTTTTTTCCGTTGTGTCGTGATAATTTCATTGTGTTGTGGCTTGTTTCCATTGTGTTGCGCTAATTTCATTGTGTTGCGGCTTGTTTCTGTTGTGTCATGACTTGTTTTCATTGTGTTGCGGCTTGTTTCCGTTGTGTTGTGATAATTTCGTTGTGTTGGAGCTTGTTTCCGTTGTTTTCCGTTGTGTCACAACTTGTTTCCATTGTGTTGCGGCTTGTTTCTGTTGCGTTATTCTAATTTTGTTGGGTTCCAGCTTGTTTCCATTGTGTTGTGACTTGTTTCCATTGTGTTGTGCTAATTTTGTTGTGTTGGAGCTTGTTTCTGTTGTGTTGCGGCTTGTTTCCATTGTATTGTGCTAATTTCGTTGTGTTAGAGCTTGTTTCCATTGTGTGCAACTTGTTTCCATTGTGTTGTGGCTTGTTTCCACTGTGTTGTGCTAATTTCATTGTGTTGTGACTTGTTTCCATTATGTTGCGACTTGTTTCCATTGTGTTGTGCTAATTTTGTTGTGTTACATCTTGTTTCTGTTGTGTCGCAACTTTTTTCCATTGTGTTGCGACTTGTTTCCATTGCATCGTGCTAATTTTGTTGTGTTGTGGCTTGTTTCTGTTGTGTTGTGATAATTTAGTTGTGTTGCAGATTGTTTCCGTTGTGTTGCAACTTGTTTCCATTGTGTTGCGGCTTGTTTCCGTTGTATTGTGCTAATTTTGTTGTGTTGCAGCTTGTTTCCGTTGTGTTGCGGCTTGTTTCCGTTGTGTTGTGGCTTGTTTCCATTTTGTTGTGACTTGTTTCCGTTGTGTTGTGGCTTGTTTCCATTGTGTTGTGCTAATTTCGTTTTGTTGCCGCTTGTTTCCGTTGTGTTGCGACTTGTTTCCGTTGTGTTGCAACTTGTTTCCGTTGTGTTGCGGCTTTTTTCCGTTGTGTCGTGATAATTTCATTGTGTTGTGGCTTGTTTCCATTGTGTTGCGCTAATTTCATTGTGTTGCGGCTTGTTTCTGTTGTGTCATGACTTGTTTTCATTGTGTTGCGGCTTGTTTCCGTTGTGTTGTGATAATTTCGTTGTGTTGGAGCTTGTTTCCGTTGTTTTCCGTTGTGTCACAACTTGTTTCCATTGTGTTGCGGCTTGTTTCTGTTGCGTTATTCTAATTTTGTTGGGTTCCAGCTTGTTTCCATTGTGTTGTGACTTGTTTCCATTGTGTTGTGCTAATTTTGTTGTGTTGGAGCTTGTTTCTGTTGTGTTGCGGCTTGTTTCCATTGTATTGTGCTAATTTCGTTGTGTTAGAGCTTGTTTCCATTGTGTGCAACTTGTTTCCATTGTGTTGTGGCTTGTTTCCACTGTGTTGTGCTAATTTCATTGTGTTGTGACTTGTTTCCATTATGTTGCGACTTGTTTCCATTGTGTTGTGCTAATTTTGTTGTGTTACATCTTGTTTCTGTTGTGTCGCAACTTTTTTCCATTGTGTTGCGACTTGTTTCCATTGCATCGTGCTAATTTTGTTGTGTTGTGGCTTGTTTCTGTTGTGTTGTGATAATTTAGTTGTGTTGCAGATTGTTTCCGTTGTGTTGCAACTTGTTTCCATTGTGTTGCGGCTTGTTTCCGTTGCATTGTGATAATTTTTTTGTGTTGCGGCTTGTTTCTGTTTTGTTGTGGAGATTTCATTATGTTGCGGCTTGTTTCCATTGTGTTGTGCAGAGTTTGTTGTGTTGTGGAGATTTCGTTGTGTTGTGCATTACCAGGTCACTGTATTAGATTACAGAGTGCATATTTTAACTTTAAGCTAAACAGATGCAAAGAGAAATTGTTTTCTCCCAAAGAATTAACAATAACAACAGTATTTTGCTTTCACATTTTGCATCACAATCAGTTTTTATTTTTAAGTTGCTAAAGCGTGAACAATTAGATCAATTACAGCAAACTGCATTAGTTGCGCCAAATGTGCATTGCACAAAACAAACCTCAGCAGTTTCAACAGTTTTGTTTAAATTTAATCATTTAAAAGACATTTACAACTCTAATTTTAATTTATCGTATTTTTAATAGTCACACTATTTTAACGCAATGCATTAAATTGACAGTCCTATTCATAACATCTTCTTATATACTTCATTCTGAAAAAATACATAGTCAAAAGTTGATGTTTTAGCAAGCAGACCAATGTTTCTAAACTTACTTGCTTTAAAAGCCAGCCAAAGCCTCAGAAACCAGTGTTTAAACTTGAATGGACCAGAGTCATAATCATTATGCAGTCTTCTTTGCATTCTGTATAACAACTAATTTAGAGCGATTAGCCTGTTCATAATTTCCTAGCGCCTGGAGGCTTGCTCCCGCTCAATTTGATTTTCAAATGAAGAACCCATTTCTGCAAATAAGTTCTGTAAAATGAGCAGCCATGAACACGGCCAGGAGTCTTGAACTGTCATTTCGCACAGAGGAAATCCAAGAGGGAAATGTAGACATTGTGAAAAATGTGGCTGCTGTGGTAAAATGTCCTCAGTGAAAATCTAAATAAATTGGATAACAACTGGCTGTTGTCAAAACTTGTTTGCTTCAGTTCATTTGCAAATAACAAGAGGTAACCGTTTCAGCCATGTGTGGAAGTGCATCTGTTTTGTTTGTCCTCTTCCAGCACGCTGCTTTTATAACTGACAAGTTGATGTACATGTATAAACTCCAATAAGGTAAAACCATTTACCTTGTTTTACAACTGCTGTGGATGTGACTGCTGTTGCTTTATTAGTTTTGCTGATTTGTGCTTAACATGACATGAAAATTTACTTACTTTGATTTATATTCTTAATACACATTCCTGTCTTATTGGGAATGATTCATCATGTTATTCGAAAGAAACATGTTTGTCTTCGTACCTTTCATGAAAACATATTGTCTTGCTCCATCTCTGAAACGACTTTAGACGACATCACCAATCCGTCCTATTTCTCAAGCACTCCTCATTAACCACCTTCCTCCATGCTGGTCAAAGTGTCTGTGTTTGGCTGGTTAGCGCCTGTTGGCACATGCCGTAACTACACCATCTGGGACCTAAAAAAGCATGTTTCATTTAATCATTTTTTTTGCAAGCAACATTATAAATCTCAAATATTTTATTATATTTCTTATTTCATTATATTTTCATGCCACAGGCCCACCAAGGACTTGCCTTTGAGATGAATGTGAATGCTAATGGATAGCTAACAGCATGTAATGGTGCATTCAAGTGATGTTGGAAAGATTGCATTTACATGTTGAACGCACATGAATGCCACCACAAATTTACAAGTGGAAATCTCTGAACTTTTGTTGTGCCCAGAGTTTCTGAGTTTGTGGCAGTAAGACAAAATGGCAGACACAATAGATGCCGTGTCTCTGTTGATTGAAATAAATAAAATTATTATCTCTCGTGTACAAAATACGATAGTATTATTCAACTAGATAAGTACATTTTGTGAACAAACTTTGAAGTTGGCTTGTGAAAACAGCCTGAAAGTTTGAAGCAGTTGTAAAAGCTTGAAGTTTAAAAGTTTAGATAGATAGATCAGATGGATATTGATAACATGTTGCTAGCATGATTTAGCACATTGCTAACATGATTTAACATGTTGTTAGGATGTTTTAGCATTATTAGCATGTTGTTAGCATGTTTCTATCATGATTAGCATGTTGCTAGCATGTTTTAAGCTTGATTAACATGTTGATAACGTTTCTAGCATGATTTGCATGTTGCTAGTATGTTTTTTAACATGGTTAGCATGCTTAGCATGTTGCTAACATATTTTGGTATGTTGCTAGCATGATTTTATTATGTTGTCCTTGGATAGTCACTAAGCTTTGCTAATGATAGACACCTTAAACATTCTATCCCCCGGTTTCACAGACAAGGTTTAAGCCTAGTCCCAGACTAAAATGTAAGTCTGAGCTGTTTCAACCGAAAGAAACTTGCACTGACTGATCTTAAAATATATCAGTGCCTTTGTTTTGTCTCAAAATGCACACCAGTAATGTTTTTTACTAAGCACGTTTTTTAAAAAAAATACTTAAATGTCCTAATTGAACTATGACCTAATCCTGGCTTAGTCTAAGCCCTGTCTGTGAAACCGGGCCTATAAGTCTTATTATACAAAAGTTTTGACCCCCTCAATGAAAGTCTATGGGACTTTTCATCGTTTTGATCATCTGTTTAATGAAAATCATAAGTCAGATCAGTTAGAAAAGATATAGCAACCCGAGTCAGACCAGTCTGAAGGTCTGAACCGAGTTTGGTGGTTCTAGCTTGAAAACTCTAAGAGGAGATCTATACAGTCCAAATTTTCTCTCAGAAGAAGAAGAGGCTTAAATAGCATTTCAGTAAGTTGGCTTTCTCAAGCCAAATTAATTTCATTGGATTTATAATGATTCAATTTACAGCACCTTTATAAATTGAGTAAAAATATAAAAAAAAGCAAAAAAACACACAATGTGCATTCTTTAATTCACCATTTTATGGAACTAGAGTCACCTGACTTCAGAACTACTACTTCCCAACTCTAAACATGAACTTCTGAGGAGGACTTAAATGCATCATATCATCACTTTTTCCACAAACATAATGCTTCACATGGAAATACGTCAGTTTACAGAAGTAAACTGGGTTGTGATGCCGTTTCATGTGGACTTTAATGATAAGAACTGATCTCTCAGTTTTGTGAAGTTGCTTTAATGGAAAATGATAAAAATCTCTATCTAAATATCTTAATCCGTATAGATTACTCTGTAACATATAAATTTCCTCTGAAGTTCCACTGGACAAAAGAGAAGTGTCTGAGGAACTCTTGCTATGTTTGTATTGGCCAACGAATAAACCTGCATAGAGCTAATGTGGAATGCATCTTTAAGAACAGATAGACGGCCGTTTGATTTACATCAGTTTTCCTCAACTGAAATGGAAAAGAAGGCAGAGCAGGCACTAGTGGAAAAAAACAGCTGGCACCATGATGCTCCTTGATGTTTTCAAATAAATGAGATTCCTTCAAACCTGAATGTTGCACATTAAACACCTTTCTAATCACTGTAGCTTTCTGAGAAGGCCATCTCAGTTCATGTGGTACTAAAACACTCAACACCAACCCACGGCCTCCAGGCTGAAGACATAATGCATGAAATAACACAGTCTGCCACTTAATTGTCACACTTTTACAAAAAAAGCATACTAACTAAACAACTAAAAGACATTTGTAGGCTAACACTACATATCGCAAAGCCACTCAGCAGACAGTGTATAATATCGCGAAGTAAACTTGCTTTGAACTCAAGCAAGCATCTGCTCCACTTGAAAATTAAGTGAAATTAAAAAGCTCTGTTTGTTATACTGGTCTCTTCGCACACATTTCCAAAGCATCCTTATGAAATTCCCTCTCACAAGTCTATTGCCTGATCTTAACCCATCACAAAGACAAACCACGTTGCGAACGTGAGGTTTGAATT
Source organism: Spinibarbus caldwelli (assembly GCA_039654775.1). Classification (NCBI taxonomy): domain Eukaryota; kingdom Metazoa; phylum Chordata; class Actinopteri; order Cypriniformes; family Cyprinidae; genus Spinibarbus; species Spinibarbus caldwelli. The sequence goes on along the minus strand of CM077265.1, from coordinate 15,477,729 downwards.
AAGCAAAGTGGTGGCACTGTATACATTCTTACTAACATATATATTCAATTCACATATATACAAATTGCTTTTCATGAAAAAATACAATTTGCTTGATCTTTTTGAGATAAAAAGAGTGGATAGTACTATAAAAACATTTGAAAAAAACATTGAAACCAAGCTATAAAAAAGCCTGTTCTAAAATCCTTGAAAATAGACTGCATTAACATGTAACCATTCATTGAATTGTTTATTCAGTATTCGGAAACTTGCCCCGCCCCTTACTGTGATGTAATATCCAACTTATTCTGCAATGTGTAAGCTATTTTCTATTGAATGTGCAAGACTTCCATTTCACTAGTCGCTATAGGTAAATACCTAGAAGAAGAAAATGCAATAAACAGTAAAACAATTTGCGAAAGTGTTAATGATTACGACAATAACTTAAAATAATATAAGAAATACCAGCAGATGTATATATAAAATAACGCAATCATCAAACAATAATCATTATATACAGTGTTGGGGTAATTCATTACAAGTAACGTGAGTTATGTAATCAGATTACTTTTTTCAAGTAACGAAATTTACAAGAAAATATCTGAGTTCATTTTTCAAATAAGTAATGGAAGCTTTCTCATTTATTCACTGACACCTCTGCTGTCCCTTGTTGAGAGAAATTATGAGTGAGGTGCAGAGGCACTTTCTTTCAGTTTTTTTGTTATTAAAGCAAGCCCAGCTCAGGTGACAAAAAGTAACGCAAACGTAACGGAATGCATTACTTTCCATAAAAATTAACTGAGTAAATCCAGTTAGTTACTTTTTATTGAGTAACTAAATACTGTAATGCATTACTTTTAAAATGAACTTTCCACAACTTTGATTATATAAATCACAACGTTATCGAATTAAGTGATGACCTAGGAAGTGGTTTAGGAACATGTAAGCTTTGGATGTGTCGATGGAAGCGATCTATTCCATCTATGTTTTGATCATCCATCTGAATCTGACCCAAACGTAGTCTTTTACAAAATGTGATTTTCTCAGCGTTTTTGTTAAAAATGGTGCTTTTTTCATGAAACTTAAAAAGACTGCATGAGGCTAGAATAAAACGGCTTTTTTGACAAATTGGATGTTCAGATATTCATACAACAAAATATTCTGGGTGCCTTTAAACTTTTGTGAAAATGATAAAAAATTCTGGCGGTGGCTGGCAATTTGTTTTTTTTAAAAAAAAAAATGTTGGTGGGGAAAGAGTTAAAAATAAGATGGTTAAACCAAGCAACTTTGTGTTGGTCAACGTGCTGAATTTGCATGACCAACTTGAACAAAAGTTCAATTTATTTCCTCACACGAAACCCCTGATTTTTCCAAATTCCAATTTGAATGACTGGATTTCACCATCTAAATTTCGCAGAGCAACAGTAAATGTAAACGCACCTTAAAAGCCTGACAGAAAGGTAAAACAGCGAAAGTGAAAAAAAAATTGGACTGAAGGTGGGAAATTTATTGTCCATAGTGTAGCAATGTACAAAGTAGGTGAAAAACAATGACAAAAATAAATTTCAAACAAACAAACAAATTTAAAAAATTAAATTAAATAAAAAATGTACAAAATGACACCTTTAATGAAGATCCTCTAGGCATAACAGTTGAAAGTTTCATTTTACATTTTATGAATCCCAAAAGACCTGCAAAGGTCCATTGCAGGACATGAGAGATGCAGTAGGAATGGCTATGGATGTGTGCTGGGGTCTAAAAGAGAAGCCAGCGCACCAGCAACCATTCCTGGATGACATAAATCAACTCCCCCTCCCCTTCTTTTCCGCTCAGCCTGTGAATTTCACTACAACGTGACTTCCCTCCCACAGTTTTTATGAAACAGCTCGTGGCCTGAGCTGCCTTTGCATTCCTCCACCCAGAGGGAGAGAGAGAGAAGGAGAAAGAGACTGTATGTTGTACATGTATGTGCAGATCTTATGTCACAACTTGCCCATGTGCTTCAGTCTAACCAAAAAACATCCTCAATATAATTTATTACCTTCTGCAGCTTGTTTTATAGCTTTCCTCATAACCTTATGTTTGGTTTATATGGCATATGAGGACTAGCATGTGAGGACAGGCATATGTACAACATGTGATGTTCTCCCAGCAATGAGGAGATGTTCCATGGGGTTAAACGCAAACATACATTACAGGCCAAAAACGTGAGAGAATGGAAGTCACCTGAGACTTTTGCATATATACATCAATGCCACTTTTGCAGCAACCAGTCTTTCTGGTTTCCTGTCAAATGCCTATGATTCTGGCTTACATATATACAGCTGTTGGTCAAGAACTGGATTAGACATTGAGAACTGACACGTGGAGACACTTACAGGTTGATGCAGTCTGATAATTCATTTCTATAGGCCGCCTGGTGGAAACTGGCTCTTATATGGTTTTATAAGCATCTGGCGTGACCTCATAATCCCACATGAGCGACTGCATCTGGCAAAAACGGCTGTGATGCATTTTAAGCAATTTGCTTTGAAGTTTATCTAAATTGCTGTAAGGCATTGAAGTTCTTGATCTGAGAACAAATTCCGGTTTGGACTTTTGCTTCATGAAACTCCTATCTATTTTGACATACTTGAAAAAAAGGTGCAATAGATGCTACAATCAAAATGACGTCAATTCTTTAACAACTTAAAGTAACTTTTACAATGTATTTCATCATAATTGTACAAAGAAACAAGAGAAAGCTACATACAGCTGTAACCTGCAAGAAGATTTTTTGAGCATTTCTAAAGAATTTGTAAGGAAGTTGTAAGAAATGGCAATATTTCGGTCTTACAGTTGTAAAAAGGTTGACAATGTACAGTATTTAGATGACCTTGTTATAAATGAATGACAAAATATGCAAGAATTAAATTATTTGAATTAATGTCTCAGTCCCTTTCTTGCGCTTACAAATGTCTGACAAAGGTTTCAAAAAAAAAAAAAATCGAGAAAATGTTATGGTCTTTTGAGTTTTGTCACACATTTTCAAAGACCTTCAAAATGTAGCTGTCTCAATATGTTGCTGTCTTTTGTGACATTCTTGTGAATGCCTGGCGAAGGTTGTGAGCCTGAAAGTTATTGCCTCAATATATTGCAGTCTCGTACACCATTTTTATTGTGTGAATGCCTGATGAAGTTCAAAATACCAAAACCTTGCTTTCTCAATACTGAAAGGCTGCATCTAAGGCCCTTTGTATGAATGCATAATGAAGCTGGTAAGGCAAAAATGTTGACATTTTTATACGTCGCCATCTTTTTACAAATACATGAAGTTTAAAAGTTTGTAACGTTGTTCTATTTATGCATTTCCTCTTTTTACAACCTTCTAGAAAATGCCTAACAAAGTCTGCAAAAGCGAAAGATCGATGTCTCAATAAGCCGCCATCTTTTATGACCTCTTTTTTTTTTTTACAAAGTTCTAACAAATGCCTGACCCAAACATTGCCATCACAATATGTATATCACAATATTTGTAACTTTGTTACAAATTCCAGACAAATAATAATATTTTGCAAGACCTAGTAACTGTTTGTCTGCCATTACCTATGTCTTACCTACCTACCAAAATAAAAATAGCTTTTTAAATGATGTTTTTGATACTGATCATTGGCTGAAAACTTTCAAAAAAAAAAAAAAAACAACAAAAGAAATAGATGTTGCAGTGTGCTTTATGACCTCCTCAGAGATTGTGTTTGCCCATAGTAGACTACACAGATCCTGCGGTTTACAACTGCAACCAGTGTAGCTTCAGGCTGATCTCACACATTAGAGGCCCAATGCTGTCTACAGCCAATCAACACTAACCTTACTGTTGCCCTTGGGTGTTAACTAGTTCTCTGTTTTGAGAAAATACAAGGGCTACACTCTGGCATTAGTAACGTGAAAACTTTTTTTCTTTGAAAGGCTACTGCAGTTTCTTGGCTCGGTTGCCAAATTGCTTACACGTGATCGTGCACATAAATAGTGTCTAAAGTTTTCTGCCTTTCTAAATCTGTTTGCTGGACCCCTGACATTATCAAATGCTTGAGAAACATTAACCAGATTACATAACCACTTGGAGTGGATTGACATCCACAACAAAGAAATACCTGATTGAGTAGATTTAGGCAATCACAGCATGCTGATCATGTTTCGCCACTCATTTGACCTCTAAGTCTTACAAAATCACGGCCAGTACCATTTCTTGATTTCACAGGGCCGGGACGAGAGTTTTATGGGTGGACCATGAGTCACAGGCCCTCCTTGTTGTCCTGGTCATGGGAATTTTTATAAAGTATTGATTAGATGGACGTTATCTAACCATCTTCATTTCAAGCACACAATAACAGGCTTTTTTACAACGATAACTGACATTACATAATTAAAGGCATTACTTCCTCACTTATGTAACTTGACAAGTACAAAACCTTGAGCAAAAGAAAGAGAGTGAGAGTTGGAAAGAGATGCAGATAACAGGAATGAGAGAGAAAGAAAAAATTATCCCAATATTATTTCACCCTCCAGCCTTCAATCCATGGCGGGGAATATCCTGTGGAGAACGTTGGCTTTAAAAGAAGGGACTTTCTGTTAAGACTCATTACAAATTATTTTGTTTTTCTAAATTTATCTCCAATAATATTACGGACTATTTAGGGACAGAATGTGCGTTTGTTCTTCATGCAGACTTGATGATGCCCTGAGGGTTTGAGGAAACTTGTGTGTTTGACTGGATTACACTTGAAAACAGGCATAACAGGAGGAAGAACAAATTCTGTGACTCCAAGAGGCAAGAACATCTATTTTCGCTGCAATTACGAAGCAAAATAGTGTGGTCACGTGGACAACACAGACACTGGCCAACCTACTTCTACACTCCACAGCTCTTACATAATATGTTTCTAATCACAACGCTGGAAGACGTCCAACATGGCCTCAAATAACTCTGTGCAGGCTTTAGGTCATAACTCTCCATTAAGACATGATAGCTACAGCTTGTCTCCTTGCGTCCTCTAAAATTAAAATGATATTAGCTCTTTAATTTATATCCAAACCTCTGCACAAAGCCTGCAAATGATGTTATAAAACAGATAGCTCCGGTCCCAATGCTGTGATAAAGCTGAGATAAAATATAGCTATAAAAGATTATTGCTGTTATAAAACAGCAATATGATAAAAGGCACCAATGTTTAATTTGTTAATAGCTGGAATAACCTGTAAGTAATACAGTCTAAATGTAGCTTTTTTGTTGCCAAGCAATTTAGCAAAGTGGTGAAGAAATATTCTGTGTCCAGAAATATGTATTTCCTTGCAACCCATTTCATCTGAATTATTTCAAATGAGTAGGATGTCTAAAAATGCATGATAGTAGAAAAATCCCCAAATTACCTTATGCATTCACAGAGTTGAATATATCAGTCAAATGTCAATGCTAATATGTCATATAAAATATGTCCAGAAATGTATTTATATTGCATCTTAAAAAGATGTGCACATTGCACCTCTTTATGAATCAAATTCGTTAAGTTCTCATCATTCTGCTAGAAAATATATTCCTTGGTATAACTGAGGTTAATATTTGGTCTCTATGGGTAGCTAGGTTTTCTTATACTGTGTGTTTTAGTTTGGCTGAAATGCTGTTTTGACCATTCAGCAACCAACTTATAATACAAGATGAATTAATGAAAATATATTGTACCTCTGGTTTGTTATTTCTATATATATATTAAATTCTATATATATATTAAATTCTCAATGTAGTATGGCCTCTCGTACCTTATTGCTTAATAAATGTCATGCAGAAAGGCTGTATGTAAACCTGTGCTGTCAAATATTGTTCTTGCATAACTAGGAGGAAGTCCAAAACCCGCAATGAGGATAACCAGCTATGAGTTGTTCCAGAACTAACCTAGATTATGCAACCAAAACACGCTGTGCTTTGAATAAATACTGTCCTTCTCAGAGTTTGCAAATGTTTTATTATCAAAACCTAAGATTTGGTTGAAATTGGGACTGGGCCACTGCCCTGCATACTGAATACTTAGTCTTTGTACTGTGTACTTGACCGCTGATTCATTTCATGGAGTCAAATGGACAAATAAACAAATGAAAAACAACTCAGTGAAGACACAAAAAAATGAGTTTGAAAGGAGAATGAATTTACTGATAAAATAAAATATTAGAAAGGTTGGAAGACTGAATGTAAACAAAGAAAATTAAATTGGAATGAAAACTTCAGAGATGAAGACTGTCTCTCATGGAAACTTTTGAAATTGTAAAAGAAATAGAGGGGAAAATAAAAATTGGACCATAATTGCACTGGACAGTGTTGTGAACCTCAATTTAACGTGAAGTCTCTAGGTAGCCTCTAGCTGTCAGGAGAAGATCAAGAACTTCTGCAAAGCTCTCCTGATCTGTGTTTTCTCCTCAGGCTTGCTGTCTGGAATCATATCGGCACTGTGTAATGCACTCAGGTGCACTTCTGGTCTCTTGTCCCTGACCTCCTGCAGCCCTGCCTGGGTCACGTTGCGACAGAAGTCTACCCTCACGTCTGTGAGACTGTGGCCGTGGTCCACAACAGCCTGGAGGACAGAGTCAGTCATCCGAGCGCAGTTTTCTAGACTAAGGCTGCGTAGCCTCCTGCAGCTTTGTAGCACGTTAATAACATTGCGGTCTGTAATGTGCCCACATCCAGACAGAGTCAGCGAGAGTAGATTCGGACACCTAAAGAAACAAAAAGCAGAATTTTGTCATATTAATTGACAGGAATAATAATTGAAAAATTTAATATGCAGTGCATATATGTTTGTTTGGTATTTGTGTAGATTGGACAAGTGAATTAATGAGTAACACACAACTGTCTGTTTAAACTGAAGTGTGTAATTTCTGTTCTGCTTGTTTTCAAACAGGTTTCCTTGAACACGCCCCCTGAATGTCACTGGTCGATTATACTGATAGCCCCACCCCCAAACTCATGCCATTGGTTGAGTCAGTGCTGCTATGCAGGCTGGTCAGGATTTTCAAACAAAGAGCAATGTTTTGAAAGACAGTGTTTACACGTTGTAGGATTCAATTTACAATTGACTGACTTACCGTTGTCTCTGCATTTTTGACTTGTCACATTATGTGACATAGAACTTATGTAAATTATTAATTTAATTTGTGAAGATCATATTAAAAGTAGCGATACAATCAAAACCATTCAAACAGGTTTCCCGAATGCTCTCCTGTCTCCTATTGGCCAAACAAACATATAGCTCCACCCCAGACTCACCCCATTGGTTGACTCAATGTTGCTATGCAGGCTGGTCAGGAGTTTTAAACAAAGAGCAATGTTATGAAAGAGTGTTTACATGATGTGGGATTCAACATATAAGTGACTAATTAACTAACTAATTAATAAGTGACTCTGCATTTTAGACTTGAATAGAATAATGTAATTTTAATAAATTCACACATACAAAACTCTACATTAAGTGACATAAAACTTTATTACATTGTTCATTTAATTTGTAAAGATCATATTAAATGTGGCAATACAATCAAAACCATTTAACCCGGTTTCCTGAATGCTCCCTTGTCTGTTATTGGTCAAACAAACACATAGCTCCGCCCCAGACTCTCCCCATTTAGTCTGTGTTGCTGTGTAATGCTGATCAGAATTCTCAAACAACAGAGAAATGTTTGCACTCCATTATGGGAATCAACACTGACTTACACTTGTCTCTGCATATTACATTTGGATAGAAGAAAAAAACTTAATTTAACCAAAAACATACACTTATGAACGTAAGAAAATTATTACTTTGTTAAAATCTTAAATACAAATGCAATCAACAGTGATCTGCCATTGGTCAAACAAACACAAAGCTCCGCCCCAGACTCACCCCATTGGTTAAGCCCGTGTTACAGAGCCAGACTGGTCGTAATTTTTCAAAAAACAGAGAAATGTTTTGAAAATGCTATTCACCTTATTTTTTCCATAACAGCGGGCGTGGCCATTTGTTAACTGAATGTGCGAGACTTCCGGTGTCATTCGCTTCCAGCTATTTTTAGCTCGTTTTGCTGCTTAATACTGCAAACTAGTGTGTCTTACCATGTTATTTTAATGTATTATCTTAATTACGAACATACATTGTTTGTAGTGCAAACAATTTAACCATTTACTGCATTTTGTTAATCTTCTCGTTGTTTCCCTACAGTGACTAATGAACCGGAAGTCTCACACATTCACAGAAAACGGCTTACTTTCGCGTTGAAAAATAAGGTGGATAGAAATACAATGTTTCGTTTTTTTTTTGTTTTTTTTTTACTTTTTTTCTTCTTTGGAAAATCAGTCAACAAACAGCTTAGCTATATTTGTCCCAACATATTAATCTGGTATCAAAGAAAGTATTTTCATCAAGAAAGACACCTTAAAGTGATTAGACAGTGAGAAATACGAATATGAATTGCACACATTTAATGGTTGCTTGTAAGAAAAACGTCCGCCAGAAATTAACTGGTTGGAAAACACACTAGTTTACCGCATTACAAATGCTTTTCACTCCTCGGGAGACACATAAAATGGTAGACTGTATAATAAAATTGTTGTCAATAGACAGTGATTGACACATATTGCAACACAGAAACTGTTTAGGCAGCAATTTATGTGGCCCCATCAGGCATTTGCATGGTATTATAGTAAGCATAGCATAACAAAAACCATTCCCTAAGTCAGTGTTTGCTGTATCAGCTGTTTTTGCCACATAAACACAGCTGGTGCTCTTGCTAAACAGCACCAGCTGAAAGCCGAGCCATTTCTCATGCCCACACCAGCGGGTTCGGGCAGCAGGAACCTTCCGTACCGACTACTGGCGAGTCGCCCTTCTGTGTGTCCATGTTTCTCCTCTGCTGCAGCCTGCTGGTGGACTCACACAGGGTCACACATGCTCACACAGAGCGAGCTAATGGCTGTAGCTTTGAGATGTCATTCACGTTTACTGATGCAGATTATATAAACTCTTACATAATCTTACCACTTAACCACATGTGAGACCGGCACATTCCAGCCGCCTGTAAGTGTTATGAGCACTGTCCCAATAACCCTGGCCATGGGGCGGATCTCACACTACACGTGCCATTGCTTTTATTATCACAGACGGCCATCGGTGACACAGACGGGCTGATAAAGGGATCAGCAGGAGAGGAAGGATGAGAGAGGCTCGTAAGAATTCAAAGCCTCAGGGATCGGTTGGTTAGATAGTTTCTGCTGGAGCAGCTTTCAGCCATTGTGTTTGAGCGGGAGTAGCTTTCAGAGCTGGCCAGATGAAGTAAACACGCCAGATATATGCGTCGCATCATCCCCGGTTACATAAGCATGCCTTCCTCTGGTAGCTCCGCCCTTCTTTTGTACAGATGTTTTGTTTGCATAAGTTTTTTTTAAAGGCATTTCCATCAAACAGGCTTAATGAAAAACTAACAAAGACTTAACTAAGTCCTATTTTACTTTGCTTTCCGAGAATGAGGCTGAGTGTGGGGGGCAACACAAACCGTGAAGCTTTCCCCATGTGGATACGGCCTCTGGAGACATCCCACACGTGGCACTACGGTAATTTACCAGGAATTCGATTCAGCACTTTTTCTTTGAACTCAAAGAGTCATCACAGTGACAGTAGTCTTTCAAGAGACTAATATCACTCTCGTGACGCAGTGGAGGGTGTGTCTAGAGCCGTTGGACTTATTTTCCCTAAAGCGGCCCTCAAGAACGTCAGCAGAAAAAGTCCCACACAGCAGATGGATATGGTCAAATGTAGTTGCGTTCTTATTTTCTTTATTATTTTGGTTTCTAATAGCCTGTTTTGAGAAATGCCGTTATTCATCATCCATAACAAATGCATTCAGTTTCTTGTTTTGGAGCCAAAGGTCTACCGGAGATCAAAGCTGTCAAATTGTCGTGTCTTTTTGAGAGTTACAAGCCATTTAAAGTGATGGCATATTGTGATCATCAGCATTTCATAATAATTCAAACGAGGTTATCTATTTTAACATAATTCTTGTGTAAATTTATCATTTTAGAGATGTTTAGATATTTTTTATTCGAAAATCAGAAAAAATATTCAGTCACTGTGATGAAGACGAGCCCACCAGCTCGCCTTCGGGGAAAAATGTGAGTCCGTGAAGGGATGTAAAAACGATGGCTCACTCGCAAAAGCACTTTTGTGCAAGGTGGAATTTATTTACAGTGCCAGAAAGATTGTCCACAGTGAAGAATATCTACAAGTGCACCTAAAAATGACAAAAATCCAAAGTACCAAATAAACAACAAAAGGGAAAAATAAACCAGAAAATAATCCAACAATGATATAATCAGGTAGCAAACAGGTATCCACAATATACGAAGGGGTTTTTGCTTGAGGCACCGCAGTAGCACTCTTGCATCGACTTGGTAAACAAGCAACGTCTTTCTGTTTGGCCTCGGCTTATATAGGCCAAACCCCGCCCCTTTTTTGGGCTATACCATTCACCGGTAAAAATAACATTTAACACACACACAAATACCACATCTATTGGTCATCTGTAACACTTAATCAACAATAATCACTTCCGATCTATATATATATATATATATATATATATATATATATATATATATATATATACACAAATAAACAATCCATTAACACATAATACATTTAACACAATTTCCACACTTAAATGCACACAGAAACACCTATTCATACTAGACAATGGTTTCGCCAGCTTCCGGTTGCGCTGTGTGGCGCGACTAAGCCCGTGATGTTATAATCGACTGCCGCTTGTTCGTTCGGTTTGGCCGGCGCGGTGTTTCCTGCCGGAAGACTGACTACGCCCACACAGACAAACATTACAGGGATGAAACGACACAACAAGTGCAGTGTAAGTGTATGAAATGACCGGGAATTGGATATGGACAGGGGAGAGTGCTGCAATGGGAAAATGTCCATGTGCTATCAGGATCGCGTGTGCACCCGCTACTCCGATAGCGGCGGCGGCAGGGAGGAACGGTACGGAAGATGAATGAGGTAAGTAGGCGAGTATGTATGTGTGTGTGTGTGTGTATGTGTGTGTGCATGTGTGTCAGTGCTGCTTCCCCAGCGGTGGCAGCTAATGTGACTTTATCACATCACCTTCCCCCTCTCCAAGCCGCGTACTGGCCGGAAACCTGGACAGGTAGTCGGCTACAACATTGAGTCTGCCAGGTCGATGCCGTATCTTGAAGTGGTACGGCTGCAGGGCGAGGTACCACCGTGTGACTCTGGCATTGTGGTCCTTCATGGACTGGATCCAGGTTAGAGCCCGGTGGTCAGTTTCTAGATCGAACTCTCGACCAAGGAGGTAATAGCGCAAGCTGTCCAGGGACCACTTGATGGCGAGACCTTCCTTCTCGACCGTCGAATATCTTGTCTCCCTGGGGAGTAGCTTGCGGCTGAGGTAGACAATTGGCCTCTCTTCACCTGCACTTCCCTGGGCAAGGACCGCTCCAATCCCTGTTGCGGACGCATCTACTTGCAACAGAAATCTCTGAGAGAAGTCTGGACTCTGCAGGACTGGGCTGGAGCACATCTTTTCTTTTAGGGTCTTAAAAGCTGTCTCACAGTCATCGGTCCAGGGAATAGGGTTTTTCACCGTCTTGGACAGCAGGTTGGTCAGAGGAGCCGCGATGGAGGCGAAATTTGGCACAAACCTCCTGTACCAGCCCACCAGTCCTAGGAACGACCTCACTTCCTTCTTGGTCTTTGGTTGTGGGCTCCTTCGAATTGCCTCCAACTTGTCCACCTGTGGTCTCAGCTGTCCGTTGCCCAGGTGATACCCCAGGTAGTTCGCCTCTTGCTTTGCCCACTCACACTTTGAAATGTTTAATGTCAATCCTGCTTCCTCTATCCTCTTTAGAGTTTGCTGAAGATGTTGTAGATGCTCTGCCCAAGAGTTGCTGTGGATTACCACGTCATCCAGGTACGCTGCAGACCAGTCTTCACAGCCTTGGAGTACTCGGTCCATCAGCCTCTGGAATGTGGCTGGTGCCCCGTGAAGGCCAAAAGGAAGGACCGTGAATTGGAACAATCCTAGAGGTGTTCGGAACGCGGTATAGGGTCTGGACTCAGGGTTGAGGGGTACCTGCCAGTACCCCTTACACAGGTCTAACGTGGTGATGTACTGGGCTCTTCCAATCTTCTCCAGCAGATCATCCACTCTTGGCATGGGGTATGCATCAAACTTAGATTGGGCGTTGAGCTTGCGAAAGTCGATGCAGACACGCAGGGAACCGTCTTTCTTGGGTACGATCACCATTGGGCTGCTCCACTCGCTCATTGAAGGTTCGATCACTCCTAGCTCCTTCATCATCTTGATCTCCTCCTTCAAGGGTTCCACCAGCCTTTCAGGCACCCGGTAAGGACGTTGACGTGATGGTGATGGATTGGAAAGGTGGATGGTGTGTTGGGACAGCTCAGTCCGTCCAGGCCTCTGACAGAACAAAGCAGGAAACTGGTTCAGGAGGTGCTGCAGTTCTTTCCTTTTGGAGTCTTCTATGTGAGTTAGACTCACCACAGACGGCTGTCGCTTTGCATCCTCCGATTCCTCTTCCTCTTCCACCTCCACCTTCCTTACCAGCAGTGATGTTTCTGGTCCCTTACCGGATGGCACCTTCCATTCCTTTAGCAGGTTCACGTGGTAGGTCTGCCTGGCCTTGCCCTTGTCCGGGTGATGAACTTCATAAGTGACTGGCCCCATCTTGCGGACCACGGTGTACGGCCCTTGCCATTTAGCCAGTAGCTTGCTCGTTGAAGTTGGCAACAGGAGTAATACCTTCTGCCCAGGTTGAAACTGTCGTAGCCTGGCGTGTTCATCATACCATCTTTTCTGCGCTTGTTGTTTCTCTTGTAGGTTCTCTTTAGCTTGTTCTCTGTACTGCTCCAGTCGATCTCGCATCTCTAGCACGTACTGCACGACGCCTTTCTCCTCCTTCTTGGATGCAGGTTCCTCCTCCCAGCCTTTCTTCAGCAGGTCCAGGGGTCCTTGTACCTGCCATCCATAGAGGAGCTCGAACGGTGAGAATCCCGTTGACGCTTGGGGTACCTCATGGTAAGCGAAGAGAACAAATGGTAGCCACTTGTCCCAGTCTCGTCCTGTGTCTGCAACGAACTTCCGCAACATATTCTTGAGAGTTTGGTTGAATCTCTCCACCAGACCGTCCGTCTGCGGGTGGTAGGGAGTTGTTCGGAGGGCGGTAATGCCCAACTGTTTATTCAGCTGCCCCATCAGCCGTGACGTGAAGTTCGTTCCCTGGTCCGTGAGTATCTCCTCAGGTATGCCGACTCTGGAGAAAAGCTGAACCAGGGCATGAATGATCTTAGGTGTGGTGATGGAACGGAGTGGGAAGGCCTCAGGATACCTTGTGGCGTAGTCGCTGACTACCAGGATGTAGCGATGTCCAGCACTGCTCTTTTCCAACGGCCCCACAATGTCCATGGCGATCCGCCTAAAAGGTGCAGAAATGACAGGGAGAGGTTGCAGGGGTGCTCTGCCCCGCTGGGACACAGCACTTGTCTTTTGGCAGATGGCACATGTGTTACAGTGTGTTTGTACATCAGTGTATAGTGTGGGCCAGTAAAATCGTGAGCTAATGCGTGCATATGTTTTCTGCTGGCCCAGGTGGCCAGCCCATGGAACAGTGTGTGCAAGGTGCAGAACAAGAGGACGACAACAAGATGGTACAATTAGACGCATCACATCATTGGTTCGCACATACAACACATCATTCATCACTACATATTCTTCATTGCACAGATTTGATGGTTTGTCACACTCAGCTTTGACAAATAAAGGTTTCAGAGTTTCGTCTCCCCTTTGAAGTTGTGCTATGTTCCCTGGGACCTTCCAGCCATTGACTTCAAGACCCTCCACTGAGGCCTCAGAGGCTGGGGTACCCAGGTACTTCTCAAGCCGCCGTTGGCGTCGTGACTTTTTAGGGCCTTTAGTCCCACCCTGCAGCAGACTACCATCCAAGTCTGGCAGCGGCTGCAGACCTGCCCTGGCTTGAGCTCTAGTAAGAGCAGGACATGACATTGCAGTGGCAACAGAATGTTCAGAGTCCTTGATGGTGGGTTGCAAGAGTTCATGTAATACTGGCAAGTCTCTTCCTAGAATCATATCAGCTGGTAAATTGTCAACTACGGCAACATTCAGTAAGTACATTTGTTCCTGTACCTCCACCATTACCTCAGCTCGGGGATACTGCTTTACGTCCCCATGCACGCATTGAACAGAGGTAGTATTTACATAATTGACATTATTTGCAAAGCATGATTTCAACATTGACAGAGAACTTCCAGTGTCCAAGAGTGCTTTCAGTTCATGTCCATTAACAGTCACATCATATAGATTCTGACTCTCCCCTACAGAGTCAAAATCACAGTCCCCTTCTCTAGGCACATAACAAAACCCCGTAAGTTTCGCTTTGCGAGCGGGACACACAGCTGCTTTGTGGCCCGGCTGCTGGCAGTAAAAGCAAAGCAAGTCTTTGGCCATTGACTTTGGACCTTGTGCATTGTCAGATAGTTCAACACGACCCCTTTCAGACCCAGAGTTATGAGAAATGCCACGTACAGTACCTTTGAGTGGTTGAGTACGAGGACTGCCACGATGAGCATTCAGGTACTGCTGTGCCAACTTCCCTGCCGCCAGTCCTGACCTCGGCTCGTGCTCTCTCACCCAGGTGCGTGCGTCGTAGGGTAACACCCGAAGAAGCTGTTCCAGGATGATGGCCTCGCCGATCTCCTCTTTAGAGTGCTCCTCCGGTCGCACCCAACGCTTGTACAGATTCTTTAGCCGGTGGTAAGTCTCTGTTGGCGACTCTCCAGCTGGGACTGTAGTCGATCGGAAGCGCTGACGGTAGGTCTCTGGAGAGATGTTGAATTTCTCCAGCAGTGCTTCCTTCAGGTCAGCGTAGACCTCAGCCTGCTCCTCGTCCATTGCCAGGTACGCCTCCAATGCCTGCCCTGTCAGCAACGGAACCAGACGATAGCTCCACTCCTCCTCAGGCCACCTCCAGGTCCTGGCCAGACGCTCGAACCGCCGAAGATAATTCTCGATGTCTTCCCCCTGCTGGAAGCTCGGCATCTTCGGATCAGCCCACTGCATTGGCTCTCTTGGCGCTGTGACATTCGGGGAGTCTTGGACGTAGGCGGGTCTGTGTCTTGTGGATAACTTTGGTGCTGGCGTCGGTAGCTCCATTCGAACACTCTCCGCGTCGAGCGAGGTCTCAGCAGGACGAATTGACTGCAAGATGGACTCATGAAGACCTCGGAGCTCCCGCAGATATCGATCCTCTCTCTGCTCTTGAGTTTCGAGAAATCTGCGCATCAGGGAAATCATTCCCTCGCCAGCTGTAGCGTCAGGATTGACGGGCTTGGTCAGTGGTTGACTGGACTTTGGGGAGACTTTGGGAAAACTCGTGGCTCCCTCCTCCTCCGTAGTCTCAACCGAATTCCAGGCTGCCTCCTCCTCTGACGTCACCTTCACTTGGGATCGTAAACCCGGCCTGGGTTTTCTACCTTTCGGCGCTGTCTTGCGAGTAGCCATCCCACCGCTGCCACCAAATGTGATGAAGACGAGCCCACCAGCTCGCCTTCGGGGAAAAATGTGAGTCCGTGAAGGGATGTAAAAACGATGGCTCACTCGCAAAAGCACTTTTGTGCAAGGTGGAATTTATTTACAGTGCCAGAAAGATTGTCCACAGTGAAGAATATCTACAAGTGCACCTAAAAATGACAAAAATCCAAAGTACCAAATAAACAACAAAAGGGAAAAATAAACCAGAAAATAATCCAACAATGATATAATCAGGTAGCAAACAGGTATCCACAATATACGAAGGGGTTTTTGCTTGAGGCACCGCAGTAGCACTCTTGCATCGACTTGGTAAACAAGCAACGTCTTTCTGTTTGGCCTCGGCTTATATAGGCCAAACCCCGCCCCTTTTTTGGGCTATACCATTCACCGGTAAAAATAACATTTAACACACACACAAATACCACATCTATTGGTCATCTGTAATACTTAATCAACAATAATCACTTCCGATCTATATATATATATATATATATATATATATATATATATATATATACACAAATAAACAATCCATTAACACATAATACATTTAACACATAATTTCCACACTTAAATGCACACAGAAACACCTATTCATACTAGACAATGGTTTCGCCAGCTTCCGGTTGCGCTGTGTGGCGCGACTAAGCCCGTGATGTTATAATCGACTGCCGCTTGTTCGTTCGGTTTGGCCGGCGCGGTGTTTCCTGCCGGAAGACTGACTACGCCCACACAGACAAACATTACAGGGATGAAACGACACAACAAGTGCAGTGTAAGTGTATGAAATGACCGGGAATTGGATATGGACAGGGGAGAGTGCTGCAATGGGAAAATGTCCATGTGCTATCAGGATCGCGTGTGCACCCGCTACTCCGATAGCGGCGGCGGCAGGGAGGAACGGTACGGAAGATGAATGAGGTAAGTAGGCGAGTATGTATGTGTGTGTGTGTGTATGTGTGTGTGCATGTGTGTCAGTGCTGCTTCCCCAGCGGTGGCAGCTAATGTGACTTTATCACACACACTTTATTTTAAGGTCCAGTTATCACTATTAACACATCATTAACTACAACTTTTGCCTCAGTAAACTCCTAATTTGCTGCTTATTAATAGTTAGTAAGGTAGTTGTTAAGTTTTGGTATGGGGTAGGATTAGAGATGTAGAATATGGTCATTCAGAATATGTGCTTTATAAGTACTAATAAACAGCCAATATGTTAATAATAAGCATGCTAATAAGCAACTAGTTGAGAATTAGTCCCTATACTAAAGTATTACCAAATATTCTAGTTAGGAAACCGTTATTCTTATTTGTGTTCATTTTTGACCGTGAAAATTTCATTTTAATTTGGTTCTGAATTTTAATAGATGCCAAGAGTAAGTTGGAAAAAAGGTGTTCAAAAAAGAGAAAGAAAATAAAAGTTTTATTTGAAGAATAAAACTAGATCCCTACTTGAACTTAATGACACCATCTGAGACTTCCCCAGGCACTCAGTGTTTTATAAATTTTCCTGAAGCTGAAATGTATTGCCACAATGGCGTCAGCAAGTGTATGTGTGTGTGTGTGTGTGTCTTTGTAGGAAAGTGAGCAAGACACACACACACACACAGCACACAGTGACTGCAACGCACATGTGCATTCCTCCCTCATCAACAAAGAACTGATTGTAGGCTCCACCTGCCAATGCAAATCACGAGAGGAGAGCTCACAAGGGAGAGATTTATTCAGAGGAACTTCTTTCAGCTTCTCTCCAGTTTCATCATGTGTGGCTCCAATTTTCTCTGGTCAAAGAACAACTGCCACTATGCTGATGAACCCATAATGTAACATCAAAAATGTTTTAACCTCCAAAGAACCTTTTTAAGAGCTCTCAACAACCATCATGAGTTGGCTTTGGTTCTTTGGAGAATTTTGCACCCTGGTGTGAGAACCTTTTCAAATATCTTTGTATGCTCTAGATCTGTACTTATTCTTAAGACAGTTCAGAAACTATCATGCTGATCTGAAGAACCTATAATGAACATTAAGAATTTTGTTATTCTTCAAAAAACAACCTTAAAAATAAAGGTTCTTTATTGACATCTGTGGTTCCACGAAGAATCTTTAACATCCATGCAACCTTTCCATTGCACAAAAGGTTCTTTATTGTGGAAAAAGGTTCTTCAGATTATTCTTCACAGAAAGAAAAAAAAATGGTTCTTTTAAGAACTGTTTACTGAAAGTTTTTTAGGGAACTATAATGTTTTTTATATGGCATTGCTGTGAAAACTCTTTTTTGGAACCATTATTTTTAAGAGTTTACAATGTAACCTCAAAAACATTGCTGATTTCATCATGAATTGTTCCTGATCTCTGGTCAAAAAAACATCAGTCTTCACACTTATCCTTCATTCTTAAAATTAAAGGTTTCAGTTGTTACCAAACATGTTTTGTGTTCTACAAACATTTATCATCTTGTTCTTGAGGAAACCATCAGTGCACTGTTTCCTTAAAGAACCACCACTACACTGTCCTGAGGAACCTATAATATAACATCAAGAAACTCCAAAACCTTCTAAATAGTTCTTCAGAAATTTAAAACAGTTCTTAATGTTTCATAATAAGTTCTTCAGATCAATAAATGTAAAGTTTGGCTTTTATCTGAGGGTGATGCAAAGAGCCATTGAAGAAACCATTTTTTTTTTTTTTTTTTAATATTGTTTTGCCAAATCACAGTTTTTTTTTCACCACATAAGTGAGTTTACAGTGCAAAACAGCAGCGGGAGAAACCGCAGAGCTCCATTATGTCTCCCGTTATTATTGGCTGTCTGGAAGTGTCTGTAAAGATCTGCTCTTAAAACTCCAGAGAGTAATTCAGCTGTGCACTGCGTGCTACACCACAGACCTTGTGTCACTCAAAACTCGAGGCAAACTCCATTCCCAGCCTCAGCACGCTTCGAACACAAGCCGCATCTATCGGTGGAAGATGGTGATGACGTGCTTGCTTGAAGCTAAAATGTGTTTCTATTGAACGTTTAAGGAAGAGAGGTTTGAGCAGATCCCCATTAGTCCGACACGGGCAGATGAAGTATTTTTAAGCTTCCCACCATTGACATCTGTTCTTAAAAAAATATCACGCTACGTACAAATGTATCCGTGTTCCTTAAAAACAGGCATTTCTAATTGCTGAACGTTCTGTACTCACGTAAAACTCATAACAGAACCTGGTAAATGAGTAATGCTACAACACAGAAACAAAAGCGGCTGAATGGGTGGTGTATTGCGCTGTTCTTTAAATAATTGTGGTAAAACATACTCAGTCACAGTCCATACTTTGTGTGACAGTCCCACAGCTTCCTGTTGACTGAAGGGTCTGTGGTGTGTCTGCAGCTGTGATCTGATGGGCCAGTTGATGCAGACAATATTTAAAATTGCAGTGCAGTGTCTTTGCTTCTATTTACAATCTTTCAATATAGGAATTTAATGAATTTATTTCACAGCCAAAGGCATATACTGTATGTTCCTTCCTAAACCACACAGAGTTCATAAACATTGAATTATGACTTGTTTTACTGTGAGTTTAAAATATTTTGATGATTTTCTGTCTTAAAGAGTTAGTTCTTACAAAAAATGTCATGTACTCATTCTAATGTTGTTCCAAACCTGTTTGACTTATTTCAGCTGGGGAACACAAAAGTTGATATTTTGAAGAATGTTAATGCTGCTCTTTTCCATACAACAAAAGCAGTTACCAGAGGTTTTCAAGACTAAAAAAGTAAAACTATAAAAGCATCATAAAAGTAGTCAGTTGAAGTCTGTAGGAACAGGACAAAAAAGTAAAGTCGGCATGAAAAGGAAAATGTGAGTCTTTTCTTGAATGAGAAAAAAGACGAGACTTGATTTAGTCCACTGGGAATTTATTTGATAGTTTTCATTTGCTGATCGCTGCAGGTTGCTGGAGCGGGGATGGATTGAAACACTGTCGGACGAACATGCCAGTTTACAAGTCATCGGAGAAGAGACATTGTTGCAGTGGGGAAAGGATGTGCATGTTTTTGATTAAAGATATAAAAAAAAATAATGATGTGCACATTTATAATAAACACATCACACAGCATTACCTGAAATATAAGCAATGTCCAATTTGATTTCATGGTGACTTCAAGTCATTGTTTACTGACAATCATAGCTTTCAAATTTCATTTGCTCTTGTGCACATCAAACTCGACAAGTCATGATCAGTTATTAAACTAAAATCGAATGTGATTTGGTGTCACTGATGTAAAACCTAGGGTCAACACAGCATTATGCACTAAGGACCAGTTTACTAACAGCTTGCGCCATTATTTAATACCCAAGAAAAGCATGTCTTAAAGCAGCTGGTCATTATGGAAATGATCTGGCTGTGTCTGTTCTTTAATGTGCGAATTGTCTGTAAATCACACGCAGAATTTTCCCCTTCCATTGGCGCTTTTTTGGAATTGTGCTCTAACGCTAATTTGCCCTGTTTAGTAAATCTGGCCTTATAAGTTTGAAAATATGCAAGCCAAGCGCAAATGAGATTCATGCACTATGGCAAAAACGACTAAAATTTTTGTCACACGATAATGTATTTTGTACTATTTGAAAGCTACTGGATACTGTTGTTTACAATGGGACAAATCTGTGCAAACATTCTTCTTTGACAATTTGGAAAACACAAGGGTCAGTAAACGATCGCAGAAACTTAATATTGGAGTCATTACTATTCTTTTAAAAATAAAAGTGGATGTGGGATTCATTAAGATTACTTCATCTGTCTAAATATATCAGGGTAGCAAAATCTGCCTGTCCAAGATCAAACCAATGACAAAATGAATGTTGATGCCAAGACAAACAGAATCACTCACATGTGGCAAACACGCTCCAGGAAGTCACTGACGAGGCTCTCGTGCTTCCTGCAGAGGTCCTTCTGGAATGTGGTCTTCATCCAGTCCTCAATGTTGCACACTTTGACCCTGCTCGAGTGCCAGCATACGGCTAGGTACCTTAGCGAAGAGCCCAGAACATAGTTGTCCCTCCTTAGCTCGCACGGAGACCTGAATTGAAGTAGCGTCCACAGCTGCGGGTCCAGGAAGACCTGTCTTAGTCGTACGCAGGTCAGGGACAGGCTGCGGCGACTGTCCTTGTCTAGGTACGAAAAAAGGTGTAGCAAACACTCCTGATCTAGTTCTGTGAGATGCATAGCAAGACAGGAGACAACCACAACAACCACAAAGCAACAATGGGACAACGGTGTGTCTCGTGTGGCCTGGATTCGTGATTCTCCCCCAGACTGCAGCCTCGCTGCGGCCTTGCACATATAAGGTTGTGAGGAATGGGGGTTATTTTGGGAGGACCGCTGCAGGCATGGTCAAAAATGGAAATGTGTGAGGCACATGGACTCTCCCGGTCCATCTGTCTCTGACGCCTGGACAGGAGGCAGTGTGAGGGACGTTTAGAGTGTGGTGGCTTCTGTTTATCACTCGCGAGAGGCTTCACTCAGCGCCCTGCATCTTGGGGGATGGGGAATGGCAAGACACTCTTCTATACTGAGGCCCGTTTACACCTGGTTTTGCTTGCGTTTTGGTTGATCCGATCACAAGTGGTCAAAGGAGACACATCTCCATTTACACCTGGTAGTAAATGCATCTCAAATGTGTCTCTTCTGACCACTTGTGATTGGATTTCGAGAGCAGGGTCTCTGATTTTATGACTGCATACACTGCAGACTTCCTCACTGTGTTACTGTGTGTTGATAAAGCACACAAGTAAACAAAAATGGGAGAAGAAATCCAGTTCTTTCAATTGGACACATTTAAACTGGGCATAACGGGTTTAAAACTTTAAACCCTTGTTTTACATGCAAACTTCAAAATTATCAATCAGTTTAGCGGTACCATATGCGAATGTTTATAAGAAGATAACACAATAAATGAAAGAGCAGGACTTCTCAATAGGAGCTTATTTTGCTATGACACATTTCACAGCATCGGATTTTATAGTACTAATCCCAGTAATGTTACTAGGGTCTGATGCTTTTTACATACTTTTTTTGGGGACGTTTTTGCCTTAGCCATGTAGAGACAGGAAGTGATAGGAGAGGGTAATGGGATCAGAAAAGGACTTTGAGTAGGGACTTTAAATTGCAACTAATGTTGGAGGGCAGCCCACAAGATTGTGGCTTCGACTGTGATCGAGTTTTCCTGCCTTATATTTCCACCTTTACACAAAAGGCTCTCTGTCAATTTGCCAGAAATTTTCCAGAATCAAACCCATTGTCAGTCTGCAGATTTTGGTGAATTTCATGGAAAATAGTGTAGTGTATGATGGGCACAGATTCCAATTTTTTAGCTTTGGACTACTGCTGTGTCATTTCGAATACTGTGCTCTCCAGAAAATGCATAATAGTTAGATTAATTTAAACTTCAAGAGGAATAAGAGGCAGTTTTTATTATGGTTGCTTTTTTAAAAATAATACAACCTTGATTATGTATGCGGCCGTTAAATACAAAGCTTGTTTTCTCTGGCTTATGATTCCATCCAGTCGGAGGATATCAAACATGTTTTAGATTTTACAACACTGTTTTTTAATAAAGTATTTCTGCAAGAGTTCATGTTCGGAATGACTTGATCCTCAGTAATTCAGTGTTTTTCTCTGTAACCATTTACAAAGTTGGCAAGTGTAGGATGCCTAGAGTTTTAAAATCTGTTCAGATTTTAAAAGTTGAGTAATGTATGCCTTAAGTTGCCTTGCTTACAATTTTTCCTGTTGAAAGTTTGAACTTAGCTGACTACATGAGTAGCCTACATTTCTTGCAGTATTACAGACAGTGTAGGGGGTAACACATTAAAAGTAACGTGAGTTATGTAATCAGATTACTTTTTCAAGTAACTAGTAAAGTAATGCATTACTTTTAAATTTACAATGAAATATCCGAGTTACTTTTTCAAATAAGTTCGTTTGTTTTTCCATTTATTCACGGACACCTCTCCTGTCCCTTTGTTGAGAGAAACTGGGATGCTTTTGTTGTGAAAGAGCCTTTACAGTTGCCAATTAAAAATACTTTTAGTTTTTTTGTTATTATTAAAAAACAAATTAGCAAGCCCAACCCAGGAGACAAAAAGTAACGTAATGCATTACTTTCAAAAGTAACTAAAAGTTAGTTACTTTTTAGTTAGTTACTTTACGCAATTAGTTACTTTTATATGGAGTAACGCAATATTGTAATGCATTACTTTTAAAAGTAACTTTCCCCAACACTGATTACAGTTTAAGTAATTTTTGCGCAGCCCCAAACGGAATTACAAAAATTATGACACATCCCCTCATCCGCCATTGAAAGTGAAAGTCGTGACGTATTGTCAAGTATGGTGACCCATACTCGAAATTGGTGCTCTGCATTTAACCCATCCAAGTGCACACACACAGCAGTGAGTAGTGAACAAACGCGCACACACACACACACACAGTGAACACACACCCGGAGCAGTGGGCAGCCATTGCTCCAGCGCCCGGGGAGCAATTGGGGGTTCGGTGCCTTGCTCAAGGGCACCTCAGTCATGGTATCGAAGGCAGAGAGAGTGCTGTTTGTTCACAATCCCCACCTTCAATTCCTGCCGGTGTGAGAATCGAACCGGCAACCTTCAGGTTACAAGCCCGACTCCCTAACCATCAGGCCACGACTTCCCTGATGGTTAGGGAGTCGGGTTGGTCAGCCAAACATATAGCCACGCCCCAATCTCACACTATTGGTTGAGCAAACACTGCTGTGTCAGGCACATCAGGACCCTCAAACAAACAGAACAATGTTTTGGCAATAAGGCAGGCATTTGTTTCTGGCAGCCTGTTAAATTGTGAAAGAACAGGGTGAGCTGCGGTTCTGCAAGACTTGTGCTCACCGAACAAAGTGTACTTCTAAATTAGCTAGGTTAGCATTCCTGCCTCCTTACTGGAATTATTCTTGACAATATCTACACTTGATATGGCACCTGACAACACCACTTGATGACTCACAGCGGACCTGGGGGCTGTTTCATAAAACAAGTTTACCAAATAAGCCAGGCTTATTTCAGTTAGACTTATTTTGAACCAAATCAAGTGACAGTAAGTCAGACTAACTGAAATAAACCTGGCTTATTTGGTAAACTTGTTTTATGAAACAGCCCCCTGTTGAATCTTTCTCGGGTAAAGTGTGATTGCAGCTTGAGTCACTCTCACTATTGAGTCATAACGTGCTGCGATTGACGCAGTGCCACTTGATAACACAAGCAACGTGATCTTATTGGCAGCTGTGAGAGAGAGAATGAACTTTGTTGTCCTTTCTGAAGTATGACAGCTTCAGACAGACACCTGCGGGTCGAGCAGCTGTTCCTCCTCTCCTCGCCTCTTCTTGCTGCCTGTCAGGGACGATACCTCTGGCACGTGGCGTGTGGGGAGCCCCGGTGTTTGTTTTGCCCCAGGGAGCTTGTGCGAGAGAGAGCGTGTGGGTGGCAGCAATTGATAGAAAGACTGAGGGGGAAGGAAAAGAAAAACTCACAATGGGAACGAAGCTCTCCCTCTTACGCTCTTGTTTTGGAGGAGTTTACGTCATTAAAATCCATTCAGCATTTTCATTTCACAGTGAGTGACAGTGGAAGTAGTCCTTTGAAAAAGATTGGAGAACGAGCGTACTTGCCAGTATTTCAAGCGAGGTTGAAGAGAGCGGTACTCCACCTGCAGCAATTACATGGGCAGAACAAAGGAAATACATGTAATCGTGTACATTGTGACACACTCTGACTGAACCCACACCCGTGTTTGAGAACAGCGCGTACAGAAACATTCAATTCAGTGTCAGCACTTCTAATTGAGCAACAGCGTCTTCTTTTGTATACAAAATACACCCAGGTTAGCATTGGGATTGCTGTATAGTATGCAAAATCCAAGGTATTTAATAGAACGCACCTCTAATACACCTCTAAATCTGATTATTTATCTTGATTTTTTTTTTTTGGTCGTAGAATATATAACAGAAAACAGAAAAGGCATGACATTGGAAATGCAAGACATTGAACTGGCACATCACATATTCAAATGTGGCACATTTTTAGTTTTACTTCCTCTTGC
The DNA here is from genome assembly GCA_039654775.1 of Spinibarbus caldwelli. Lineage (NCBI taxonomy): Eukaryota > Metazoa > Chordata > Actinopteri > Cypriniformes > Cyprinidae > Spinibarbus > Spinibarbus caldwelli. The sequence continues at coordinate 15,452,996 of CM077265.1, read as the reverse complement.
CTTGGTTTTTTTTTTTTGTTTTGTTTTTTTTTTCTGCTGAGCAGAGATAATTATTAATTTTTACCCTATTTGCAATGTCTGATACAGAAGTGGGGCACACCCACGGACCATCTGATGCATATTTGCACACACACATGCACTCACACAAAAATGGCATGCACTTCCTCTATTTGGCAAGCTATAATCTTATTGGCTCGTTTTGCACAACTTTTGGAAATAAAAATCAAGTTTAAAAGGTACAAGGTTGCAAGAATTAACAATTGTGAGGAAGACCGAATCACTGGATTTCAGCTTTACCTGGTCCTAAATATTACATAAAAATAAAATTAATAGAGTCAGTCAGAATCAGGGTTATTATGAACTAAAACTAAAACCAAGAAAAAAAAAAAAAAAAAACACTCGTTACTGTTGAACTGACACCTTTAAACTTATTTTAATTCAGCTATTTGCCCAGGCAACATTTCTCATTTAACTTGATGTACTAAAATAATTAAACTAAAATAAAAATAATAAAAATAAAAACTAAAATAAAAATTTACAGGCAACAAAATTCAACGAATATTCGTAAAAACTATATTTACTAAAATAATACTGGTCAGAGCTTGTGAAGTGAGATCTTGGCCAAAATAAGCTGCAAAATGGGCCAGTAAATATAATAATTTATTGTATACGTTTTAATTTTGAGAATTAATAATAAACGCACAAACCAACTTTTGTACAATCTGCATCCCTTTAATTCTAAAAGGACAGAAAGCGTACATCTGGTCAAACACTTTCAAGCGTAAAAGAAACGAGACACGTGAGCTACTGGACCCTTCAAAAGTCATTTTCACATTAGTGAGGTGATCTGAGTCAACTACTGCTTTGTGATACAGACGACATCTTGTTTTGTCACGTAAAATCAAACATTTCAAGTTTTAGTTCGGAAATACCTCCACGTCAGCCTAGATCAATGAACAGCAGGCTCAGGGGACAAGAATGAATTTCCGAGCCGAACAGAAACAGTTTTTCCTGGAGCAGCGTGAGTAGGAGACGTCAGTGTCTGACACAGAAACGTGACAGCTGTCATCATTTCAGACGACAGAAAAACACTCAGTGAGGAGAGAAAGAAATCAATTGTAAAGCATTTTGTTTCTACAGTCAATCTGAGTTCATTTGGCAGACATAAATTCCCCCTGAAGAACTGCCTTTGGAATCTCATTTCACATTGGTGGCGTATGAAGACAAAAAACTGGGACAGTCTATTAAACGAAAAGTCATCAAGTCGAAACGTAAGCAGCAATTCGGTTTGTACTGAGGTTTTGTGAAGCAAAAAATCATAAGTGGATAGCATAAGACATGAGACAGATGACGGCACACAAATGAAGGTCCGATAACTGATCTGCAGGAAGTCTTAAAGCTTGGCTGGACTCTCTTGATCGGTGTGCTCTATGTAGAACAGAATGTAGGCCTTGGCTTTCAGCACAGCCTCCTCACTGACCAGAGTGACCGTGCTGTCGTTGAAATGGTACCATCGGCCCTCGTGAAGCCCGTATGCCGTGTAATGTCCTGAGCCGATGCTGTGGGAGAGGATAGAGATCTGATTATCTCTACAGAGTGTGAATTGATTAAACAAGAAAGATCAGCAGAGCTACTGATATAACGTCGCCCTCTAGTGGAGGACAAAGAGGCTGAACATCAGACTAGTACAGTAAATGAGATGTATGCTACAAATGAAACATTTCTCTATTACAGTTGTGAGAAGTGAAAAAGAGTGTCATACTGTTTTTAACAGAACAATGCAAGCTTTTATTTACCCAGATCCATGATGCACCACTACTGCAGCAAGATCATACAGGCATCTCTCTGGCAAGCTGTTTTCAGGCTGAGCAGAATTACATAATTGTTATAAAATCAACATTACATAAAACAAGATATCATTTAACTAAAATTATATTTAATTATATAATACTGTAATAATTATTTTAATCATATCGTTTATATAAAGGTATATTACCACCTAATATTTACATTAAATTATGCAATTAATAATGAATCAAATTTTATGTAAAAGTTATTAAAATCATTACTATATTGAAGTAAAATTACTTAATTATATTATTATATATTGTATTTTATTATTATACTTTGTTCTATTTATATATATATATATATATATATATATATATATATATATATATATATATATATATAAATAGAACAATGTAATATAATTAATATTTTCTGCAATTTATTCACTGTGTAATTATATTTTATTTAATATTTAAATGTAATATATAAATAGACACACATTACATTATTACTGTATTATTACTTAATATCTTTAAAAATAATTATTATTAAATATTAAATTAATATGTAGTTATTCAATTAATAATATTTCACTGCTTTTTATAAATCAAAATTTACAGTGATTTATTTAAATATATAATATTATAATATTTATATAATATTATTTCATTTAATATTAATTAAAAGTGATATATAAATACACACATTACATTATTACTGTACTATTATTTAATATTATCTTTAAGAAATAAAGTTATTATTAAATATTAAATTAATATATGTGACCCTGGACCACAAAACCAGTCATAAGGGTCAATTTTTTTAATTTGAGGTTTTACATCACCTGAGAGCTGAATAAAGAAGCTTTCCATTGATGTATGGTGTATTGATGTATTGTTAGGATAGGACAATATTTGGCTGAGATACAACTATTTGAAAATCTGGAATCTGAGGGTGCAAAAAAAAAAAAAAAAAAAAAATCAAAATATTGAGAAAATCACCTTTAAAGTTGACCGAATTAAGTTCTTAGCAATGCGTATTACTAATCAAAAATTAAGTTTTGATATATTTACGATAGGAAATTTACAAAATATCTTCATGGAACATGATCTTTACTTAATATCCTAATGATTTTTGGCATAAAAGAAAAACCGATAATTTTGACCCATACAATGTATTTTTGGCTATTGCTACAAATATACCCGCGCTACTTAAGACTACTTAAGGTTTTGTGCTCCAGGGTCACATAGTTATTCAGTTAACAGTAATATGAATATTATTTCATTACTTTATTACAGTTCAAATATTACAGTTACTTAAATATAAAAGAATTATTATTTTACATTATATTATATTATTAAATTAAATTTAATATTAATTAAGTGATATATAAATAAGCACACATTACATTGTTACTGTAATATTACTTAACGTTATCTTTAAAAATAAAATTGTTATTAAATATTAAATTAATATGTAATTATACAATTAACAGTAACATGGATATTTTTATTTTATTACTTTATATAAAATAAACATTACAGATATTTAAGTATTAAAAACTGATTAAATATACTGAAACCCTCATCAGTTACATGTAAACTTATTACAAAACTTATTAACAAGTGGTTTGCTCTCACCTCTAGCAAGTAGCTTTTCATGTCAAGGCCACGCATGGGAAACTCAACATAGGTGTCAATCTTATTCCTCAGAAACGCTGTCCAGTGAAACCTCTTCAGATGCAAACAAAACACCTGCACACAGATAAGATGACATATAACTGTTACAACCCAGATTAAACATTTTATTTAAAAAAAAAAAAAAAAAACCTGGATATTTCCACACTTCCATCACCTTAGGCAGTTTCTGGATCCAGAATTTCTTGGTGGACTTCTGTCGCTTTTTGCACTTGTGACAAATGTAGAGCTCCGTTTCATCGAGTTCCTCGAGGTCTGTGAAACTCCGAAGACAATCTGAGAGACAGTACATACTGACTTAGTCAATAGAATCAACCAAAATGCAGCCATGTAATAGTATCTAATAGCATCTCTCACCATTTAAAGTGCACGTCGGCCCCGGCTCTTGGTCTTTTGTGGTCTTGATTCGGAATTGGCTAGGAATGTCCAATGAGAGATCTGGAGGAAAAGCGAGATTTAGCGTAACCATAGCGACAGAGGCTTTCAAAGCTTTTATGGACCGAATTGACAGCTCACCTAAGAATGGATCAAATTTTCGAGACTCCGTGCCACATATCAAACAGTACACCTCATTCTGCAGCACGCCACCAAACACAGATGTAACAATAGTGGAGGTCCCATTTCTGGAAAAAACGCAACGCAGGACTACATTATTAAAGGATTAGTTCACCCAAAAATGAAAATTCTGTCATTAATTACTCACCCTCTTGTCGTTCCAAACCCATAAGACCTTCATTCATCTTCAGAACACAAATTAAGATATTTTTGATGAAATCCGAGAGCTCTCTGACCCTCCATAGACAGCAAGGGTACTGCCATGATCAAAGCACAAAAACGTAGTAAGGATCTGTAAAATAGTCCATGTGACATCAGTGGTTCATCCATAATTTTACAAAGCTACGAGAATACTTTTTGTGCGCAAAAGAAAAAAATAACGACTTTATTCAACAATTCATCTCCTCCGCGTCACCCTAGGGCGCCATTTTGGAAAGTATCACACCGCATGCGCGCGCTTTGAATTGGACGTAAACAACGTATGTTTACGTTCCGAGCAAAACACGCGCATACGAATTGTTGAATAAAGTTATTTTTGTGTTCTTTGCGCACAAAAAGTATTCTCGTAGCTTTGTAAAATTATGGATGAACCACTTATGTCACATGGACTGTTTTACCGATGTCCTTAGTACGTTTCTGGGCCTTGATCGCAGTAGTAACGTTGTCTTACGAGTTTGGAACGACATGAGGGTGAGTAATTAATGACAGAATTTTCATTTTTGGGTGAACTAGCCCTTTAAACAAACCCACACGTGTCAGATCCCGAGAGCGTTTGTGAAAGCACATCTAGTCCGTCTATTCGCAGCAGGATTAACCTGCCATTTTGTTCAGCACAATCCACTGAGCACGCCACAACATTGCACTTCCTTTTCAATAACCCCAGCAAATCCACTCAGGTCACCCTCACAGCTCTTGGCCGAGGGCTTCCTCACTTGTCTGCAGCTATTAATACAATCACAACAGGGTGGGCTCTGGCTCTAGCAGCAGGCAAATGTGGGAACAGCCGTGACTGTGTACAAAAAAAGACTTCCCTCTGCGTGGCGTAAAGAGTTATCTTTATCACTGCTGCCCACGTACTCGCTAAACTAGCAGGGAAGATATGGAACGAGGGGCGGCCTGCTGAGATAGACCTACCTCGAATTAGAAATTTGCCCCGAACCATCTGTGTAGTTCACCGAAGACAAGTTGTGCTTTTTTCATATTAAAATACCATGGCGTCTTGTTTTGGAAAGGATGACCTGTTTGTTTAAACAAAGGTGGACGGGATGAATATGTGTGTTCGTACATGCAGCATTTGCTCTCGGAGGCGTGTTTGGCTCGGTCCGGGGACAGGGCGGGACTGGGCGACCCGTTCTTGCTCCCCTGCATCTCTCGGTGGAGATGATCCAGAAGGTAACGCAGGAACTCGTGAGCATCCTGTTGCTGGTAACCTCTACAAAATACACCAGATAGTCAAGTTAAAATTTACTTTTTTAAAGAGATTTCTGCTATTATTTTGAACAATTTGTCAGCACGTTGCTTTAAAGAAAAAAAATAGTTTGATCCATCCATCCATCCATCCATGTTTTAACACCATATCAGCAACAATGGCTATATTCATGGCAACATTAACAGCATCATTTACAATCAAGGACTAAATTTTACACTATACATTTAATTTTTAATTCTTTTTCCATTTAATATTATGCAATATTATTGCAGATAATAATATAGTAGTAAAAACACATTTAGAAAAACATCTAACATTTAATATTGTAATATTGAATACATTTAGTACACAAAACAGAGCAAAAATTAGTCGTTGACCTATATCTATCTATCTATCTATCGGCCACTCATCTCTCTAAGATATAAGCATGAACTTAGGCCATCAAAAAATCCATATCGACTGACCAATGTCCACCAAAAATGGACAAAATAGACAAAATATTTTTCTAAGTTGCTTAAATAATGAAACAAATTCAACTGAACTGTGGTGAAATTTGTGGCATATCTTATAAGAGCTCAGGATGACAAATCCAAGGAAAAACTGCAACACATTGTTTAACTGTGTGATTTTTATGATACCTGAAGCTTGGCATGATTTTCCAGATGACATAAAAGAGAGCGTCTGGGCTGAAGGCAGTCTGATTCCCCTGCCAAAGTGAACAGAGTGTTTTCCTGAACTCCTCAACCAGAGACCTGCACAACAGAGCAGAGAAACAGAGGTATGTTAATGGACATCACAGGGTCTCTAGTATATCAGAGACACCAGTACAGCGCTTATAAACTGATAGATCAGGCCTGTTCTGAGGGTGACAGATTGCAGAGAAAAAAACTATGCTTAATCCAAATAACACAATGTAACTCACCATATAATTGTGTGTTTAGGATAACAAAATAAATAGGCTGTTCTCATCCTCAAAAACCATAAACAAACTACAAAACAAGTTAACAACAACAAAAAGACTCAGACTATTAAATACAGGTTGTAGTGAGGATAAACATGGATTGCGTCAACGGTCAACCACAGTGTGTTTTGAGAGCTGAATTTTTGGCCACAGAAAACAAGAAACCATAAAATTCAACATTTAAAAAATCCCTTTTAAGAATTTATCATGTTAATAATTTACATAAAGTGAAATAATTACATATAACTAAAATATTAAATATTTTTTAATAAAAAAAACATCAGAAATTCACATTTTATATTTTTTATATTTTATTTATTATATTTTATATAGTTTGATATATGTTATTAATTTATAATTATTTTTGAAAAATCACCATTTTCACAGTAGACGTTTGTCAAGGTATAATTATTCTGTAAGGAACAAAAACTATAACCATTCCATAAACATTTAGACTAATATGGTAGTGTATATGATATGGCATGTGATATTGTAAAAGCTTACATTATGAAAAGTATGTTCTGACTATTTCCCTAAAATAAAGCACAGCATTTGAACCCCCCCTTTTGCCATTCAGTGGAGAGGACCTTACACACTGCTGTCCCCCTGACTTCTGGTGTGGTACATTCTCCTTCCTGCCGTTTTCCCGCTTCGTAAGGCCACCGAGGGCAGCTCCTTAAAATAACAGCTGAACACCTGGATGTTACTGGAGACAGGAAACAAAAACCAGTGTTTAACCAAACAGAGATGTCTTAAACATGACTCAAGATCCTTCTGAGTTATGACCGTTTGGTATATCTTTCCAAACGCAAATTAAACATTCACAGTAAGCCAGAGTACTATGGTAACTTTGGCAAGGCTTCCTTTTCCATGGATTATGGTCAGCAAAAGTGCGCAAATGAAAATGTTTTTTAGGTAGATTTAGTGTCTCATCCAGGCCTTAAAGCCGATAACAGCTCAGCAATAAAAGACCCATGAAAGATTAAAAAGAATACACATTGTAAATAAAATTATAGTGCACTTTGATGACAAACTTTGATGTCGGCTTGAGAAAGCCTTGTCTGAAAGTTTGAAATATCTTTGAAAAGCTTGAAGTTTGAAAGTTTTTAGTCAGAGAAAGTCAAAATGTTGCCAACAATTTTAAGCATCTTGATTTATCATGTTACTAGCATGTTTCTAACATGATTTAACATTACTAGAATGTTTAAGAATGTTGATAGCATGATTTGCTAATATGTTACTAGCATGATTTACCACATTGCTAGCATGATTTAGCACATTGTTAACATGTTACAAGCATATTAAATCATGATGCGTACAAAACTAATTAAAAAGCAATACATTGTTAATATGACAACACATTGCTAGAATGTTTCTAGCATGATTTAACACACTGCTAGCATGTTGATATTATTATTTCACTTCGCTAGCATGTTTCTAGCAATATTTACAACGTTGCTAGTATGTTTTGACATGTTGCTAGCATGATTTAATGCATTGCTAGCATATTCTAACATCAAGGTGCTTACACCTTTTCTAAAGTAAAATTCAAGCACTTTTAAAGCACTTTCAAGGTGCATTTTCAAGCTTTTCCAGCACTTTACAACTGTGGTAAAATACATGTTTACATACATACTTCACGTTCTTCACTCTAAATCAGATGTTATTGTGCTATTAAAAACCACCTGTCAGGATTGTATTGCCTAATATAAATAGCCAACATACAGAATATAAATTACAAAATTTAAAAAAAAGTATAAGTTACCTTAATTTAAAACACACACACACACACACATCTTGCTTTGTTAATCGTTTGGATTTTTGAAGGCACCTTCTATTTGTTCTGAACAAAAACAGCAAATTGCCAGCAGGTGGCGCTTTTGGAATGGCACAAATACGACGGTTTCCTCAGTAACGACTGTACGTAAAGCAGCGCTGCGCTCATTAACACTACATTATCAGACATTATACGCGGGCAAGATGAAATGAAAATGCCATCAAAACTTTTCTGAGGGCAGGCGGTTCCCTTCAAAGATACTTTCATATCAAAATACCCGCGCCGTGTTTTGACTTTGTTTTGTTTCTTTATTCAATGAAACCATACCCTTATGAAGTTTAATTGTTACAATTAAGCCATATCATGATTCTTGTCTTTCCATCCTCAAGTTTTAAGACGTCTTATAATTATAATAAAGTATTTTCTTGTACCATTTAAGGCATTTAAGTCTTGTCCTTAAATCTGATACAAGTTGATGTGACAATGACGATTAATATCGATTTAGTTTTTGTGGGGGGAAACGTCACGTCATATTCATGACAATCTTTACGTTGGTTATTTTAGTAGCATGAAAAACAAAACAGTTATTCAATTTGGGATTAAAACATAAAGGAGCAACAAACGCTCCCCATCACTGAAACGGATGATTTCAGTCTAGCACAAGCTCACTGAATCTCGCTGTCTAAACCGCAAAATGAATTTCTTGTTTACATCGTAGCTGTACTGTTGTTTATGTTGACAGTATTCAAAAGAGTGCAGAATGTATTCAATGAGCGCATGAACTGAATACAACTGTAGCTTATCGCAGATTTTTCAGTCGTGCGGAGCTGTTAGGCTTATTTTATGTAAAAAAAAAAAAATAAAAAAAATTAATTATTCATTAAGAAAGTGAATTATTATGAAACCAAGGCAACTGAATTTTCAAGCACTTTCAAGCACTTTATCCAAAATCTAAGCACTTTTCAAACCTTGAAACCACTACATTAAAATTAAAGCATTTTCAAGGAATTCAAGCACCCGTACAAACCCTGTAACATGAATTAGCATTAGCATGAGTTATCACAATAAACATTTCTTGCTATTACTTTACTTGCTAATACAGTTGTGCTACTGTAATATTTTACTTAATATAATACTTAAATATAACGTTCAGAATGACAGCATTTATTTCAAACTGATTTTTTGTAGATGTAAAATCAATTTAACTCATCCTTGCTGAATAAATGTGTTAATTTTGTTTAATCTCACTGCTTACAAACTTTTGAACGGTAGTGTAACTTCAGTGAAATGAATGTTTCCCCTCAGTAGTTTGTGATAATGCAGGCTGAACGGTTTATGTGATATTTGGCACGAGCTGCTCGCTGCGGTTTAGCCAGTGTAAGGTTGGCTGCGGTGAGCAGGCAGACGGCCTAATCCGTCCCCTGGCTGCCCACCAAGCTCTCCTCCAGCCCGCTTACTGGCCACAGAGGCACCGTTACCTGCCAGCACATACTAGAGGCTCCAGCAGAGCGCAGGGAGACTTTGAGCCTCCACCAGCCGGGCCACCCACACCCTGCCAGGCTACACATTGCCGGCTGCCCTTGGCTTGGGGTTGTGAGGGTTGCTCTTACCTCAGGGACTGGAGAATGGCGTTCATGAAGCAGGTGTTGCCCAAGTTGCGGAGGCCCGTGGCACACTGTGCTATGGTGCCATCCTGTGTGGCAACATTAAAGAAAAATTATGGAACCAGAACACATTTGACAAATGATGCATACAGAATTGTGATTAAAAAGCCAGTGTATGCACTTCACTAACTAAAAATTAACAAAGCAAAAATCTGGGTACTTCTTAACAGTGTTGTCACCTTATACTGCAACTGTAACTTATACTGAATGTGTCAAAATTTTAAACTAACATTTTATACATTTTATATTCTACAAATAAATGCAAGTAACATACATATACATATATATATGTGTGTGTGTGTGTGTGTGTGTGTGTGTGTGTACATATATATATATAAATAGTTGTTTAATTTTTTCATTCTTTCTATATATTTGTCTACATATTTAAAATATATATATTTTAAAAAATGCATTAATTATTTTCCCTACACACATACACTAGTCTGCTTTACTTGGGCGTAAAATAGATAAATAAATAAATAAAAATATACGTTTATATTAAATACATTTTATCATTTGTGAATAATAATTTTACCCCTTAAAGCAAATGAACTAACTGTGTGTGTGAGTGTGCGTGTGTATGTGTGTGTGTGTGTGTGTGTGTGTGTGTATATATATATATATATATATGTATATATATATGTATATATATATATGCTTTTTATATGCTTGGCCTACACATAAATTAATAAAACAAGTAAAACATGCAGTTTCTCTTGGGCTTAATGACAGCATGACAGCAATCATAAGAATTATGAAACCTGAGTCACCTGCACTGCATGGGGAGGTTTTTACCTTCCAGTAATTATTAACAATTAAATACGTGGTGAGATATGTGGATGGACATATCAAGTTTTTCTGAACCATATCTTAGCACACCAGGATCATTTACAAACTTATCTAAAATCCAATTAAACTCACACTGTCTTTCTTCAGCTTGCTGTCAGGAGAGGAACTGTCTGACAGTTTTCTTTTCCTCTGTCTCTCGGTATTAGACACAGAGCTGAACAAAGAGAGTAAATCAGTTCAAAAACAATAATATAAACAATGTATTTAAGTGATGATGATTGATGAATGGATAGATACACTTTGATAAACACCAGACTTACTTTTCCAAACTCTGCAGATGTTCTCTGACCCTCTGCACATGCCCTAGTTTTGTGTCATTCACCACAAATTCATCACATCTGTAACTACAGGGAAAAAAATGGTATGAAAGTCAAAAAGAACATCATGAAAGATTAACACAGAAGATTAACACTGAATAATACTGTATGTACTGTCCCTTTAAGACACTCTCATCTTACTACTGTATTTAAAAATTTAAAAATGTTTCTGGAAAGATAAATAGGGGAAGAATAGAGAAGAAACCAACCAGAACGTGCTATAACTGTTACAGTCCATACACACAGAGTGATGCTGACTCTTCTCGCTTGACTTTTCTCGCTCTGGCTTCCTTTGACTGCCTCCTGGTGCCTGAATCTCCTCAAAATGCTTTTTGGCATGACCGTTTACATACCTGCCACAGGAAACAGATGCAGAGTCATTTATTATGTGTGAAATGTAATATTTTAATAATTAAAAGGTATTTAATTTTAATTCACTTTTATCTACTAAAATAATTTTTATATTTTGTACATTTTAATATTTTAATACAGCATAAATATAATTCTAAACAATCAAGGAACTATGAATTTACATTTGAATTTACTTGTAAGCCATATATAAAGAAACAAAACTACACAGACTAAAAATATCAATTTAAGCACTCACCTTCCACAATGCACGTTCAGACACGTCAGGCAAACCCATGGGCTTTTGTTTGACCGGCAAACTACAAAACATTAAAATATACAGTATATGAGTAACATCTATGATATGATTTGGCATTTTACAAATGTATAAAAAGACCATTTTAATATATATTTTTTATTTTAATATATATTTTTTCCCTACACATGTAAAATAGTCATCTTCTCTTGGGCTTAAAAAACCTTATATATATATATATATATATATATATATATATATATATTTTTTTTTTTTTTTTTTTTTTTTTTTTTTAACATTTCAAAGCATTTTAAATGTGCACGCTAGGCCTACACTTAAAATAATCAAATAAATAAATTATTCAGGCTGGGCTTAAAATATTACAATAGGCAACAACATGTATTTAAAAAATGTATAAAAGCCTTTTTTTAATATTTGTACAATTTTTTTGTCTATTATTTTGCCTACACTTGTAAAATATGCTGCTTCTCTTAGGCTTAAAATGAAAATTTAAAAAAAAAAGTAATATATAAGATACATATAAAAATAATAATTATATTTAAAAAAGCATAAGCAGTTTTTTCAAACTCTATACTAGACCCACACATAAAATGATTAATTAATTAATTAATTAACTTGTTAACATTTGTATCATGTTAAATAATTTTTAAATAATATTTTTTTAATAATTTTACAAATATAATTTTGTATTTTACAGATGCATAAAACCAGCCCACATACTCCTGACCTGAAACCTAGTGTATAATAAAGAGTTCTGTAATGTGCAGCGATAAGGTGGCATGTTAACCTCATGTGAATGTAATCTCTGGCTGTGGCCTGCTGGGAGAGAGAGCTTTGTTCTAATTGCCTTGATCACCTTCCCTCTGAACGCACAACAAGCATCTGAATTAGCCGTTGCTAAGGAACGGTCGATCCTCATGAATGCTGGTCTGTGCACGGCCCAACAAATGTGGAAAAAGTCAACAGACCCCGTCCGTCTCCTCGTACCTGCTGACCGCCTGTGCGCTGATTAAGAAAGCGCCAATGCTGTGCTATTGTAACATGCTTTATATAATGCGCTTCACAGAAAAGAAGCGACGTTCTAACAAATCCATGCTGTTACTAGGAACAAAGCCACCTAAACAGGTACGCCATGTACAATTTTCCCAAAGAATCTGCCATAAAGTGCAGTAAAATTTAAGCCGTTTTCATTTATATGGTAGTGAAGGCTCCGTTTTACTAGTTCAGTTATTTAAGTAAATCATTTTTAGCAGTACTGACATGACTGACATATTTCATAAGTGTGAAATGTGTTAAACAAGAGATATGGGGCATTTCTCATGTCCTGTGGGTGTGCTGAGGGGCCACTGGGCGTCACACCCTAAATGTTCATGGGTTTTCAGTGTAATCTAACATGTCAATTCATCTTCACTCTGGTCTGGTCAAAAATACACATCATCATAATCTATTATGTAATAATTATGGATGCATGATATAGTGGTGCTGTTATTGGTATTAAAGTATAACTAGCATTATTTTTTCTTCATTTGATATATGAAAGCAATAAATATTTATAACCAGTCATCTAATATTGTTTTTTTTTTTTTTAATCAGCAATGCCAATATCTAGAGAGTGAAATGCCTAAAATATATCTAAAAAATGTACGACATCAAATAAGATGTACGCAAAATGGTTACATTTGAATAAACACTTATATTACTAGTTGTTTATATTCATTACAAAATATCTAAAAACAGGAAATGTTTATGCATTTGATATTTGCCAGAATTTATCCATAGCCAAATACACTACCATTCAAAAATGTGGTGTCTGGAAGATTTTGAATGGATGAATGAATACATAAATAAATAATTTTAAATTTTAAAAATGTAATTTTAAATAAATAAATAATAATTAATGTTTCTTAAGCAGCAAATTAGCATATTACAATGATTTATGAAGGACATTGTGACACTGAAGACTGGAGTAATGATGCTGAAAATTCAGCTTTGCATCACAGGAATAAATTACATTTTTAAATATATTAAAATAGAAACATTTACATTGTAATAATTATTTATAACATGGCTCTTTTTACTCTGTTTTACAGTCTTGGTTAGCATAAGAAAATTCAAAAACATTTAAAAAATTGTGCCCACCTCAAATTTTGGATGGTAGTATACATTTATTTGCCTGCCACTATTTGTAATATTAATTCAAAAAATAATATAAAAATAATTTTATATTATATTATTTTTATATAAATATATTTATATAAATAATAATATAAAAAATTTAAAAAAAAAAATCAATATCATGCACCCCAATAAATAATAGCTTTCATACACCTACTTTTTACATTTCATTTTTATTAATACATGAAATCTATGTGTTTCAAGGAGATTCTGATGAATAAAAACAAACACTAGATCCTGCACTTCTTTCCACGAGTTAATGGGTTACTTTAAAGGTCTCTCCAACCTTTAATGGCTTCCTCGAATGTTCTCGGGAACATTTTTTCCAGCAAACCGGCCCCTGTAAAAACAGTCCCACACTAAACCCATAATTACCATCTACAATAGCTCTTTGAAATTGCCACTCATAATACCTTCCTCCCTACAGCAAATGACCAAACCCAAAAAAAAAAGGGTGAGAAAAAGTTACAAAACGTTTTCAGATCCTTTGTATTTCAGTGCTTTCTTACACATGTAAAGCAATGAATGTATTAACATTGCACTAATGTTGTACAAACGTTTGCAGATATTATTTCCGGTTTATTTTAAGGTCTGTCTCTCTAGACTGCTTTATACTGTCTGCATATGAAGATCAATATTAATAATTTACTGTAAATCAGCAGGTCAGTATCTTAAATGAACAACTCGATATAAAGCAAATGACAAGAGCCAATCACAATAAAATAAGATTAAAAGAAAAAAAAAACACTCAACTTTCTGAAAAGGTGAAATAAACAGGTGAAAGCGAAAGCAAAACAATCGTTTAATGTTATTTAAAAACAAAACATTTCCCTGAAATGTCTTCATAGAGCAATACGCTTTGCGGTTTGACTGCTGTGTGAAGCTAAACTTTAATATTTAATAAAAAACAATTACTGAATATTATCATTTCACATCACACTTCTCAGTTTTTAGTTTTATTAGTACAAAAACACAAAAGTCTCCTAGCATGAGCTGCTGTGAGCGATGAGGCACGTTAGCCGGTTCGGCTAGCTCGAGCTATCTTACGGGAAACTGACTGAATTGTTTCTCGTTATTCGTGAATTATGGTTCAGACCCGTTTGTAACTCACCAGAGCAGCACCATGAGGAGGGGGAACCGTGGGGGAACCGGGTCGGATCCACCGTTACACAGACACCGGAGCTGAGGTGAGGGCACTCCATGAGTCTGTGTGCTAGCTAAAGCACCAGCTAACCCAGTCTGTCCTCTTCTGGATGAGTTCTGCGGTAGTTTAAACTCTAAAAGTGTGTGTTAATAGACACCAAACGTGTTTTCGCTTTCCAGTTGGTGGATTCTTAAACGTTTAAATGCGTGAGGAGTGATGCTGCTCTGCTAAGTGAAGTCAGTGTGTTGTTTTGGTTTAAGAGAGCAGACATGCATGCACACACTATAGGGCTGTGTGGCAAAACCTACTGAGCGCCCTACCTAGACAGCAATATAGAGAGCGTACTAAACAGTCTTCACTCAGATTATTGTCTTGAGTTTGCTTAACTTTTCCTTTAACGAGCGTGTGTATTAATCGAAAAAAGACACGATTCATTCAATAAACCTTCGTAGAGCATGAATACTGAGAGAGAGAGGAAGTGGAAATATGAGCAAACGTTGACATCTCAGGACGAGATTGGTCATCTAACTATTTTACAAGTCAGTGTTATATTTTACAAGTCAATTAACTTTTTGATGCTGTGAATAAAACTGTGGATAGCAATGTAATAACATGAAATATTCTGTAAATGTTAACTTGTTTATTTATTAGATATAAATGAAATAATAAAAATTAGTGCTGTCAAACGATTAATCGCATCCAAAATGAAAGATAATATATGTGTGCGTACTGTGTATATGCACACACATACATGTTTATATTTTAAAAAATAGTTGCATGTATATTTATATTAGTGCAGTCAAACGATTAATCGCAATTAATCGCATCCAAAATAAAAGTTTTTGTTTACATAATATATGTGTGTGTACTGTGTGTGTGTATACACACATACATACACACACACATGCACGTATATATTTAAGAAAAATACATTGTTTATTTATTAAATATATTAATATATAATATAAATTATATGAATATAAAGATATATTTGTAGATACATGTAAATATTTTCAAAATATATACTGTATATGTGTGTATTTATATATACATAATAAATATACACAGTACACACAGATATATTATGTAAACAAAAACTTACTTTTGATGTGATTAATTATGGTTAATCGTTTGACAGCACTAATTTATATTTATATATAATTTATATTATTTATAAATATAAATATTTTATATATAAATATAACATATTTTTCTTAAATATATGCATGGATGTGTGTGCGTTAATATATAAATATTACACAGTACAAGCAGACATATTATGTAAACACCAACTTTTATTTTGGATGCGATTAATCACGATTAATAGTTTGACAGCACTAATAAAATTACCTAATATAATTATTTATTCAGCTTATTTTTATTTAATTTTTATTATTTTATTTCTGAAGTGAAGCCCTAAAACTGACTAACAGTATAACAACATAATAAATTCTGTAAATGTTCACTTATTTTATGTTTATTATTGCAATTATTTATAAATTTTATAGAGAAGCATAAAACTATGACTAGCAATATAATAACATTAATTCTGTAAATTGACTTATTTATTTATTTTCATAATTTTATGCTTTTTTTTATTTGAAAACCTCTGCTTTATCATCATGCACTGATGTTGTCTCGCTATGAAATTATATTTACGGTTACCTGGCTCGTGATTAATTTTCCAAGCACTGACGGGCAAACAATGTCACACTTCAAGGCATTTAAGACCATACAGACATTTCTACTTTATATGTTTATTGTGATATGACCAGTTTAGCGGCCATATAAAACAAAGCAAATTAGAAATGGACATCCAAATATAGTAGACACAAGTATAAAGTACAAGTAAATAAGCAACAGGAATATTATATATGTTTTATTACAGTCAAGCATTTTTACCTGTACATCTTAAAAAAAAAGCAGAAAGTTTCAATGTATATTTGTGGTTTAAATTTTAAGATGGGATCGTAGAGACTTCAAGAGTGGCTGGCTGTGCTTCTCCTCCTCCCATCTCAATGGCCTGCTCTTTCAGCGGTTGCTCTGCTGACTTTCCATCTTTTTTCCCACGTTTCTTCGAGCTAGGCCTAAAAAAATTCATGTTGAAATGTAATTATAAAAAAATTGGCAGTAAAAAACAATAAAGCCAAACACACAAGATATATATATACTAAAATGACGTACTTTTTCTTGACAGAAAAGACAATCACCACAATGAGAATAACGGCACCAATAAGACCAAACACAACGCCCAAGATAATTCCTGATGGGATAATAACACGTTAATATCATTGAATAAAAAATTCGAATGAGTTGAAAACATCATATTTAAGTTTAACTTACCGACTGGTACATCTGATTCACCTGAATAGTCCTCGAGGCCTTCATCTATTCAAACAAATACACATTAACATGCGCTTTTGCATACAGATCTCTGGGTAAAATCACTATTAGCCACATACCTGCTGCATTGTAACATGTGGCATTGCACCAGTTCAGTGTGAGGAATCGGTTTCCGTTGCCCACACAGCCGGTCCAGTAGAAAGACTTGCATTTGTGATGTTCAGGACTGTAGTAATAACGGAGATAGTGACCGAAACAGTCCCCTGGCTTTTTTGGAAGATAGCAAGCTTTTTTTTCTGTTAAAAACAGTGAAATGATAAAAAATATATATATCAAATATTGTTTCTTCCACAGGATGGCAGTATTATCTTAAGTCAAGCATTGTTTCTTAAACCAACAAATGAATGAATCAGTCCATAATAATGTGCATTTCATATATAAAAGCAGTTATGTTATTACCGTCCCTAGGAAACAGTTCATCAGCTCTTGCTGAACAGTTTCTCATGCACTGCCTCTCTGTAATGAACCGGTTTGCATTTCCACCACTCCCAGAGTATCGGAACGGAAAACAGTTGTCTTTTTCTGCATCGTAGTACATATAAACCCTAACATCGGCCTCAGATCCCGTCCCTATATCTGGTGATAGACTGCAGGCCGCTAGATTTTTGGGGGGGAGGGAAGACAGAGAAAGTGATTTGTACTGCATTAGATCTGTGTGCAAGATTTAGAAATCACATTTAAAAAAAAAAAAAATTCAAAAAAAAAAAACACCATTACATTTGCTACATTCTGCAACAATGATGGAAATGGGAGTGATCTTTGTATCTTGAATGAGTAATGTGTAACTAGTCTGGCACAGTCCACACCTAGTTTTTATGATGATTGTAAATATTGTATTTTTTTTTTTACAGTATGTTAATGATTACTAGGGTAGACACCTGGTTAGACAATGTGTCCTAATTCTAATTTAATTTGTACCTGTTTGTACAGTTAAAAATATTCTCTTTGAATACATATGAAGTGATAAGTCCAAGTAAATTTGCAATTGTAAACAAACACAAACATCAGTTGCCTGATTCTCATTAATAACAACAATTGCAAACTGTCCAGTGTCATAAAAGGTGTAGACTCACTGGCTAATGTTGTAATGTACACCGGAGTGAAATCTATTCAGACTCATCCATCCCAATCTGTTAGTGTGTATTCTGGTTCTGTTATACATGCTGTTGTAGCTCCTTTAACCTTTCTCCACTTTTTTGTTACATGTTTTACTTCCTGTAAATATTATCCAAATTCTGTTTAAAGTATTATTTGTCATCACGATTTTGCAAGAATATAGACTTTTTTATATACAACCTTTTATATACAGTTATAAAAAGGGTTGTATAAATATACAACAGGGTTGTGAAAAATTCTGAATTTATAATTGTCTCTCTTGATTCATGAGTGTGAATTTGAATTCAACTGGCCACACCCCACAGGAAGTTGACTTGGAATTACAGAATGTGGAAGTTACTGAATTACAATTAAAACAAATTCAAATGGATTATTACTACACCATAGTCCATAAAATATAAGTTAATTGATTAAATATGAAGATGTTCAAGCAAATTAAGTACATTTTTTTTTTTTAAAAAATTCAAGGTTTGTCTCAATGCATCTTCGTTTTCAAGTTAAGAATTACACTTAAAGTTATGTGAATTTCTTTCAACTTCAGTTTATGTAAATTCTACCTTCTTAAAATCTAAACTGTAATTCTGCATTGAGTGTGCTTCCTCAAAATCAGGCACACACATACACACACACACATAAATACATATTTATACATATACAGTATACACATATTCACATATACATACATGCATATATATATATATATATATATTCCCTCCCATTCGCTGCCGGTGGCAAAATGACTTTCTAAGGTGTGACTGTCCATAGAAAGAACCTTTGCTCAGGTATTTTTCACTTTACCTCATTTCATCACATAAAACACAGTGTTTGTTTTGTGTTATTTGGTGACCTTGAAAATAGTATTTTCTACATTCAATATTTAACAACATTAAGTAATGAGGAAAAAACAAAGACCAAACCAGACATAAACCCATTTATCACTCATAACACTCACAACTGAATATGTTGTTTTTTTAATCTTACCTGAATTTGTTGTTTGGGCCTTAATGTTTTGGTTTAGAACAAAAATGAGCAAAATTATGCCAAGTTCCCTCATAGTGAACCACATAGTTGTGTGATCACTGGTGTAGATGAACGTTTGCAAATTATGATCAGAAAGGGCAAGATGATTTGCACTTTGTACTTTCTCAAGATAAAGAGTAATAAACTCTAAGGTGGGAACAACGGACTTCTGTTACTACGGATTAATAGATTTGTTCCAAACTGTTATACAGCAGTAAAATGAATCTTTATTATTTGGAATTCTTTATTTAAAAGCGGTAATTAATAAATGGCATTTAAACACTGTGTGTTTGTAATCCATAATAACTCTTCCTCCAGTGAAAAAGTCCATCCCCTGTTGTCCTCTCATATCAAAATCCACCAACATATTTGTTAAGGAATGTTTTGGACTGTTTTCGTTTGTAAACAGTGCTTGATCTGTGCATATTTCTCTCCCGATTCAGATGAGATGAACTATTCCTTTAATATACATTTGTAGTAACAGTAATACCGGAGATAGTGACCGAAACATTGCCCGGAAGCTTGCAAGCTTGTCTTCCTGTTAAAAATCAATTATTTTTACCACATAATGGCAGTAATTGAATCTCATACAAAATGCATTTCATACAAAAAATAGGTGAGTACTGGACTTTGTCTTTATTAAGTCATGTTTAAGTTAAACAGAGTGCAGCTGTTTACATTACCTTACATTACATTACCGCCTCTGATAAGTATTATTTTTACCACATAATGGCAGTAATTGAATCTCATACAAAATGCATTTCATACAAAAAAATCTTATAATGTGTTCATAGATAAATTACCGTCCATAGGAAACAGTGCTTAAGCTCTGTGTTTCTCATGCACTGCTTCTCTTATGAAACCCAGAGTAATGGAACAGAAAACAGTTGTCTCTTTCTGCATCAAAGTACAGTACATATAAATCCTAACATCAGATCCCGTCTCCCCATTTGGTTTTAGACTACAGGCCTCTAGATTTTGGGGGAAAAACATTGAGAATGATTTATACTGCATTACATTTGTATTTAAGGTGCTCAAGTAAAATAGATAGAAAGATGTTGTCACAGAAACTGAAATTTTGAAACAGAAACTTTTTTTTCTTTCTTTTTTTTTTTTTTTTACCATTTCTTATTGCATAGATCCAGTCTACCGAATAGTTTATATGACATCTTTTCAAATGTTGCCACTTCTGCCCAATCCTGCAATCCATACCTTCAAAAATATAGTAGTTTAATGGTTAAAAAAAAAAAAACTGTAAAAAAAAAATGCTACAGTAAAACCTGTTATTTGCTTAACAATACACTGTAAAAAAAATTACATTTTGAAAAATTGTGGAAACTGACAAATAAACATTGACTCAACAAACCCAAAAAGTACTCCTAAACAACAACAAAAAAAATACATTGTACTAATTTTAGCTGAAGGTCTAAAGTTAAATTTAAAAATATATATTCACCGAACATATTAAATTGTTCTCAGCCAATCTATCAAGCAGAAGTGAAAAATCTGTGTTGGCCCAACAAGCCTTGCAGCAAAAAACGCGTGTGCGCATGCGCCTGAGAGAAACCGTTGGAGCAGTGAATTCAAATGTCTGTGCGCGGGAGAGCGGAGCTGATGATGAGGAGCGACAAACATCATTTCCAGACAGGTTTACCATCATTACAGTTACAGTGAGTACTGAACTTTGCATTTATTAAGTCATGTTTAAGTTAAACAGAGTGCAGCTCTCAGTAATTTCGACATAAAAACGAAAAACCGTGGGTTTACATTACCTTACATTACATTACCGCCTCTGATAAGTATTTGCTAAACGAATTAAACCGAATTTACGAATGTTTTACTTTAGGACACAATACGTTTTATATAAATTACATTGTATTTTGCGGAATAACGGTGAATTCTCGCCTGTACTCATGTCATGTTGGCGTTATAATAACCTAGTTTAGCTCATACTGATCTCTCCATAGAGGTGTGCTATAGGCTATATATCATCTGAGATAATATCATAACTGTTGTTTTAACGATGTGAGGTTTGACCATTTTGACATGAGTAACGTTATATCGCAAAACACACCTACAGAGTAGGGATGGGTCACGATTTTCGAATATTCGATTAGTCGATTTAATTATAGAATATCGATTAGGTTGTGCGATTATTTTCTAAAGGTGTACTCACACTAGGCGTTTTGAACCGTGCCCGAGCCGTCTGAGCCCCAAAGTCCCGTTTGTTTGACTAATGTGATCGCTCCGTGCCGTTCGTTTAGCCGGCTTCATTGAAAGACGTGGGCCCAAGCCCGGTTCAGTTGGACTCAGGCGCTTGTAGTGTGAGCGCTAACTGCGCCGGAGCACGGAACTTCTGATATGTGCAGCAGGATTGCGTGAACATTTCTGAGCGGCAAACGCGAAAGACCTAAGCAATATATTGTGAGAAGGCCGAGTGTTACCGTGTCCCAAACGACTCAAAATAATAAACCACAAAGTTAACAAAACCATGCGCTCCACTGTGCTGAGCAAGAGCGCTTCTCTGCTGCCTTCACGTGCTATCGGAAACGTCCTGTTTCCCACTTATGAAGTCGTGATTACGAGCTCTCTGCATTCAAATGATTTGTTATTTGTTGAAAGAATAAAATGTAATATTCCACTGGTTGATAACCATGGGCTCCGACTCAGTTATGTTGATTTTTCTGAAGCAAATAACATTATGTGACTATTCACAAGCTGTTTTAATTATGGTATAAATGCTTGGAAATAATATGTAATGTCTTCAAGTCCATTCATTGTAGCACGCAAACCACCCAATAATCGCAATAAAATTTGGGCTTTGTTACTTTTATTATAACACAAAGTCTCAGCCTTCTGTCCTTTTTTAAGATAAAATACAAACAATAAATATGTTTTACGCTCTTTTATTTGTAGTGAGATAACTATATTCGCCTCTTTTCAAGCGGCATGTGAATCAATGATATTTTCCTCTTTAATATTTGCAGCAGGAAATAAAAATGAATAAACATTTGAGTGCGGGTTGGGAAAAAAAATCAGAACAATTTAATACAAACGAGTGTCTCACGAAAGAGATCAATTAGAGTTTCAAAAAACGTCAATAAGCCTACATTTTATTACTGTTTTTCGTGTTAAATGTGAAGAATGACAGGTTGGATGCCACAGACTTTTTTTTGATGGAGTATGCGTAATTTTCACTTTACCTTCACGCAATGTAACATGATTTTATTATTGTAATTTTGATTTTATTCTTAAAATATCATGACGTTAATCTTTTAGCATCAGTCTTGCGCTGGCTGCTTGGTATTTAAAAAAAAAAAAAATTAATTTAACCCAGATAGCACAGATACGTCTGCAAGATGTCTGTTAAAGATCTCTTGATCTGGAAAGCATCTGCTGTCTACAAATGTCTGACAGACGTCTTTCAGATGTCAGTTTTACATACATTCTAAATCATAAACATCTTAAAGACATCTAATAGACGTCTATTTGACATCTAAAAGGAAACGTCCTATAGACGTATTGCAGATGAGCAAACACTCTAAAAAATACGTCTTGCAGATGTAAATGCAGACATCAAATAGACGTCTCTGAGATGTACGTGTTCTATCAGGGAACAAACTAATAAAATGTTCCAATCATATTTCTGAATTAAATTAATAAAGAAACGAAACGAAATATGACCACTTTGCCATTAAAAACCAAAACTGAACTATTTTAATAGCTGCAACAGCAGCTGTGTAATGGGGAGGAGAGAGAAAGAGAAGAAGACACGGGTTCTGGTCGGACTCTATATTCCTTCCCTCGTTTCAATTAAAAGTTCCCCCTCGGCTCGGCGGGCCCATATGCATCTGCATAGTGCATACCCAGATGCTACGCCCCTTATACCTACTTTTTTCATGGGAGGTAGCAAAATCTGACAGGGTAGCACAAATCAACAAAACACCGGCCCGGTGTTGTGCCCATTTTCGACCCCTGCCAAATTATTACCCCCTCTCGTTGAAATCACTAACTGATTGCCTAATCCTAACCCCACCCCTAATCCTAACCCCTCCCCCACACCTTACCCTTAACCTACCAATTCTAGGGGGCTAGTAATCTGGTGCGGGTCAGAATTTGGCACAACACCGTGCAATGTGAGTACAGGCCAGCGGGGGAGCCTGAATGGTCTCTCCCCCTCTCTCTTTGTTTATGGGTGTGTGTGTATGTGTAGGCCTATGCGTGCGTGGGTGCATGCGCGGGAGGGGTGCGATTTTTCGAATAGTAATCGAATAATACCCAGCGATTATCGAATATTACTTTTGCTTAAAATGCCCATCCCTACTACAGAGTGCACGCATACATTACGTGATGAAGGGTAGACTAGTGCGCATGCACATTACAGTATTCTTTCACTGCATGATTCAGTCTAGTACAATGGTTTTCGATCCTGGTCCTGGGGACCCACCGCTCTGCACATTTTGTGTGTTTCCCTTATCTAACACACACATTTCAGTTCATGGAGCTCTCTGCTAATGAGCTGATGATCTGAATCAGGTGTGTTAAACCAGGGAGACATACAAAATGTGCAGAGCAGTGGGTCCCGAGGACCAGGATTGAAAACCACTGGTCTAGTAAATGCATTTAGAATGATCCCAAAATTCAAGATATGGGGGCAGAAAATGTTTATATTTACATAATTTCAAATAGTTAATCAATATCACATGAAGAGTGACGTTTTTTCTTCCACATAACATGATTACAAGTGTGATATTGATTTTATACAATAGTTTAATAAACAAAATGGTAATATTAAGGGACTTACGTTTTAGACACAATATTGCCTATTTTTGCTCTATTTTGCCAACAAAAATATTTTCAATTTGCGTCTCTGAACAACATGTCGGTGTTTCCTTCTTGAATGAATCAATTGTTTAAATGATTCGGTTCAATCGCAATGACTCACTTATTAACAGTGACTTGCTGCCACCTATTGGCGGCTGTAATTTCACATTTAAAGTATCTTTTCACTTTTAACTAATTCCAAATATCAATATTCAACGTTTTAATGTTTAAAATATCAAAACATTATTTATGCAGTTGTAACTGTAGGTTAAATGATTCATGTCCTGCATTAAACGGTGTGTAAATACTTCTAAATGCCACTTCAGATGCAGCTTATGTGTTTCCACTGCATTGCAAAGATGAATTTTGTTGATAGTCATTTAATTAGTAAATAAGGTTGTTATTTCTTTATTTATTTTTGCACAAAGCACTCGCGTTGCTTCCTGAAATTGAGGTTTAAACCACTGGAGTCACGCTGATTACTCTAATGATGTCTTTCCTACTCTTCTGGACTTTGAATGTGTAAGCTGCATAGCTTTCTATGGAGGGACGGAAAGCTCTCAGATCTCATCAAAAATATCTTAATTTGTGTTCTGAAGATGAACAAAGGTCTTACAGATGTGGAATGACATGAGGGTAATTAATGACAGAATTTTCACTTTTAGGTGTACTAATCCTTCAAGTTCAAAGTACCTCTTATGAGATTAATTTTTATTTATTTTTTTTTTTTTTTTGGCAAACATTTGAAGTGTAAGATGCTGTTTCATGAACTCAGACTACCTTTTGTGAGAATGATAATATTCAGGTGACATTACACTAAACACTGGTTGAAGTAACCTCAGATAAATTATGACATTTTATAGTGTTTTTGATATTTTTGCATGTTTGTGAATGTATTAATGTTTAAAGTGCAATTCATCAGCTTTGTGTATCTTATGAGAATTAAAATGTATGTTTTTGTAAGTTTTACTGTGTAGAAAATTTCAATGTATTTATCATTGTAAGGTATTTTTACAATATTGTTGTAGATTTGATTAAAAAATGTATTAGAATGTGTCAATGTTCAGTGTATCATCCTTTATTTTTATTTTTTATTTTTTATAATTTTCTTTTGGGACAACGGGGAATAAACAATTCAGTAAGGTTGCTTTAGCAATATAAATTTGCCAATATACATTTTTAGATTAGGTAAAACAAAAAATGTATTCTACTACTATTTAAAATATTTAATTGGGCCAATAATATGGTTTGGTAGATTTAATGGTTTGGTAGGTTTTCCAATTGGCTCAACATATTATTTCTCATTGAGCCAATGCTAACAGACTGTTGCCCCAATTGAAAAAAAATCAATTTGCACAAAATTCAGTTGGGCTAATGGAAAAATTTTGATGTAATCAGTCACTAGAAAAGTTTGAGTTGGGGAGGTCTGAATTTTTTTACAGTGTACGTTTACTTATCTATCAGGACATCAAATGTAATTGTACAGTAAAATACTGAAATTTACTTTTTTGGGAAGTACAAAAAACAATTCAACTTATAATTGACATTCCCTGGGTAACATTTCACATTTGATGGTATTTTGTTTAAATAATTATGTTTTTAATTAGGTTTTGTTAGTTATGTACATTATGGTTTTATACATCTTATTTTGTTAAATTAATGTTTATTGTATTATTTTAGTGTTGTTGATTTGTGTTTGTGTGTTCACCTTCTACATATCAGGATTTACCTCAGCTTGTGGAAAAGCTTGTGATGAACTTGGATTCTCCATGTGTTTTTCTCTTTACCACCTGTGTTATTACGGTGGTTGTCACTTGTCAGTATATGTTAAAGGATCAAAACAGATTTTGGTAGCAGCGTGGTTATGCTAATTCAGCAGAAAGTGACTTTCTGGTTTAAAATTGGTTTTGTAAATTGCAACAGTTTAAAACTAAAATTTACAGTTTATTTTGTAAAGTTGCTTAGTGTATATTTTACAGTATTATTCTGGCAACCACTGCTGCCAGTGTTTTAATGTAAAACTAACAGGATTTTACAGGTGTAAAACTTCTTAAATTCTATATATAATTCGTCGTCATCTAATATCAAGTTTGGATCTTTTTCATCAAGACTTAAGTAAATGCCGAAGCTGTAAATACCTGAAATGCTGAGAATGTAACTGCGGTTGTTTACCATTCCAAATAAAAGTCTAGTATATTCTATTAACTTGTTTAAAGAGAGAAAGAAGAACTTCAAAAGGGGGAGTCTATGCAGGAAATATTTT